>JAESUZ010003017.1:0-550085 GCA_017311185.1 Proteles cristata cristata
ACATATGATATTTGTCTTTCTCTGCCTGACTTATTTCGCGCAGCATAACACCCTCAAGGTCCATCCATGTTGCTACACATGGCCAGATTTCATTGTTTCTCATTGCCATGTAGTATTCCATGGTATAGATAAACCACATCTTCTTGATCCATTCATCTGTTGATGGACACTAGGCTCTTTCCAGGTTTTAGCTATTGTGGAGAGTGCTGCTATGAACATTGGGGTACATGTGCTCCTATGCATCAGCATTTCTGTATCCCTTGGGTAAATTCCTAGCAGTGCTATTGCTGGGACATAGGGGAGTTCTATTGTTAGTTTCCTGAGGAACCTCCACACTGTTTTCCAGAGGGGCTGTACCAGTTTACATTCCCACCAACAGTGTAGAAGGGTGCCCGTTTCTCCACATCCTCGCCAGCATCTAGAGTTCTCTGATTGGCTCATTTTAGCCACTCTGACTGGCGTGAGGTGGTATCTCAGTGTGGTTTTGATTTGTATTTCCCTGATGAGGAGGATGCTGAGCATCGTTTCATGTGTCTGTTGGCCATCTGGATGTCCTCTTTGGAGAAGTGTCTGTTCATATCTTCTGCCCATTTCTTCACTGGGTTGTTTGTGTTTCGGGTGTGTAGTTTGGTGAGTTCCTTATAGATTCTTGATATTAATCCTTTATCTGATATGTCATTTGCAACTATCTTTTCCCATTCCGTTGGTTGCCTATAAATTTTCTGGGTTGTTTCCTTGGCTGTGCAGAAGCTTTTAATCTTGATGAGGTCCCAACAGTTTATTTTTGCTCTTGATTCCTTTGCTTTTGGGGATGTGTCAAGTAAGAAGTTGCTGTGGTGGAGGTCAAGGAGATTGTTTCCTGCTTTCTCCTCTAGGGTGTTGATAGTTTCCTGTCTCACGCTCAGGTCCTTTATCCATTTTGAGTTTATTTTTGTGCATGGTGTGAGAAAATGATCTAGTTTCATTCTTCTGCATGTTGCTGTCCAGTTCTCCCAACACCATCTGTTAAAAGGCTGTCTTTTTTCCATTGGATATTCTTTCCTGCTTTGTCAAAGATTAGCTGGCTGTATACTTGTGGGTCCACTTCTGAGTTCTCAATTCTGTTCCATTGGTCTATGTGTCTGTTTTTGTGCCAATACCATACTGTCTTGATGATGACAGCTTTGTAGTAGAGTAAAGTCTGGGATGGTGATCCCTCCCGTTTTGGTTTTATTTTTCAGGATTACTTTGGCTATTCGGGGTCTTTTGTGGTTCCATACAAATTTTTGGATAGTTTGTTCTAGTTTTGAGAAGTATGCTGGTGCAATTTTGATGGGAATTGCATTGAATGTGTAGAGTGCCTTAGGTAGTAATGACATCTTAACTATATTTATTCTTGCTATCCATGAGCATGGAATGTTTTTCCATTTCTTTGTGTCTTCTTCAATTTCCTTCATAAGTTTTCTATAGTTTTCATCATACAGATCTCTTGTATCCTTGGTTAGGTTTATTCCGAGGTATTTTATGGTTTTTTGTGCAATTGTGAATGGGATCAGTTTCTTGATTTCTCTTTCTGTTGATTCATTGTTGGTGTATAACAATGCAACCGATTTCTGTACGTTGATTTTGTACCCCGCAACTTGGCTGAATTCTTGGATCAGTTCTAGTAGGCTTCTGGTGGAGTCTGTCGGGTTTTCTATGTAGAGTATCATGTCATCTGCGAAGAGTGAAAGTTTGACTTCCTCTTTGCCAACTCTGATGCCTTTGATTTCCTTTTGGTGTCTGATGGCTGATGCTAGGACTTCCAGCACTATGTTAAACAGCAGTGGTGAGAGTGGGCATCCCTGTCGTGTTCCTGATCTCAGGGGGAAAGCTCTGAGTTTTTCCTCGTTGAGGATGATGTTAGCTGAAGGCTTCTCATAGATGGCTTTGATGATGTTTAAGTAGGTTCCTTCTATCCCAACTTTCTCGAGAGTCTTTATTAAGAAAGGATGCTGTATTTTGTCAAATGCTTTTTCTGCATCTATTGACAGGATCATATGGTTTTTATCTTTTCTTTTACTGATATGATGTATCACATTGATTGATTTGCAAATGTTGAACCAGCCCTGTAACCCAGGAATGAATCCCACTTGATCTTGGTGGATGATTCTTTTTATATGCTGCTGGATTCGATTTGCAAGGATCTTGTTGAGGATTTTTGCATCCGTATTCATCAAGGATATTGGCCTGTAGTTCTCCTTTTTTTGCTGGATCTCTGTCTGGCTTGGGAATCAGAATGATGCTGGCTTCATAAAATGAGTCCGGGAGTTTTCCTTCGATTTCTATTTTTTGGAATAGCTTGAGAAGAATTGGGATTAATTCTGTTTAAAATGTCTGGTAGAATTCCCCAGGGAAGCCATCAGGTCCAGGGCTTTTATTTGTTGGGAGATTTTTGATCACTGATTGGATTTCTTCACTCGTTATTGGTCTGTTCAGGTTTTCTATTTCTACCCGTGTGAATTTTGGTAGTGAGTGTGTGTTTAGGAATTTGTCCATTTCTTCTAAGTTGTCCAATTTGTTGGCATATAATTTTTCATAGTATTCCCTGATAATTGCTTGTATTTCTGAGGGGTTGCTTGTAATAAGTCCATTTTCATTCATAATTTTGTCTATTTGGGTGCTCTCTCTTTTCTTTTGGATAAGTCTGGGTAGAGGTTTGTCGATTTTGTTTACCTTTTCAAAAAACCAACTCTTTGTTTCATGGATCTGTTCAATTGTTTCTTGGTCTCTATGTTGTTTAATTCTGCTCTAATTTTTACTATTTCTCTTCTTCTACTGGGTTTAGGGCATTCTTGTTGTTCTGCCTCTAGTTCCTTTAGGTGAGCTGTTAGATTTTGGACTTGCGCTTTTTCTAATCTCTTGAAATAGGCCTGGAGAGCAATGTACTTTTCTCTTAGGACTGCCTTTGCCGCATCCCATAGATTTTGAATTGTTGTGTTTTCATTTTCATTTGTTTCCATATATTTTTTAATTTCATCTCTAATTGCTGATTGGCCCATTCATTCTTTAGAAGAGTGTTCTTTAACCTCCATGTTTTTGGAGGTTTTCCAGGCTTCTTCCTGTAATTGATTTCAAGTTTCAAGGCTTTATGATCTGACAGTGTGCATGGTATGATCTCTGTTCTTTTATATTTATTGAGGGCTGCTTTATGTCCCAGTATGTGATCTATCTTGGAGAATGTGCCATGAGCACTTGAGAAGAAAGTAAATTCCCTGGCCTCAGTATGTAAAGTTCTAAATATATCCGTCAGGTCCATCTGGTCCAATGTATCTTTCAAGTCCATTATTTCTTTAGTGATTTTCTGTCTGGTTGACCTATCCATTGCTGTAAGCGGAGTATTAAAGTCCCCTGCTATTAGCACATTCTTATCTATAAGCTTGTTTCTGTTTGTGATTAATTGTTTTAGATATTTAGGTGCTCCCATATTCGGTGCGTAGACATTTATGATTGTTAGTTCTTCCTGATGGATGGACGCTGTAATTATTATGTAGTGCCCTTCTTCATCTCTTGTGATTGTCTTTAATTTAAAGTCCAGTTTGTCTGATATAAGTATCGCTACTCCGGCTTTCTTTTGATTTCCTGTAGCATGATATATATTTCTCCATCCCCTTACTTTTAATCTGAAGGTATCTTCCCGTCTAAAATGAGTTTCTTGTAGACAGCATATAGATGGATTTTGTTTTTAATCCATTCTGCTACCCTATGTCTTTTGATTGGAGCATTCAGCCCATTTACATTCAGTGTTATTATTGAAATATGTGGGTTTAGAGTCTTTGTATCTTTTGTAGGGTTCATGTTTGTGGTGGTGTCTCTGGAATCTTTGTTCCTTGCAACCTTTCGTTCAGAGCATCCCCCTCAGGATTTCTTGTAGGGCTGGCTTCGTGGTGACAAATTCTTTCAATTTCTGTTTATTTGGAAAGGTTTTTATCTCTCCTTCGATTTTGAATGACAGGCTTGCTGGATAGAGGATTCTTGGCTGCATATTTTTACTGTTCATCACATTGAAGATCTCCTGCCATTCCTTTCTGGCCTGCCACGTTTCAGTAGATAGGTGTGTCACCACTCTGATAGGTTTCCCTTTGTGTGTGAGGGCCCTTTTCTCCCTAGCTGCTTTCAAAATTCTCTCTTTGTCCTTGCATTTTGCCATTTTTACGATGATATGTCGTGCAGAAGATCGATTCAAGTTACGTCTGAGGGGAGTCCTCTGAGCCTCTTGTATTTCCACATTTACTTCCTTCCCCAGGTCGGGGAAGTTCTCTGCTATAATTTGTTCCAGGACTCCTTCAGCACCTTTCCCTCTCTCTTCCTCTTCTGGGATTCCTATGATACGGATATTGTTGCGTTTGACTGTATCGCTGAGCTCTCAAATTCTTCTTTCCTGTTCCTGGATCAGTTTGTCTCTTTTTTTGTCAGCTTCTTGTTTTTCTATAATGGTGTCTTCTAAATCACTTATTCTCCTTTCTGCCTCTTCAGTCTGTGCATTGGAGGCCTCTAATTTATTATGTATCTCATTTATCACATTTTTTAATTCTTCATGCCTATTTTTATTTTCCATTCTGTCTGTAGCCATCGTTTCTTTGATGTCCCCTATGTTTTATTCAAGCCCAGCTATTAATTTTACCATTATTATTCTAAAATCTTGTTCAGTTATGGGGTTGGTATCTGTTTTGAGCAGTTCATTAGCTGTCATTTCTTCTTGGAGTTTCTTTGGAGGAGAGCTCTTTCGTTTCGTCATTTTAGTTAGCTTTCCAGCTCTTGTTGGTATTAAAGACCTGTTATGCTCTCTGTTTCTATGAGCGCTGCTATATCCAAGAAGACTCTTTGACTTTCCAGGGCCTATCCTTTCAGAGATTGTTTTTTGAATGGTATCCCTCAGTCTCTCTTGTTGGGACCTTGGTGATTTTATTTTCCTCGTAGTGATATTTGGGACTCTCCACCTTGTGTACTCTAGCTTGTTTCTTGAGGTAGCCCTGGAAAAGAAAACAGACAGACAAACACACAGGGAGCAGGAGCACACAAACGCACAGGCTAATTCAACTAACATGCAAAGCGAGAGGGAAAACGAAGAAGTTAAGAGAAAAGACGGAGGAGGGAGGGCGAATAATAGGGAGCCTAAAATACATAAAAGGGTCAAAAAGGGGAAAAGAAAAGGAAAAAAGAAGAAAACCGATGGACAGAGAACGGTTTAAAGCATATACCTGGATTTCCCAGCTACAGTTAAATAGCCGTGTATATGCAGTGCTGGTTGAAGAGCATAGATAAAGAGAGAGAAGGCAGGGCAAGACGAGGCAGAATTGGAAATAGAATGAACAGGCAGAAGGGATAAGAAGCTTTTTTCAAAGAGGTAAAGGGTAGAATATGGTTGGATAGGTGAGAGAAGGATGCTGGAATTATCCAGAGAAACTATATAGTCTAATTACTCCTGAGAGAAATAGCTGAAAATGTCGGTGTAGGTGTAGAATTTACATTTACAGAATGGACTTGTTGTGATTGTTTAAGCAAGCTGGCGACCAGAGTTAATCAGGTCAGTGTTTTGGGGAAAAAAGCGAGAAAAGAGAAAGAAGAAGAAAAAAAGAAAGAGAAAAGAAAGGGGAAAAAAAGAAAAGAAGAAAAAAAAAGGAAAAAAACAAGAAAGGAAAAAAGAAAAAAAAAAGGGAGGAGGGCACCTCTCAGGCATGGATGGGCGTGGCGTGATCCGATGCCTCAGGCGGGGGTTCTGCCTTGGCGGTTGTGGGGAGGAGAGTGACAGTGCTCCAGTCCCGTCTTGAACCAAGCGCTGCAACTCGCTTTTTTGGGTGTGTCAACTCCCCGTTCAGAGGATGGAGCCGAAGTTGGTTGCACTCTTCAACCCAGGCCAGTTCCAATCTCCAAATCCCATTCCGCGCACCCCGCTGAAGTTGCCTTAGACACAGCTTCCCAGGCAAACCCCTCGGGGAATTCCAGGCCCCCTGCCGAGCTCTGGGGGCGGAGTCAGAATCGCTGCTTCCTTCTCTGGGTCGGGCTGGTGCGCATGCGCGGGGGCTTGCCTGCTGGGTGCACGTAGCCTGAGCCCGCTGGAGTGAGGAAAACCGGGTCCCTCTATGGCTCGTTACCCGAAACACGAGCTCACAGGCAAATTTCCCAGTTTTTAGCTCTTTGCCTTCCCTCTCGAGTTCCAGCCAGCCAGGAGCGCGGACGCCCGGTGTCAGCGCAGCTCTTTCAGGGGCCCCAGCCGCCCTGGAGCTACAGTGGTGGCAGGCGCGCCGCTGCTCTGAAATCCAACCTCCAGGAGCGGCACAAAGAAGCAGTTTGTGTGCTCAGCCCCCCCCCACCCCCCGCCAGGACCTGTTGGCGTGAGGGGACCTGGTGTGCAGATATTTGGCAAGTATGGTCTTTCTATGCACCGAGCGGAGATTTTTCCCCCCCTGAGCGGAGGTTTTTCTGTTTCGGACTCTCTCCTTTTCCCCTCTCACTCCCCGTACAGGGTAGAGGGGGATCGCCTCCCACCCTGGAGTCTCCGATCCCGGCCCGATTTTACCTTCCCCAGTTCGCACTCACGTTAGAAGGCTTTCTCAGTGGATTCTGCGTCCTTTTTCTCCCAGTCTCTCAGGTTTTGTAAGGTTTCCAATGGCTTCAGATCTTTTCTGTGTGATGTATGGGCGCGAGTGCAAGTGCGGAGCTCCTTACTTCTCCGCCATCTTGCCCTCTCTCCTAGCCTTTGTCACTTTTGCTAGAAGTTTGTCAATGTTTTAATCTTTCAAAGAACAAGCTCTTGGTTTATTAATTTTTCTCTGTTGTTTCTAGTTTAATTGGTTTCTGTTTTTCATTTCCTTCCTCCTTCTTACTTTGGATTTACATTGTTCTTCATTTTCTAGGTTCTTGAGGGAGGAGCTGACATCACTGATATGAGACTTTCCATTTATATTATGTATTTAGTGTGATAAATTTCCCTCCTAGCTTTAGCTGTATATCATGGATTTTGATATGTAGTATTTTAATTTTTATTCAGGTTCAACAAATTTTTTAAGTTTCCTCAAAACTTCCTGTGTATCTTATCATATATATATTCTTATAATATAAACATATATACAAAGTTATATATTCATATATAAAAATACATATACACCTATATGTATATATAAAATGATAAAATGCATAGGTATATATCCAAGGGATAGAATATCCAAGGAACAAAAGGCAAGTAATGTCTTCACACTTCATCCAAAGTAGTAAAATGACAATACCAATAGACTGTGTTATTTATTTATTTATTTATTTTTTTTTTTTGTAAGAACTTTGAATTTTTTTTTTTGCAAATAGTTTATTGTCAAATTAGTTTCCACATAACACCCAGTGCTCATCCCCACAAAGTGCCCTCCTCCATGCCCACCCCTCCTCCCCCACATCCACCAGTCCTCAGTTTTTGTCAGCATTCAAGAGTCTCTCATGGTTTGCCTCCCTCCCTCTCCCCAACTATTTTTCCCCTTCTTCTCCCGCTTAGTCCTCTGTTAACTTCCTCCTAATCCTCCTATACGTGCAAACATATGATATTTGTCCTTCTCTGCCTGACTTATTTCGCCAGCATAACACCCTCAAGGTCCATCCATGTTGCTACACATGGCCAGATTTCATTGTTTCTCATTGCCATGTAGTATTCCATGGTATAGATAAACCACATCTTCTTGATCCATTCATCTGTTGATGGACACTTAGGCTCTTTCCAGGTTTTAGTTATTGTGGAGAGTGCTGCTATGAACATTGGGGTCCATGTGCTCCTATGCATCAACATTTCTGTATCCAGGTAAATTCTAAGGCTACTGCTAAGCAGAAGGGGAGCTTACTGGTTAGTTTCCTGAGGAACCTCCACACTGCCTTCCAGAGGGGCTGCACCAGTTTACATTCCCACCAACAGTGTAGGAGGGTGCCCGTTTCTCCACATCCTCGCCAGCATCTAGAGTTCTCTGATTTGTTCATTGTAGCCACTCTGACTGGCGTGAGGTGGTATCTCAGTGTGGTTTTGATTTGTATTTCCCTGATGAGTAGCGATGCTGAGCATCGTTTCATGTGTCTGTTGGCCATCTGGATGTCCTCTTTGGAGAAGTGTCTGTTCATATCTTCTGCCCATTTCTTCACTGGGTTGTTTGTTTTTCGGGCGTGTAGTTTGGTGAGTTCCTTGTAGATTCTGGATATCAACCCTTATCTGATATGTCATTTGCAACTATCTTTTCCCATTCCGTTGGTTGCCTATTAATTTTCTGGGTTGTTTCCTTGGCTGTGCAGAAGCTTTTAATCTTGAGGAGGTCCCAACAGTTTATTTTGCTCTTAATTCCCTTGCTTTTGGGGATGTGTCAAGTAAGAAGTTGCTGCGGTGGAGGTCAAGGGGGTTGTTTCCTGCTTTCTCTTCTAGGGTTTTGATGGTTTCCTGTCTCACGTTCAGGTCCTTTATCCATTTTGAGTTTATTTTTGTGCATGGTGTGAGAAAATGGTCTAGTTTCATTCTTCTGCATGTTGCTGTCCAGTTCTCCCAACACCATCTGTTAAAAAGGCTGTTTTTTTTCCATCGGATATTTTTTCCTGCTTTGTCAAAGATTAGTTGGCTGTATACTTTTGGGTCCACTTCTGAGTTCTCAATTCTGTTCCATTGGTCTCTGTGTCTGTTTTTGTGCCAATACCATACTGTCTTGATGATGACAGCTTTGTAGTAGAGGCTAAAGTCTGGGATGGTGATCCCTCCCGTTTTTGGTTTTATTTTTCAGGATTACTTTGGCTATTCGGGGTCTTTTGTGGTTCCATACAAATTTTTGGATAGTTTGTTCTAGTTTTGAGAAGTATGCTGGTGCAATTTGATTGGAATTGCATTGAATGTGTAGAGTGCCTTAGGTAGTAATGACATCTTAACTATATTTATTCTTCCTATCCCTGAGCATGGAATGTTTTTCCATTTCTTTGTGTCTTCTTCAATTTCCTTCATAAGTTTTCTATAGTTTTCATCATACAGATCTCTTGTATCCTTGGTTAGGTTTATTCCGAGGTATTTTATGATTTTTTGTGCAATTGTGAATGGGATCAGCTTCTTGATTTCTCTTTCTGTTGCTTCATTGTTGGTGTATAAAAATGCAACCGATTTCTGTACGTTGATTTTGTACCCTGCAACTTGGCTGAATTCTTGGATCAGTTCTAGTAGGCTTCTGGTGGAGTCTGTCGGGTTTTCTATGTAGAGTATCATGTCATTCGTTTTTTAAGTGAAAGTTTGACTTCCTCTTGCCAACTCTGATGCCTTCTTTTTTGCCTGTTCCTGATCTCAGGGGGAAAAGCTCTGAGTTTTTCCCCGTTGAGGATGATGTTAGCTGAAGGCTTCTCATAGATGGCTTTGATGATGTTTAAGTAGGTTCCTTCTATCCCAACTTTCTCTAGAGTCTTTATTAAGAAGGGATGCTGTATTTTTTCAAATGCTTTTTCTGCATCTATTGACAGGATCATATGGTTTTTATGTTTTCTTTTATTAATATGATGTATCACATTGATTGATTTGCGAATGTTGAACCAGCCCTGTAACCCAGGAATGAATCCCACTTGATCTTGGTGGATGATTCTTTTTATATGCTGCTGGATTCGATTTGCAAGGATCTTGTGGAGAATTTTTGCATCCATATTCATCAAGGATATTGGCCTGTAGTTCTCTTTTTTTGCTGGATCTCTGTCTGGCTTGGGAATCAGTGTGATGCAGGCTTCATAAAATGAGTCCGGGAGTTTTCCTTCGCTTTCTATTTTTTGGAATAACTTGAGAAGAATTGGGATTAATTCTGTTTTAAATGTCTTGTAGAATTCCCCAGGGAAGCCATCAGGTCCAGGGCTCTTATTTGTTGGGAGATTTTTGATCACTGATTCAATTTCTTCATGCGTTATGGGTCTGTTCAGGTTTTCTACTTCTTCCCGTGTGAATTTTGGTAGTGAGTGTGTGTTTAGGAATTTGTCCATTTCTTCTAAGTTGTCCAATTTATTGGCATATAATTTTTCATAGTTTCCCTGATAATTGCTTGTATTTCTGAGGGGTTGGTTGTAATAAGTCCATTTTCATTCATAATTTTGTCTATTTGGGTGCTCTCTTTTCTTTTGGATAAGTCTGGCTAGAGGTTTGTCAATTTTGTTTACTTTTTCAAAAAACCAACTCTTGGTTTCATTGATCTGTTCAATTGTTTCTTTGGTCTCTATGTTGTTTATTTCTGCTCTAATTTTTACTATTTCTCTTCTTCTACTGGGTTTAGGGCGTTTTTGTTGCTCTGCCTCTAGTTCCTTTAGGTGAGCTGTTAGATTTTGGACTTGCGCTTTTTCTAATCTCTTGAAATAGGCCTGGAGAGCAATGTACTTTCCTCTTAGGACTGCCTTTGCCACATCCCATAGATTTTGAATTGCTGTGTTTTCATTTTCATTTGTTTCCATATATTTTTTAATTTCATCCCTAATTGCCTGATTGGCCCTTTATTCTTAGAAGGGTGTTCTTTAACCTCCATGTTTTTGGAGGTTTTCCAGATTTCTTCCTGTAATTGATTTCAAGTTTCAAAGCATTGTGATCTGACAGTGTGCATGGTATGATCTCTATTCTTTCTATATTTATTGAGGGCTGCTTTATGTCCCAGTATGTGATCTATCTTGGAGAATGTGCCATGTGCACTTGAGAAGAAAGTAAATTCCCTGGCCTCAGGATGTAAAGTTCTAAATATATCCGTCAGGTCCATCTGGTCCAATGTATCTTTCAAGTCCATTATTTCTTTAGTGATTTTCTGTCTGGTCGACCTATCCATTGCTGTGAGCGGAGTATTAAAGTCCCCTGCTATTAGCACATTCTTATCTATTCTATAAGAATAGACTGTGTTATTTAGATAGATGTTACATATCTATAGTATATGTATATATATTATCACAGTCTACCTTCATCTGAGAGTTTGGACTTCTAGACTACAGGTGTAGACTTTTGTTGAAGGGAAATGATATTTTGGAGTTTTATTATCCTTTTATGTTCTGTGATCATAAGTCAGGTTTCATAGCCTCACCTGACAGGTGAGGGTTCCTGGTTCAGTGAATTAAAATAACTTGTCTAAGATCACCCAATTGTTTTTTTTTTTAATGTTTATTTATTTCTGTCAGTGCAGAGCTCAATGTAGGGCTTGATCTCACAAACCATGAGATCATGACCTGAGCCGAAATCAAGAGTTGGATGCTTAACTGACAGAAACACCCAGACACCCCTAAGCTCACCCATTTTTTTAACAGCACAAAGAAAGCAGGTCATAAAATTTTTGAGTGGTTGAATGAGTCAGCCCTACTTTTCTCATTTCTTGACTACCCGAGGTCTGCCAGATTTCATAGTTCTGGTTGGAGAAAGTGGAGGCATTTCTTTTCTGCCAAAATCACAAGACTTCTACCACTTTTCATAAACAACCCTTGGGAGACCTTGACAAGCACAATTGTCTAATGGAAAATTATTTACTGGTGTTCTCTCTTCTTCTGTAGATGTTTACACTTATTTTATAAGGTCTTTGACATTAAGAAACATGAAAAACATTCCTAATTTAGTGCTGATGTGACACCAGTTCATTTCAGCAGTAACCAAATATAGACGCTTGCAGAGGGTCAGCTCAGGGCAAAGCATATCCTTAGACCCATTCCCAGGGCATACGATTTCTCTATCCTCAAGTTTACAAGTTGGAAGGGCTGAGATATCAGGGTACTGAGAGACTAGACATTGGAAACTCCATTAGGTGATATTCTTCATTTTATTATACCTGTACTTGGGGCAAACATTTAAAGTCAGCAATTCCCATCAAGTCTTCCAGGTAGTGGCTCACCCTTCCTCCTAGGAGAGACCCAGTGGTAACAGGCATGGAGCCCAGCATCAAGGAAGCAGGAAGCAGTGTTTTGATTTCATCTCCAGTGATCCTTACCTTATTTCCCCCTTATCCACCTTCTCCCTTGGTCATCGATCTGATCAGAGGCTCTTTCTATAAATCTTGGACTCCAAAGCCCATTCTGCATCCTCTACTTTAGTTAGCTTACTCTCCCTTGCCCTTTCTGTGTCATCTAGACCTCCACACCCTGACTTCTCCCAGTCATCACCCTGCTTCTTGCTTCAGAAACCTCCGTTTGTCATTTCAGTATCTAGAGGGCCAAGTTCTGATAGAGCAGTCAGGCTCCCATGGGTGTTTGTGATCATTACAAATTCAGAGTCTCAGTTGGCTTTTGGTGCTTTCAGCAATTCTTCGGCATTTTTCCATACTTAATATGCTCTTCCTTTCCTTCTGGAGCTATTTGAAATGTTTCCTTCTTTGCTCAGATCTCCAGCTTCCCCTACCCTTTTCACTTGTAGCAGGTGGCTGTGTGCTTGCTTTTGCTGAGATGAAAATTAAGGCCAAAGACCCTTATCTTTGTTTGTATACATGCTCAGTCTCTTCTCTTTCCTACCTCAGAGGTGTGACGAAATTCCCTCTGATCCATGTATTCCTGTTAAAATGTATTCGGGATCTCATGAGGCTTGCTTCCTTAGGAAACTTACACTCCAATCTTATATTCCCTTTTCCATTTGTATTTTATGATGTTCTCTCCCTCCTTTCAGAATAGAAACATGAACATATTAAAAAACAAACAAACAAAAACTTTTATGTTCTCACTTTTCCTTTTTAGACACTTTTCTTGAGAACTCAGTCCATATTTAGGTCTTCATTTTTTTTAAAGTTTTTTTTTAAATTTTTATTTAGAAAGCACAAGTTAGGGAGGAGCAGAGAGAGAAAGAGAGAGAATCTCAAGCAGGGGCTTAATCTTGTCCCTTTGATCCTCTGCGGGCTCAGTCACATGACCATGAGATCATGACCTGAGCTGAAGTCAGTCGCTTAACGGACTGAGCCACCCAAGCACCCCTAGGTCTTGATTTTTTAAAAATGTCCCTTCTATGGACTTACCAATAATTTGGCTTCTGTCCTTATAATATCACTAAAATCTTCTGGAGACACCAGTGACCTGAGTATCACCCCCTTCAAACAATTGATTCTTTTCAGTTCTTATCCTACCTTCTATTTCTGTAGCATGTGGAAATATTGATAGCTGTGTTATTTCTTTTTTTCTTTTTTAGTTGTTTAATGTTTTCTTGTGAGAGGGAGAGACAGACAGAGAGAGTGTGTGAGCTAGTGGGGGAGGGGCAGAGAGAGGGAGACACAGAATCCGAAGCAGGCTCCAGGCTCTGAGCTGTCAGCAGAGAGCCCGATGTGGGGCTCGAACCCATGAACTGTGAGATCGTGACCTGAGTTGAAGTCAAGACACTTACCCGACTGAGCCACACAGGTCCCCTGTAGGTATGTTATTTCTTAATTAAATTGAATTAATTTATTTACAAATAAGTAATAAATTCACTTAGAAATTTAAAAGTGCTACTAGGGAAGAATATACAAATTCTCCTTCTCACCCCCTTTCCTCTGGCATTTACTTCCCCTTCCTGGAGGCAGCCAGTTTCGTGAGCAGTTTTGGCACCACCACTTATACACAGGCACACACACACACACACACACACACACACACACACACTCACATGTATTCTCCTGCTTTTTGTTTTTAACAGGCCTAAACATATGCTAACTTAGCACTGTACATTAGTCATTTTGATAGGTACTCAAAATCCCTACCAGGATATTGTCCACGTCACAATGCAACCGATCAGCAACTTACGAGTGCCTAGTTCCTCCCGCTGTGCATCTTCCCAAGCCGAAGCCACTTTTCTTTTGGTTTTCCCACGCCCTTGTTGGCTCATTCTCCGCACCATCCTCTGGGCTCCTTTGCCTTTCCATCTCGGGGTTTCCAAGGGCTTCATTGCAGCCTGCTCCTGTTCTCCCCTTATATCCTTTGGAATGATCATATTAACCTATTATGTGGTTTGATGCTCAATCATATACAGATGTCATTCTGATGGAGTTCTCTGGACAGACCTCCTTGCTAAGCTTAAGAATGACATCACCAGCTCCCTATAGGAAACCTGGTTATCTTCATGAGATATCCTCTAGGCATCTCAAAGTCACCTGGTCCATAAGAGAATTCACCCCCAGCCTCTCTCTTTCCTCCTCCAGTGTCCCAGTTGCTAGCCACAAACCTGCTGACCTCATGCACATCAGATTGATGTGCATGTCATCAAAACCAACCAGTGACCCCAGCCAGAAGTCTGCTAGTCTTCTCACTGTCTCCTTCCCCTTTATGCTCCAGATTCTGACAGTCTTCAGGTTTTCCTAACTTAGATGTAAAATCTGTCATGGCAATCCCCTTTTCTCTGTTTCTAAAACTCTCCTGAGTTTAAGTCCTCATCACTTTTTACCAAGATATTGAAAACTTGGCTGCTTCTCTCTCTTCTCGCCCCTCTGATTTATCTTCCACAGGGCGGCTGCCAGGGTGAGCTTCTCCAAATCTGCTTTATCAGTTTCTTGCTTAAAACCTTAACCATGGCTGGGGCGCCTGAGTGGCTTAGTCGGTTAAGCGTCCGACTTTCACTTAGGTCATGATCTCGCGGTTCGTGGGTTCGAGCCCCGCGTTGGGCTCTGCGCTGACTGCCAGCTCAGAGCCTGGAGCTTGTTTCAGTCTGTGACTCCCTCTCTCTCTCTCTCCTAGAAATGAATAAAAAAACATTAAAAAAAATTAAAAAAAAAAAACCCTTAACCATGGCTTTCTATGGGTTTTAAGGTAAGCAAACCTCACTTTAGCTCACAGTGTTTTGTGCTAGGTGGAATAATGTCCCCCAAGTGTCTGTGTCCTAATCCCTGGAACCTGTGGATGTTACCTTATATGGCAAAATGGGCTATGTGAGTGTGATAAAGTTAAGGATCTTGAGACAGAAATTATCTTGGTTTATTCTTGTGGGCCCTAAGTGTCATCACAGGTACCTCTACCCTAGGGGAGTGTCTGGATGGCTCCGTTGGTTGAGCATCTGACTCCTGGTTTTAGCTCAGATCATAATCCTAGAGTCATGGGATCTAGTCCCATGTTGGACTCCATGCTGAGTGGGGAGCCAGTTTAAGATTCTCTCTCTTTCTCCCTCTGCTCCTCTCCCCCACTTTCATGTTCTCTCAATCTCTAAGATAAAGTTTTTTTTTTTTTAATTAAAAAATCCCCCACAAATAACAAGAGAGGCAGAGGGAGATTTGAAAGCAGAAGGGAAGGCAGTGTGATGATAGAGGCAGAGATTGGAATAATGTGGCCAAGGCATGCTGGCAGCTTTCGAAGCCGGAAGTGACAAGAAACAGATTTCCCCTGGACCAGCCCTGCCCACACCTTGATTTCGGCCCTGTGGGATTCATTTCTGACCTCTGGAGCTGTAACAGAATAAATTTGTGTCATTGGAAGCCACTACATTTGTGGTAATTTGTTACAACAGTCATATGAAACTAACTTTTTTTTTTTTTGCTATTAGTCTTTGCCTCTTTCCTCCAAAAATTCATCAGTCTAACCACACTGAATTTCTTTTCTATTCCTGAGCACATGTGCTCTTTTAAGTCTTCACTCCTTTGTACATAGAGTTACTTCTATTGAAGGGTTTACTTTTATCCAACTATATTTTATTCTTTTAAATTCATCTCAAGAATCTCTTTTGCTAGGAAGCCTTCTGTAACCCCCAATATGATTTAAATTCTCCCGATCCCCTTTCCCAATAAGGCACCTATCTGTGCTGTACCACACTTCCTGACTTAGTCCTCTTCCCCATTGGCCCGGGAGCTCCTCAAGAGTGGGTGGTGTGACCGATCTGGACGATCTGGACCTGCATCCTCTGTGCCTGGTGCAATGCTTGGCACGTATCTGACCCTTAGTTAGTGCTTGTTGAGGAAAGAAATAAAGTAAAATTGAGCTGGGCATATTCTGATGTGGTTCTTTATGTCAGTTAAAAACCTCCCTTTTCCCTGGGTGGACAGACTAGGAGTAGGAAGCTGCCCGCAGCACATACTCACCTCCCAACTTGTGTCTCACTTTTGCAAGTGCTTCTTCTCCCCCGAGACTGTTAAAACGGACACAGTCCTTGGGCTGAGGTGTTGATGATCTACCATAGGGTTGAGTGTACCTTGTTGGGATGTGGGTGGAATTACGTAAGGGAGGTGTTGTGCTAAGAACCAGGAGACCAGAGTTCTAGTGGTGAATTTGATACAGACCTAGTGTGAAAATAGTCCTTTGTTTCCTGTTTAGAATATTATTTAGAGTCTTTAGTTTGGGGTGTCTGGGTGGCTCAATCGGTTAAGCATCTGACTTCAGCTCAGGTCATGGTATCCATGGTTCATGAGTTCAAGCCCACATCAGGCTCTGTGCTGACAGCTCAGAGCCTGGAGCCTGCTTTGGATTCTGTCTGTCTGTCTGTCTGTCTCTCTCTCTCTCTCTGCCCGTCCCCCATTGGCTCTCTCCCCCCCCCAAAATGAATAAACATTAAAAATTTTTTTTAAAAGTAAATGAAAATAAAACCTGTAGATGGAATATAAATTTCTTCAAGATTTAAGGTTTGATTTCTATTTATTCCATTTATTCAAAAGCCCCAGTCTAGACATCTGGATGAGATTATATATTTGTATATTTTTCCTGATCTCTTTAATAAGGGGAGCATAGTTACCCTCTTGTTTATCAGATAATCTGTCAGCTTCTTTTGTTTTCAGTGAAGCTCATGTGCCTCCTTCCCTCACTTCCCTTATCATTTTCAGACCTGTTCCTTTATACCCGAGGAAATTTGGATGATAAACTTTGTTCCTGGCTTTCTATTTTTATTGCTGTCTCCCTTCTTTCTCCCTGGGTCCCCTCTGTCCCCTCACATGCACATCCAGGGGAGAATTCATGCCTGCAGCCTGGTCATTATTTCTGATCCACAAAAACTGTAAGGTAGTAACTATTTGTTGTTTTAAGCCACTGAGATTTGGTACTTTTTATGCAGCACTTGAGAACTAATACATGTGTATTGTGATGCTTGTTAACAGGTGTAGTAATACAGGAGATTCTTGTTAAAACCTGTTGCCTTACCCAGTCTGCTCTGTACTCCCACTTTCTCTGAGATTGGTGTTCTGAGGGAAGGAGAAAGAGCCCTCAGTGGATGACAAGACTCGGGATCTAGAGTTTGTCTTGCCAACCAACAAAGTAGTCTTGGTTTTCCACTTGGAACATAAATTATTTTGGTAAAATTGACAGCATGTTGCAGTCATCTTGGAGGCCTTAAAAAATGACCGAACACTGATGATGTTCTCCCCACAGGGATTCTGGTTTAACTGGCATGAGGTATGACTTGGGTATCAGAACTTTGAAAATCTCTGATTTTACTGTGAAGTGAAGATTGACGGCCATTGCCCCCGTGCCCCTCCTGCTGGCCATATGGGCATTACCTTCTGGCCTTGTTAGAAATGTAGCATCTCATGCCCCTCCCCAGATCTCCTGAATCAGTACCTCTGAGGTGGGACCCAGCATCCCGTGTTCACCAAGCCCTTCAAGGGATCCTGGTGTATTCTCAAGTGCGAGGGCCACTGCTCAGCTCGGTCTAGATGGTCCTCATGGTTCTTCCAGGTCAAAAGTGTGTGTGCACCTACATCTCAGTCTCTCTCCCCCTCACCATTTTCACATAACACACTCGCCCTATCAGATTTCTAGTTGTATGCTCTTGTCACCCTGAAGATCTAGGTCCTCCTAGAATTTTCCTGATGCAACAGTTTTATTAGTGTGTTAACTGGTGAACCAAACTGGTACATGTTGCAGAGCTGAAGTTTTCCAAGAAACCCGGATGGTTATAAACCACTCAACCAACATTTAATTCCATTGAGGGCAGTTTTCCTCAGGTTGCCATTCTGACATCATTGAAGACTCAAGTGTGCTCTGAGGAGCCTAGAATCTTCTCACCAATTAAAAAAAAATGCAAAAAAGCCCCAAAAGTTAGAAGGTAAAGGAAATGAAAATAGATGAGGTAGATACTAAGGACCAAGGACTTGTCAGTTTGATGTAAACTTATCAGATTCTGTCCCTCCTACCTGCTTGGTCATAATTGGTACTTGGTTTATTGATACAGAGAAGATAGGACAAAACAGTTCAGGACGAAACAACCGTAATGATTTCAATAGGAGGAGCAATGGCTGTGTTGATGGTAGGACCAGATTTTGATTGATCACCAGGCTGATTAAGTGCTATTGTTTTCAGTTGAGTTGGGTGCTTCCCTTCAGCCAGCTATGTGAATTCATCTATTCTGTAAATTTCAGGAAGGAGCTCCCCTGTTTGGAGTTACTGCTTTGCAAGCAGTTTTTCATAAATAAAAGTAAATTAGTATTTAAGCTCCTTGATAGAACTTTAGTAGGGGTTATATTCACATTTGCAGAGATAGTCTCTGCAATATATATGTCTTTCCAAGGCAGTATATCAGCATTTGATGCAGCTTTGGTCAGGAATCTAAGTATTCTGATGTCTTTCTTTTCGTATGCATATGTTACCTTGTATGTATATTTTTCTAATATACACACACACACATAGAGGTAGGTAATAGATATAATAGTATATGTTATGAGTGTATCCCTTTATTGTGTTTATATTTATTTGGCCCTCATAACTTGGTGGGGTAGCCAAGTGTGTACAATAGACAGTCGCTTTTGTTATTTGTTAGGTACTAAGGGATTGGCACTTGGCACTTACCCAAGGACTTCACATACATTGCCTCTCATCCTTACAGAGACCTTGCCAAGGTAATTATTATTATTTCCAGTGTAAAGATTAGCAAACTGAGTCTCAGAAAAGTAAAGTGACTGTCTCAAGGTAGCAGGTGGCAGATTTGGGATTGGAACCTACGATTCTGAGTTTCCAAAAGCTGGGATCCGACTTCAGATCCTCCTGGTCCAATGCCACCAGGTTGACAAAGCCATAGAGACGTTCCATCTCTTGTCCCAAGACTGGTCCCAAGTCATGCAACGCCCTTCCGGTGCTATTGCCTGTTAGCACCTGCACTCCCTTTTACCTGGGATGACCTGAGAGTTTTCTTTCTACCAATCATTCTGTCTCCAGGGGCTCTTTGTTCTCTGAGATGATGTTACCACAGCAGCAGGCAGTGCTAGAGAATGGTGAGTAGGGCAGGGTCGATCATGTTCTGAGGAAAAGAATGGTGAGCAGGTTGTTGATCATCAGCTGGTTTGCCTTCTGAGTAGTGAGGAAAGAGGCCGACTCCCTCAGGCTTCTCGGAGCTTCTGATACAACACCAATGAGTATTTCTTGAAAAGACTCAATCAAGAGTTAGTTTCTTCTTAAAAATTGAACCAAACCAAAGATTCTAGGAACCAAGAAACCCTTGTAAAAAGCTAGCTGTGCACTTACTGTTTCTGCTTTCTAGAAAGTTCTTAAAATCACTGGACCACACTGTGTAAACTATGCCCCACTCTGACACTCTCCGCCTCCTTCACCCACTTTTTTTTTTTCATAACGTTTATCACAACCCACATATTTCCTCTATGTGTGCCTGTGGATAGACACACAGTGTTGTTTATTAGATGTCTCTTGCTCTGAGCTCCATGACAGCAGGGACTCAGTTTTGTTTACCACTATGTACTTAGCACCTTGAGCAGCACCTGGCACATGGTAGGTGCTCAGTAGATACTGGTTGTATGCATTATAATGTACAATTAGAATCATATAACGGTTTTAGGATAAAATGCAAATTATCCAAACTCTGACGAGTTAAAAATAGTTAGGTAGTTACTAAAATGTGGGAAGGAAGGGGGGTAGGAGGTATGAAACAAGGTAATTATGTTAATCCTCAGTGAAACCAAGAGTACAGCATATGTTGAAGGCTTGATTTCAAAGGGCTTCTTAAAGTATATTTTGTAATCTTTTATTTCCTTAGCTTTAGAGGAATCTCTTGTGAGTTAACAAACCTTTCAGGTAAGAAATATTTAGTTTAGGAATTTGCTTCCATATTTCTCTAGGTTCATTTTTTTAAAAGTTAAATTCATATGAAATTAAACATAACACTTTTATTCAGAATAGCATTTATATTATGAACCTGTTGTTTTTTTAAACATTCTATCAATATATCTGCGTATCCATGAGTCATCTATCATCTTTATTGTTTTCTTTTATCCCTTGCTAATAATGTGTAGTAGGTTGAGGACTGGATTGATTTCTATCAGGTGTTGGCAATGTTTATTTCTAGGTGATGTGAAGTTGGGTAATTTTTTTCTTACTCATTTCTTCCTTTCTTTTTTCTTTTTTTTTTTTTAAATATTTTTTAATGTTTTTATTTATTTCTAGGAGAGAGAGAGAGACAAGGAGCAGGAGGGTCAGAGAGAGGGGAGTCACAGACTGAAACAGGCTCCAGGCTCTGAGCTGGCAGTCAGCACAGAGCCGACGTGGGGCTCGAACCCCGAACTGCGAGATCATGACCTAAGCGAAAGTCGGACGCTCAACCGACTAAGCCACCCAGGCGCCCCTCATTTCTTCCTTTCACTGAGTATGTCTCCACCCCCCCTCCCCCATTCATATGTTGAAATTCTAACTCCCATTCAGTGTATTTGGAGGTAGCGGCCTTTGTGAGGTGATTAGGTCATGTGTGGCACCCCCGTAATGGGAATAGGGTTCAAATGAGAAAAGGAAGAGAGTCAGCACTTTCTGTCACTGCCATGTGAGGACACAAAGAGAAGACAGCACTCTGTGAACCAGGAAGAGAGTCATCTGTAGAACCTGACTATGCCAGCACCCTGCGCTCAGACTTTCAGCCTCCAGAGCTGTAGGAAATAAAGTCGTCTTGTTTAACCCACCCAGTTTATGGTATTTTTATAGTAGCCCGAAGTAAGACATTTCTCTATGCATATTTGGTGTGACTTATATTTTTCATTTTCTTTAGAAGAGACTACAATCACTATTATTAGAATGCATGATTAATTTATCTAATATTTCAAATATTAACAAATATTTCCTGGGCGATGAAACACTGTGTTAGTCGCAAAGGACGTCTGCTTCCCAAGAGGATGGCTGTTCTGTGACTGGTGCGTTTTTACATTTGCCCCCCTGGGGGCTCAGCTTTCATCACGTTATGGCGGAATAACCCATGTCCACGATGATGATCTTGAGACCTCAAGAAAACCAAACAAAAATTCATTTTTGGAGAGTGAGTTTGTGAGCACTTATCACATATATTTTGTCCATCAGCCTGGTGATTGTGCGTTTTTAAATTACACCAGCAAATTGCTGCGCACACACATCCGTGACTTGCTGACGGGTTCCCCAGCTACCGAGTAGTAAAGCCGGGTCAGAGCCTCATGTTATTTCAAGTGTGTTGTTTCTCTTACCCTGTTTCAGTGTGCAGGGAAGCATATGGTTGGCTTGAAAAGATTTTCGTGGGGGTTTTCATAAAAATTATTGTTAAGGGGAAAGATTATGTTTCTGTTTTCTGAAAAGCACATTTATGTTGAAAACATCACTTCTGATATAAATGGGGTCTTATTATTATTGGCCGCATAGGGGTTCCTGTGTATCATTTCATGAATTTCACACAACCCTATGAAGAGGGTCATGTGCTGTGCCCCGTATTACAAACAGACTCAGAGCTGGCAAACTCAAGGTGCAGGAGGGAGGATGTGCCAGGGCTGGGATGAAAGGCCGGGTGGTCCGACTCTGGTGCTCACATCTTAGTCACTGTGTATTCTTGTCCCCAACCGAGAAAAGGGCAATCCCTCATTCAAGGTCACACATGCCACTGGGTCAGAATAGAACCTCCAGTAATAACTTCATTCCTCTTCCTCTGTGGGTTTTTCCAACCCATTCTACTGGCTGGATATGGCGACATATTTGAGAATCCAGCTCTTAGCCTTCTCTTAGCCAAATAGCAGCATTCAGAATCCTAAGACTGTCTATCCTAGGGCCCGTTTTCCCTACTTTTAATAATTTGTCCTGATCTTCCTCATCACTTGAATGGCAGTGATTGAAATTGGAGAAAGCCTGTTGTCTCTGCAGTGTCTTGAGCTCTGGAGACCTTGCTTGCTGCACTGAAGGCTGTCCTTATACTCGCCGGTTCCTGCTGCCTCCCTGAACCAGTCTTCTACTCGGAAGGGACTGATTTGTAGTGCTTACTAGCCTCCAGGCACAGATTAAATGCAATTACACAATTTATTGCTATATAATCATTATTTACCTGGGGCTTTCCAAACAATAAACCCTAAATTGCATTCCCCAAAGGTCAAAAGCAATTTTTTCTTCTCCTTGCAAAGTGCTTAATGACTTTCTACTGAAAGGAATCCATACATATGAGGAGTAAGTGAATATGGGAAATAACTGGTCATTTAGACATGTGAAATGATTGAATTCCTGAATTAAAAAAATTTTATTATGTTCTCAGATTTATAGGAAGTCTGCTATAGAAACGTGCTGGGGTAATAATAGTTGTATTTATTTGTTACCATGTTCAGATCTTCTAGTTAACATGCCCATGTGTCTTAGCTCAGACTGCTGTAACAGAACACCATACACCGGGTGGGGTGGGGCTTCAACAATGAACACTTAGTTTCACAGTTCAGGAGCCTGAGAAGTCCGTGATCAAGGTGCTGGCAGAAATGGTTCCCGGTGAGTCCCTTTTCTGGGTTGCTAATTGTTGCCTTCTTCCTGTTCCTTCACATGGTTCAGAGAGAGAGAGAGAGGGGGAGAGGGAGAGAGGGAGAGGGAGAGAGGGAGAGGGAGAGAGAGAGAAAGAGAGAGAGAGAGAGAGAGAGAAACCAGCACCACACGGAAGATGAGAGTGAGTGAGAGAGAGCACTAGAGGTCTTTTCCTTTTCTTATAAGGACACTCATCCATTATGGGGGCCCCACCCTCATGACCTCATCTAAGCCCAATTCCCTCCCATTGATCCCACCTCTAAATACCATCACAATGGGGGGTGCAACTCCAAGGAATGAATTTTGGAAGGGCAGAGACATTCAGTGCATAATGTCATGGATAAAGGGAGAAAACTGAGGAAACTAGGTGAAATGGCACGAAGGAAGCATCTGTTAGACACAAACCTGAACACCGAATTGCCTTACTCCCAGGTAGAGTGAGATGTGTCTCCTGGAATGGTAGTAGAGATTGAGAAGACTATTAAAGAAAGGTCCTGTCCCCAGAAGGGGAAATAATGGATTTGGGATGGCAAGGGACTATATGGAGGTTTTTTAGGCCTCTAACTGGAGAATGCTTTAAAGTAGAAATGGCCAGTGTGCATCACGCTGTCATTCGGTCTCACGCCTCTAATACCCACCGCTAAAATACTTTCTCCATCCCTGTGCAACCTCAGAATCATTTTTACCCCATTTCTCTAGTTGTTATTAAGTCAGAGATGGAAGGTGACATTTTCTGGGGTCCCAGACTGAGTAACAAAGCACCATGTTTCTGATGTCTGATCAGCTGTCTCTGATCAGCTCAACACAGAATTATGTATAAACGCTTGCTGATCTGCGTTCTTCCCTCCTAGCTGCTTGGAGAGCGGCTCTGGTCCCATGGCCTTCACCTCGCGGCTTCCTGGCTTTCTGAACATAACCCACTCTCATGTCCAGCTTTGAGGAAGCAAGATGTTCATTCCCTTTGAATAAGTCAGTGCTCTTACACACCTGTGTGCTCATATAGCCTCTTTGCCTCTCTCTGAACGCTTTCTAGCAGAACACCGATCAACACGTGGCTTATACAGTAACATGAGTGGATCTCAAAATCACCACGCTGAGCAAAAGAAGCAGGTACATAGTGTTGAGTCTGTATCTAAAGTTTGGGGAAGTGCAGACCCATCTGTAGTGAGGAGGAATCTCATCTCTCTTGGCCTGGGGGTTGAGGCAGGGGGCTCAGAGAGTGCAGAGTGGGGGACAGAGGCTCTGTGAAATTGCATGTGGGAGCTTTTCGGGGGTGATGGTCACGCCTCTTATCTTAATTGTGGCGATGCTTTCACAGGTGTACACATTTGTCACAATGTAACAAATTATTTGATCTTTTTAGGTTTTGCTTTTGAGTTTCATTATGCAACATACAGAACCATTTTCTCTAGGGCTGTTTCTCCCCATTACAGAGGCAAAACTATTCCAAGTATTTTACCCAATACTCCATGAAATATGAGATTTTCCACTCTGGCTATTGGGAAAAAGAATTGTTCCTGGCTCCTTGTCAGCTCTGGGGAATGATTCCTCTCCTCACACCCATGTGCCGATTGAGTGAGTACCCGGCTGAAGATTCAGAGAGCCTATAGATCACTGGGGCTCTCTGTCCATGCCGCTCTCTCTTCTTCTGTCCTCTGTTTGCCAAACTCCTGCCCTTTTGGTTTTCCCACATTCTCAGCCTAACTGTCTTGATTCAGTGAGACCACCAGTCTCTCCGGGGCTTTCCCTCCCTGTGTGGTGGCTGGAAACTCCAGGCGGTGACTTAGGACACTTGCCGGGATGGCCTCATTAACTTGCATTCTCTCACAGATCACTGTCCTTCATCACTTTATGTTCAACGTCTCAAAAAATGCTGTTTCACATGTATGTTGGTGTTTTAGGTTTCAGGCAGGAGGGTAAATCTGGTCCCTGTTAATCTACCTGGGCCAGAAACATATATCTAATTTTCCTTTGGATTTATAAAATGGTTTGGATCATTTATTGAGGGATTCCGTTTGAATTCTGTTTTTAGAAATTGCCTTTAAATGGCAGTTTCTGGGATACTTTCTCGTTGGGGTGACAGCACTTCTTTCTCCTTTGCTGTCCCCATTGCTTAGAGAAGAGAGTTTGGGTATTGCGCGAAAAATCTCCCTTCCTTTACAATTGGCAGTATAAGGCAGTAGTCTCAAATTGGAGGCCTAAAGACTAAATCTAACGTAATTGTGTGTGTGTGTGTGTGTGTGTGTGTGTGTGTGTGTGTGTGTGTGTGTGTTTGCCGGAACAGTCCTTAAAAATTTGAATTAGTTTTCAACGCTAAAGCACTGGAATATTCCCAAGGATATCTGGATTTCTGTCTTCTCTTGAAAAGTCAGGAGACCTGCCATCTTTGGTCCATGTTCCCACATTGTACCATTTGTCTAAAGTGTATTAGCAGCTGCCCCTTTGGAAGGGCTACATGCTCTTTACTTTGACACTGGCCTCCATAGGCCCCTACCCCTCATTTCTATGAATAGATTGGTCCCAGGAAACACAATGATCTGTAGCTCCCAGCGTGGAAGACAAGAGCATGAACTCTGGAGTTCAGGGGTTCTGGTTCAAGTCCCTACTCTGGCATTTTGGCAACTCAGCTGCAATGCTTTCTCTCTGTGTATACTCCTAGTGTCACAGATGTCCTTCTCGCTTCTCCTAAGCCTCTTTATTTATCTTCTCCTCCCTTACAGATCCCAGCTTTGTGGCCCAATACCTTTTGCTTCCTGTCTAGTCTGTACTTTGGCTTCAGATCTCATGACCAGTTGCTCTTTCTTGATGTATTTCACATCCAGGCTTTCTTTAAAAAGACTTTCTGATGGGTTCAGTAAACCACTGTTATCCCTTTCGGGCAAGTGCTTTGTATCAAGAGAATGTAGAAGCCAGAAGTCACTAATAAGATGACTATAGGTTCATAGGTGATAGTTCATGGGTCAAGTACCTGTTCTTGGGTCGGTCAGCTTTGTTCACAGTATTGTGGTTCATATGATCAGCATAAAAGACTGTTAGCTTGCCCCAGGTACTTAGAGTAGAATAGATTCTCTCCATGAGCACATCTAATTCACTTTATATACTACCTAGGACATAGAATGTGTTGAACTGATAACTTTACAATAAGGATGATAACAAAAGCAATAATAATTACAATAGTAATAGCTACCCTTTGTCAAGCCTTCTATGTTCCAGATACCTTATGCAGATTAACTCATTTTATCCCCATAGTAACTCCAATAATTATGAACTTTTTTGTTTTCCATTTTAAGGATGAGAAAACACTCTCACAGAGTGTTAGTGATTTTCCCAAGCTCAAATCAGGTCAGGAATGAAATTCAACCCCAGAGAGGTCAGATTCCAAAACTTTTTTCAGTGAGGCACAGAGGGAAAACCAAGGACCATCAAGATGGGCGTGTTACTGGGAACAGGCCTGTGGAGCAGGACTTACTGTCTTCATGTTGTGCAAGGCTCTCAGGAAACTCAGGGGGTGGGCTTTGGAGGGGGCAGGAAGGGCACTTGGGGGATCAGAGTGGCTCCCAAGTAAGGCAGCAGTTTTGCATCATGGAAACAGCACAGCTTCTGGCAGATGGGACGAGGGTCCCAGGCCATTTACTTGTTGCACAACCTTATGAGAGTCACTTGATCTCCACGAACCATAGATTTCTTTCCTTAAAATGGAGAGAACATCCTGTCACAGTGTTAACAGGCTCATTTAAGGTGGTCTGTGTCAATGTTTATCAGATAGGGTGTTCAGTAACAATCCAAGCAGGGCCCTCTGGGGGCTTAACATGGAACCAGACGTGTGTTTTGTGGGACATAGTAGACACTCAGTAAATGACCACCATTCAATTTCCATGGCCCTGAATCTGCAATTCCTAACCCCAAAATGCTCTGAATTTTAAAGTTTGGTGCCAAATGAATTTGGGGACAAAAATCTGACCTGAGCTGATATGAGGCTATTTTTGAGTTTTATACCAGTTAGGTTTGGTAAGGAGACCCTTTGAAATTGGGTCCACACACACACACATGTAATACACATACATATATATATAAGTAGTACACACACAAACACATGCACACATCGCACCATGCCTCGAAGGCCTGAGCATGTCTGAGTTCTGGAACTCTTCTGGCCTCAAGCACTTGGGCGAAGGACGGTGGACTGGCATTATTAGGGTCCTGCAGGTGCGTCCCTGGTTGTGTGATGCATCTGTGCAGGAACAGCAGCCTGTCTTCGGCAGTGTGTCCTCTCCCACCCCCAGTGCAAATGCTTGAGAGCGGTTAGGAATGATAAGGGCAAACTGATGAAACAAATAAATGAAAGAATGCAGGGTCTTGGTGATAAAGAAAATAAAAATGGAGTCCCAGAAAACAGGGGTAAGAGTGTGCATTGTTCTCCCCTCTCCCTTTCTTTTTTAGGTCTTTTGAAGGATTCTGAGCTGTTGGAGGGGCCCACATCCTTAACCGGTAGAGTGGGAGGAAGGGCTGGAAGCCTCCCCAGAATCCCGAAAAGGCCGTTCAAGGAGCCGCGCTGGCAGCCGCACCGGGCTTTGTGATTCCATCAAGGAGCACAATTGCCTTTTTTGGAGGGCTGGCTCAGCCACAGCTGGTGTTACAAGCTTTGCAGCCATAATGCAAGGAAAAGCTGGGAAAATCCCACAAAGTGAAATTGTATCTGCTTGTGGTCAAGTTGGGACTCCAAATTTGGACAGTGGAATTTGGTGGGAAAATGGGAAACGCATCAGGGGTTACATAGTGAACCTAAGATTTATCGCTGCAGCAAGTGGCTATTTCCAGAGAGACCAGCTAGTTGCGGTAATACTTCTGCAAAGGAGGAGAGGGGGGAGGGACCCAGAGCTCACTGCTGATGTGATCAACCTGCTAAAATCTTTGAACACATGGAAAAATCAAAGTTGTTTCATGATGCCTTTCAGATCACTGCACACCAGGATATATACGAACATTTAAAAAGCATGGAACCAATTGATTAGAACATAAAATACTAGAGGCGGTTGAAGCAGTTGGACGAATCGCCAAAATTGTACGTTGCCAAGCTTCTGTTTAAAGCTATTTAAATGTGTCCCAGTGAGATAGTTGGTAGCTAGGAATGGCCAGCTCAACCCGGGGTGGCAGGGCCATCTGAAACCTGACGTGTGGACTACCCCAGCTCTCCTCCAGCTCTGTGATGTTGGATTCACCAAGTAACCTCTCTGAGCCTCCATGGTTAATCCGTATCGTGGAGCCTCTAACCCTGCTCCAGTTCTTTAAGGGCAGATGTGATCGCACATATGAAAGACTGTTGTCAGATGATGTCCAGATGTTGTACCCAGCAGGGATCTGGGGAAGCCACCATCACAATAATCTGCCCTCATGTTAGAAATGTCCTCATCAGAGGGCCACCTGGGTAACTCCGTCGGTTTAGGGACCCACTTGGGCTCAGGTCATGATCTCATAGTTCGTGAGTTGGAGCCCTGAGTTAGGCGCTGTGCTGACAGCTCAGAGCCTGTAGCCTGCTTTGGATTCGATGTCTTCTTCTCTCTCTCTCTCTCTCTCTCTGCCCCTCCCCCACTCATACTCTGTCTCTCAAAAATAAATAAATGTTAAAAAAAATTTTAAAAAGAAGAAATATTCTCCTCAGACATGCAGTATTAAGCCGGAGGTTGGCAGCTCAGGTAATGGCTGATTCACAGCATTTAAGAAAAAGGATATATTATATAAAATTCTAGGATTCTGGTTTCTCCTGGAAGATTGGAAGCTCTGGTCATCATTCCAGTATAGTGACACATAAACTCAGTGTCCAGAAGAAAATGGGGAGAATGGAGCAAGGACTTTGGCAAACCCCAGACTGCACTTCAGTGTGTCAGAGGGGCCCAAGCCAGTTGGTTTCATCCTCACACACTCACATCATCTGCTTAGCCCATGAGAGTATGTGAGATTTTTTATTTTTTTAATGTTTATTTTTGAGGGAGAGAGAGAGAGTGTGTATGAGTTGGGGAGGGGCAGAGAGAGAGGGAGACACAGAATCTGAATCCGAGCTATCAGCACAGAGCCTGATGTGGGGTTCAAACTCAGGAACCGTGAGATTATGAACTGAGCTGAAGTTGGGGGCTTAGCTGACTGAGCCACCCAGGCGCCCCCAGCATTTGAGATTTTGTCCCTTGCTTTAAGGCACTTGAAGACCTCAGTTAAGAATCGAGTGATTGTGGAGGAAGTTAAAACATTAAGTAGTTATGGAACACAAATATCCTAATTGAAATCTATCGAATAAAAAGACCCTAGTGACTTAGTTAGACTGGTCACAGACACAAGAGGTAATGAAAGGCTGGATACCCCCTGGGGGATAAAATGGGTTGAAGCTGGAGAATTTTTGCCAATTTACGATTCTAAGCATCAGCTGCAGATTGCTGACTGAACAGTAAATAAACCTGCATTATCTAGGCTTAGGCTCAGCAAGAAAACATTCTATATTATGTTTACACCAAAATCTTATTAAAAATTTGAAGACGGGCACCTGGGTGGCTCAGTCGGTTAAGCATCCGACTTCGGCTCATGTCATGATTTCGCGGTCCATGGGTTCTTGCCCCGCATCAGGCCCTGTGCTGACAGCTCAGAGCGTGGCGCCTGCTTCAGATTCTGTGTCTCCCTCTCTTCTCTGCCCCTCCCCCGCTCACACTCTGTCTCTCTCAAAAATAAACATTAAAAATTTTTAAAATGAAATTTGAGGACAGTGTTAATAATTCTAACCCACGGAAGCCTTTCATTTGTTGCTACCTGCAGACAGACATACCTCTGACCTCCTGTTACCCAAGTTTTCTGTGTTTTCCCCTAACCAACGTGTCTTTTCCCAGCTATCTTTCCTGTAAACATGCTCTGTATGCCAAATATTCTAAACTGTTTTGTCCCGTGGATCTTTTTGCTAGTCAGGTGAAGCCTATGAACCTCTTTTGAGAATAATACTTTCAATGTTTCAAATAATATCTGCTGTGATAATAAACATGAAATAATATATATGTATCATAGTCAATAATGCATTACAAAATTCAGAATATGCCAATTATATTTAAATAAAATCATCATAATAAAAAAAAGCATTTGTGGTATAGTAATATGTGGGGTTCTTTATGAACACATAAAATTATAAGGCCTAGCAGAAATTTAATAACTACTGTAATTTTGAAGTGGTAATGAATATAAATGGCATTTTGTGATACTTGGAACAATTGCAATGTGATACAAAAATACCTGTGATTTCCACTGATGACAGTTGTGGTTACTGGTAATAGTTCTGTGACTTGACGGGGCACCTGGGTGGCCCAATCGGTTAAGCGTCTGACTTCAGCTCAGGTCATGATCTCACGATCCGTGAGTTCAAGCCCTGCCTGGAGCCTACTTCCAAATCTGTGTCTCCCCCTCTCTCTCTGTCAAACATAAATAAACGTTTAAAAAAATAGTTCTGTGGCTTGTTGCTTACACTCAAACCTGAGAGAAATGCTAAATTTCAGTTTGAGATGAATGCAAATAGGATATGATTAAATCTATAAGTGAATTCTATCTCTAGTCTCCTCCCTTCTCTCTGAGAGGTAAGACATGGACTTTAGGGTCAGTGTTTGTGCCAGTATCTTCCTTTTTTTTTTTTTTAATTTTTAAAATGTTTTTATTTATTTCTAGGGGAGAGAGAGAGAGAGTGTGTGAGCAGGGGAAGGTCAGAGAGAGAGAGAGTAGCAGACTGAAATAGGCTCCAGGCTCTGAGCTGGCAGTCAGCACAGAGCCCGATGCGGGGCTCGAACCCACGAACCACAAGATCATGACCTAAGCGAAAGTCGGATGCTTAACCGACTAAGCCACCCAGGCACCCCTGTGCCAGTATCTTCCATTTCTACTCATGTTAGCCATGTGACTTGACTGTGCTTTGGATTTTCTCACGCCTAACTGCTATAAATACTATTATTGGTGCTATCGTCATGATACAGTTGCTCCTTGATGACACCAAGCCTCAGTGGTGTCTGGGCTGGTGTCTGTCCTTCCCTGTGCATTTGGCCAACTCCTTTGAGTCTGTTTTAGTATGACTTTGCTCTGGGTTTATGATGTGCAGATGGTTGTTCGACAACCCGTGGAACTCAGTTGGACAAGGGGCTGACTCATCGAGTGTGTGGTAGGGTCCAGCTTTACTTTAATGTATAACTACTTCAGAAGCAGCCTAGCTCTGGCTTGGTGGTTTTAGTCCTAGTGAGTCGAAAGAAGGCTTGTTTTGTAAGAGGCATCCTTGAGCCTGAACTGAGAAGCAGAAATTCTGGGCATGCTGATTGTGCAGATGGTAGAAAGCAATTAGCATGACATTTGCTTTGTTTTGTTCATTTTAGCATTTTAGAGTCTCTTTCTCTCTCTTTCTTCTTCTTTTTTTCTTGTGGACTGAAGGAGAAAGATGGTATGTATGTGTTGGTCAGCTTGGGGCGCTCTGACAGAGTGCCAGACTGAGTAGATTAAATAGACATTTTTTTCTTACCGTCTGGGGTTTGGGGAGACTGAGATTAGGCTACCAGCATGGTTGGGTTCTGGCAAGAATTCTTTTTGACTTACAGACAGCTGCTTCTTGCCTTTACTGTCCCCTGATATGGCCAAGAGACAGATCATCTTTGTGTCTTTTTACAAGGGCATTAATCCCTCTCCTGAGGACTCTACCTCCATCTCTGATCCGACTGGGGATTAGGGCTTCAATATATGCATTTTGAGAGGGCCCATTCCGTCTGTAGGAGCTCCCAGGAAGAAGCAGAAAGGACTCCTCTCTTAAGGCACCCTGTGAGACCATAAGATACGAGTGTCTTTGCTAAATGTCCAGTTTTATTATTTCTGGAAAAGAAGGTAAGAAAGGTAAAGGTTATTAAGAGAGATTGGGCACCATCTATGTGCTCAGGACATGTGTTACCCCCCTTTTCTTTTCTTTTCCTTTTTTTTTTTTTACTGATTCCTCCTCTCTAGGTTGGGTAGTTTTCATCTCTATTTTGCAGTTAGGAAAATGAGACATGAAATAACCTGTCTGAAACTCTCAGCTAGTAGAGGTAGGAAATGTGAACACAGTGGGGTAGAGGTTGGTTTTTTGTTTGTTTGTTTGTTTGTTTGTTTGGCCTGTTGATCAACTTTGCAGTGCTACTTTTCTCCAGTGCCTTGACCACTAGCAGTTCCAGGAGCATTTGGAAGCAGTACCCTTGTCAAGGACATCACCCCTCTGTCCCAGGCACTGGCTGTGGGTGCGATGGGGAGGTCTCCTTAGTCAGTTCCACACTCAGCAGCCTAGATGAGGGTATCTGCAAAGGGTAAAAGAACATAGAGATGTTGAGCACAGTGGACACAGAGAGACTTGTTCAAGAGCAGTTGGGGGGTACCTGCTGGGGTCTCTTAGTCCTAACTGGTGACATTCTGAATGGAGCTGAAGAGTGGTATAAGTGAGGGAGACAGTAGAGAAAGAGGAGTTCTCAATGCTCTCACACTTTTATCTGTGTGCAGGGACACAAGAGGCCTGGCACAATTGGGGCTCCATTAATTTAGAGCGCCTACTATGTGCAAGGCCCTGTGTAAAGCACACGCAGTATTTGATTTCAACCTTAGGACAACATTGAAAAGGAGGAACGATAGCTCTTAATTTACAGACAAGGATATCGTGGCTCAGAAAAATCCAGTACATGACCTAAGGTTAAGAATTTGCTGGGAGGCAGAGAGTGGAAGAAATGTTTATAGTTCTAGGTACAGAGGTAGCAAGACAGGCTCTTGAGTTTTTGCTCAACAGCACACACATTAAGCCATGATTTAATGATGCTTTTCCTGAGTGACGTGTGCTATAGAAATCCAGACCTTATGTGTGGCTGGGATGCTGTGTGTGTGTGTGTGTGTGTGTGTGTGTGTGTGTGTGTGTGTGTATGAGAGGGTACGGGTGGCTTTCAACTTCTCTTCATGTTTGCTCTTGGCTGTATTGTCAACATTACATGATTTGTACAGCATATGGCTGCCCCTCCATGGATTTTGGATTTGTTAGCCCCCATAATCACATGAGCCAATTCCTTAAAAGTCACTCTCTGTCATCTATCTGTCATCTATCTATCATCTATCTATCTATCTATCTATCTATCTATCTATCTATCTATCTATCTATCATCTCCTATATATTTATCTGATCCACCAACTATCTATCATATGTACCCTATTAGTTGTGCTTCTCTAGAGAACTCTAGAATAGATAGATAGATAGATAGATAGATAGATAGATAGATAGATAGATACAAACACACGACACACATACATATATATGTGTGTGTGTGTGGATACGTGTGTGTTACTAAAATGATATGAATACAAGGCAGAAGAATGGGCTGGAGAGTGAGTGATAGTTTAGATAGGGAGCCTAGGAGAGGACTTTCAGATGGAGGGCCATTTGAGCAGAGGTCTGGAGGAGATAAGAATAAACTTTGTGGAGATCCGGGGGACGAGGTAGCAAGCCCAAACCTCTGAGTGGTGTGTGTGCATGGCATGTCCAGGAGACATCAGCACGACCAGGTGGCTGGGGCAGCTTGAGCAAGGCCCCAGTGTTTGGTGATGAGCGGTGTGGTCACAGAAGCAGATTGCTGAATGGTTTTGCTTCTGTTCTAGGTAGGTAGGAAACCACGGAAGAGGTCTGCACGAAGTGGAGACATGATCTGATCTCTTCTGGCTGCTGTGTGAGGAACAGACACGAGGGAAGAAATACAGAGGTGAGATACGGAGATAGGAAAGTAACCCATCTGAGAGGTGATGGTGGCTTGGACTAGACCAGGTTTTCTCAACAGGAAAATCACCCACAAACCATCACCTTGAGGTCATGTTGTTCAGTGAGTTAGATACGTGGTTTTTTTTTTTCCCCAATTAATTTGTAATAATTTTTTACTTGAAATTGTAATTCAGATGAGTCTCTTTTCAGATGTTCATAACAATATTATCAAAAACATTTGACCTTATCTGTCCTAGTTTTCTCCCTCATTATTCATTTCATTTTCCCAGTCTTTCTGTGTGTGTGTGTGTGTTTTTGTTTTTTTTTTTTTGTTTTGTTTTGTTTTCTGTACATTTTCCCTTTCCCTACTCTCATACGCTTTCTCTCCACCCTTGGCCATCAGAAGCTCCATCCATGGCCCTCAACAATCTTGTACAACTTCAATTTGACTGAGAGCAGTGAAGAGAAAATATGAATGGGCTTAGGAAATAAGTCTTCCACTTCCACAAAAAGGGGGGAGGGAAGTAACACTGCTGCCAGGTCACCCAGAACAAGTTCCAATTCCCAAGAGCCAGGGAAGAATTTTCAAAGTAAAAAATCAATGGCTATGAAATTACACATTAGTCCGGGGGAGAGTTCTCTGTCTGTTTTCCCAGGGAACATCCATCTTGCTATAGTAATAGTGGCACAGACAATTTGCTGCAGTGAAGTTTATCTATAAGTGTTTTAATTAAAGTTCTGACAGCCAATTGAAGCCTTTTTTATTTTTTGGATGTATCGTATCAATCTTTTTCTGTCTGTGAAGGACCATGCCTGGGGAGTTTAATCTATTAGAGAGGTGTAAGTTAATGTCCGGGATGCATTAACCCATCAGGAAGGAAGGGATAGCCATGGTTTTCTTTTTCTTTCCAGCTCAAAGCTCCACAAACGCCTCGCTTAATAAATGTTTGTTGAAGTTGGTGAATGTGGTGGAGAAGGGGCTGAGATCTGCCTTTAGCTGGCCTTGGTCTGTCTATCTGCTGGCTTTGTCTCTCACCAGCTATGTGCCCTTGGGCAAGATACAAACACCTGCACGTTTCACTCTTCCCCCTTTTAAATAGGGACAATTAATACCGAACTCATAGGGTTGTTTTGCATTTAGCACCTCTACCTCTGCCTTCTTTTTTTTTTTTTTTTTTTAAAGATTTTTTTTTTAATGTTTTACTTATTTCTAGGGGAGAGAGAGAGAGAGAGAGAGAGAGACAGCGACAGCATGAGCAGGGGAGGGTCAGAGAGAGAGGGAGATACAGACTCTGAAATAGGCTCCAGGCTCTGAGCTGGCAGTCATCACAGAGCCCGACGCAGGGCTCGAACCCACGAACCGCGAGATCATGACCCAAGCGAAAGTCGGACGCTTAGCCGACTAAGCCACCCAGGCGCCCCATACCTCTGCCTTCTTTTATTGTAATTTCCAGGTTACACAACTCATGAACTGTTCCTTGGGGCCAGAATACCTCTTCAGCAGCCTTGCTAGAATGATCTGAAATAAAGAACAAAACATATACCTTAATGACATAACTGAGAGTTTATCAGGAGTTTTTTGTGAGCCATAATGTCAATACTATGAGATATAATTTTGACTTTGAAATCTCTTGGATAACCCATCTGTCCCAAGTGTTCTCAGCGTCAACCCTTGAACTTCTCCTTTTTCCAAGTGGGAACAGAAGGCTGAAATGGGTAGTGCATGCTAGTCAAGCTTTCCACTGTTCTCCTCTGCTGAACTTTTGACACCAGTGGTTGTCACCTTTCTCTCCACCAATGGTCATCTCCAATCCCAGTTGGCTTCTGTGTCTATTTTCATTGATATTTTCATTTTCTACCTTCTAAGAAGGCATAAGCCGTGTGATGCTGTTGTCCTCTGAGCAAACAAGCTACTGTAAGAACCAATGAGAGGGAGAAGAAGTGACCCTACCTAGCGATGGCCTTGGTGGAAGGGTAACTTCCTGTCTCCATTGAGTCTTATATGTTTCTCTGTGTACAAGTGCCTTTTCTGTGATCCAAGAAGATGGTGTGAAATCATGAATGTGAGTTGGCCCCGTTAACTGTGAAGCACTGGATGCTTCTAAGACTATAAAATTATTATTAGCTTGTTGTCTGTTTCGTGGTGCTCTTCTTGACAGGTGATGAAGCATAAGGTGATAGCAGAGGTTTAGGCCGGTCTAATCACAGCAGGGAGAGTTGAAATCAAGATAAATAAATTAGAAACTTAAGGCAAGGATGGAGTTCTTAATACGGAACAGATTTCATGTTAGGGTATGGAGAAAAACTAATCTTAGTACCTGCCTCGAGGTGATACACGTTTTGAAGGGGAGACTGACACAGCACACTCAATGAAAATATAGTATGAAAAGGACTGTCCAAAGTGAGTAACAGTGCCCCAGGAGACCCGAGGGCAGAGAAATGGACTTTGCCCCAATGAGAGGCAGGCATCCTAAGGCTTACCAGAGGCAATACCAGAATACAAAGATCCTTTGGCCCACCAGTGTTCCTCACATGGAAATAGTGCTCGACACATATTAGGCAGTCAAAATAATTTTGTCGAATGATTCATTTTCAACTGGGAATTGAAAAAAAAATACAGAGATGACTGACTTGGGGTGAAGGGAGTAAATTAGGACAGGCATTTCTGTGTAGTGCCTCAGACTTTTCTAGCATCTGCTAAGTGGGGGCTCTTCCTCCCCAGAGCCATTGCTTCCTTGGGCAGGTCTATCCTTACTTCAAGGGGTGGGGTTCCATCCAAGGATGAGGCTAACTCTGCTGTTTTCAATCAGTTTGAAATACATGATCTCATTACTTAGCTTAGGTTTCTGAAAGATTTTTGGAATCGAATTTTGACAAGGAGTCAAGAAAATAGGATGAGTTAACTACCTTTCCAGTATCACCTAGGATATTAACCTGGCAACAGCAAAAAAGCCCCCATTCCTTGTAGTTATTATAATTCATACTTTTGCAAGCAAATGATTATACAACCAAAGACAGAGAGCTAAGCTGATGGTCATGGCCCCAAAAACAGGTTTTGATTGAGCCTGGCTATAATTTTGGTTGTTGATATTAAACGCAGAATTCGATTCATCCCTTAATAAATATTTGTTGAATAAATGAATATGGCTCATCTATTGCCCTACAGTTTCAGGCATTTTAAAAAATGAAAATGGAATGGTGAATGACCGTGCATTATCACTGGACTCTGATGTGCGTGCCAAGAAGCTGTGATTGTGGAGAAAACAACACAAGATTGGTGCCCTGAAGAGCTGACTTGAAGTCCAGAATCTCTCATGTATGACTTTGGGTTGAACACTTCTGCTTGAGGAATCTAGATTATGTCACTGTCTGAATTCCTTTAGGCTCTGAAATTCCAGGATTCCATCATTATCAGTGTCAAAGGCAATGAGGGATGCCTTTGTTCTTAAGGGATGGAGGCATTCACATTTGTATTTATATCCCCATAGTGTTGGAATCAAAGAAACACAAATAATTAGAACTGGTCTGAGGATTTCATTTCTATGCATAAGAAAGTTCAGACATGGGACTTGCCTTGCCCAGAGTCATGAAGTAGTTTTGGATACAGGCCAAGAACTCAGGGTTTCTGATCCTCAGTCCAAGATTATCTTGGGTTTTCACCATAACAATAATCAATAATAGTGGCATTGTGTTGGAGAAGGTCAGACTGAGGTACATGGAGGGCAATGGCTTGTCTAAATGATGTATTGGTCTCTGTGACCTTGGATAAATTGGATGTGGGTTGTGGAGATCTATTGGCTTGGTTTTCCCATGGTAATTTTACTGCTTGTTCTGAGATCAGCTCACCTGGCATATTGGCCATGTGCCTGTGGTGTCCAGAGGACAGGAAATAAACAAACCACAGGCTGAGCTGGGTCACCAGCAGCCTGTGTGTGGTGGCCAAAGTGTATACCATTGCCAGATCTGATGCCAGCCACTCCTACCCCTAGATGTGTAAAAGAAACAAATAGCAAAGCAAGTCAAACAGTATTTTCCTCCTGGGGTTTAGATATAGTTGATCTGAGATATTTTGCTTGTTTTATGGTTGAGATAACTGGGCACATCTTGAGGTCTACCTGAGATCACCCCAGTTAGAAGGGTTTAGAGAACCCAAGGTCATCTTTTGTTGATCCCCAATGTGGGATATGGGTGGTTCTTGAACATTTTCAAGACTAATTATGTTTGTTCATTGCCTGTAAACCATATAAAGTTCAGATTATTTAATATAGCAAGTAGAGATGGAGACAAAGAAGGAGTTTTATGAAATAAAGATCTTCAAAAATATTTCTCAATTCATCTGCATATACATCACTTGAGAGAGAGCCAGAAGACCTGGGTTTTCAATCAAAGACTGTGATGACTTTATTCCACTAAATTCAACAAGCAGGGGACTCAGTAACATACAATGGGGATATGGAGGAATATGGATGAGAAAGAAATTAAATCTAATGAGCAATGGCACTTTGGAAAAACTTCTTAGAAGAGGTGAATTAAACTAAGCTTTCTGTCCTCCTGTTTAATTGAGATTTAATTGACACATAAGACTGTATAAATCTAAGGTATACAGCATAATGACGTGACTTACATATATTGTGAAATGATTACCACAGTGAGTGTAATTAATATCCATCATCTCATATAAATTAAGCAGAAAAGTAAGAGAAAAAAATGTTTTCTTTGTGATGGATACTCTTAGGATTTACTCAATTCATTAGCTCTCCCACATACCACAGAGCAGTGTTCAGCGGTCACCATGTTGTTTGTTACATTGCTAGTACTTATTTACCTTATAACTAGGAGTTTGTACCTTTGACCACCTTCATCCAATTCCCCTCCCCTGCCTCTGGTGACCACCTATGTGTATGATCTTTTTTCTATGAGTTTGAGGTATTTTTCAAGATTCTGCTTATAAAGGTGAGATCCTACAGTATTTGCCTTTCTCTGTCTGACTTATTTCACTTGATACAATGCCCTCAGGGTCCATGTGTGTTTTTGCAAATGGTAGGATTTCCTCCTGTTTTATGGCTGAATGATAATGTGTGCGAGTGTGTGTGTGTATACAATTTCTTTATCTGTTCATTATTGCACACTTAAGTCATTTCCATATATCAGCAATTGTAAATAATGCTGCTATGAACAAGGAGGTGCAGATATCCCTTTGACGTAGTAATTTTGTTTCCTCTGCATATATGCCCAGAAGCGGAATTGTTGGATGATACCGTAGTTCTATTTTTAAATTTTTGAGGATATTCCATACTGTTTTCCAGAGTAGCCGCACTAATTTACAGTCTACCAAGTGCACAATAGACTAGCTTCTAGCTAAGTATATAGGCTAGGAGTTAAAGGCTTGAATTCTGAGTGATCTTGAAAACATTAGTGACCTTAGTTTTCCTGTCTATAAAGTGAGAATCCTGATGGTATCGTCTACACTTAGGACAGTGATGCTTAATTAACTATTCTGTGTTATGTGTATAGCACAGAGCTTTATGTAGACCACATACTCAGTAAATGTTAGCTCCATCAGTACTATCGTTTTGTCTGGTACAGTGGCTTTTGGAATGGCAGCGTCGCATGGCAGACTACTTTCGGGCGGGTAAGTAATATGCTGAATTTTAAGCCATGTCTCTCAGCTCCAAACCCACAATTCCATATTCTGCTTTGTGACGCTAGCTAGGGCTTATAGTTGGCAAACTCCATGTCTTCTATGCTGCCATCTGCCTGTTTGTTTCAGAAGGCGGAGAAGGGAATAGGGGTTTGTTCTTTCTGTTGTTGCTGTTCCTGTGTGCAGTCTTGACCGCAGCCCCTCACCACCTTCTTTCTACATGTTTGTAGTTTCACGGTGCTCCTCAGAGGAAGTCTGGCAGCCTCCTTACTCTTAGGACTGAAATTCAGTTCTGTAGGGCCATTCCTACAAGCTCCTAAAGGGAGAGAGAAGCAGCCAGGCAGTACCCCCGCCCCAGAGGGTCTGGGTCCCCATTCCTTGCACCTACTTCTGTGAGCTTGTGGCTTCCGAGAACCCCCAACTTTCCTCCCGCGGTCAGCCCTAATGCAGCTGCCTGGTGCCATATGTTAATTGCGTGATCATTCCCACTTTTTGATTTGTCCTCCTGTGACTTTCCAATCAATTCTCCATATTCATTTTCTCTGTGAGCATGACAGTGTGGTTCTGTTTTCCCAACTGGACCTGACTGGTTCTGGTTAATTCTGTGCACCCAAAGTACCTTTGAATTATCCCATTTCACAGGCTGTGGTGTCCTGTTTTCTCATCCTGGTCCATGAGCTCAGTCTCTACTGTTCTTCCTTTCTCCTTTTATTTTTTTTCTTCACTGCTGAGCCTTTTACAAAGTTGATGATATAAGGCTATTTTAACCCCTCCAGATGGTTGTGAAAGGTATTTACTACTGCTGGATCAGCTTGGCAGATTGGTCAGAGATAGATAAAGTTCCAATTCCTTGAGTGTGTAGTTCCCCATGATGGTCACTGCTCTGCACACATCCTTGTGTCTAAGGCAAGCAGCTTGGTGCTAGACGCAGGAAACAAGTCCCTGAGATGACTCACTTCCCTGAGTTTCTTTACTGCTCCCGGGAAACAATAAGAGGAATGGGCTGATAGCCTGGGCGCTGGAACGAAATAGCCAAGGTTTGAATCTTGGCACCATTCTTATTAAATCTGTGACATTGGGCAACTCACTTGGTCTCCTTATCTGTCTGGATAATAGTACCTTTCTTCATCTGCATTTTTCTCTTCATCTACCCTTCTTCACCAGATTCTACAATAAGATCTTTCCGAAGAAGATAAAATGACATTTGTAAATGTCCAAACAGTGCCAGCCATGTGGTAAATGATTAATAGGTATTAGTTCTTATTATTCTCACACTGCTGCGGAAGCCTGTCCCAGAGAACTGAAACCTAACCCCTGGTGGACCAGACTGGCTGTTTGGATGCTTTGCCAGATCCATCCCTGTCTCTTCTTCGGCATCCTCTTGACTTTCTCCTGTGGGTCTTGTCTCCTCTTGGGAATAAGAGCATTCTGGTTAAGAGCATGAGTTTGGAAGTCTGGCATCCCCAGGGATAAATCCTGGTGTTACCAGAAAAAAGCAAAATATTAATAACTGTTATGGATGTTGGCCCTAACCATAGGATGGCATCCTGGAGGCACCACTGATGTACCAGGTTAACCCTTGAGTGTCCATGGCATACCTAGCCTGGAGGGCCAGACATCCCAACTTATCAGACTATGTGTGCCTGAGTCTTTGGGGCTTAACAAAGATAAAACCACTCAGGGGCTTGGTGCAGTTGCTGTATATCAACCAGCATGGAAATACCCCGGTATGCTAATAGCCAGCGCAGAATTGCCCCGGCATCCTAGCAGCTGGCACGAAAGTACCCCAGTATGCTAACAGCCAGCATGGAGGTACCCCCGGCATCCTAACAGCTGGCACAGAGGTACCCTGGCGTCCTAACAGCCGGCACGGAGGTACCCTGACGTCCTAACAGCCAGCACGGAGGTACCCTGGTGTCCTAACAGCTGGCACAGAGGTACCCCTGGCATCCTAACAGTCGGCACGGAAGTACCCTGTGTTCTAACAACCAGTAATGCTTTCTCTTTGCACGCCTCCTGGTGATACGTCCTAACTGCCACCTTCTCATTCTGTGGTCCTGGAGGTCACTTACCCTTTCCAAGCCTCAGTTTACGTAGGATTTGGCATTACATGGGTTAGCCTATGTAAGTGCTCAGCGATAATGTACTAATGATCCCTGTTACTGTTAGTATATACTCTTCTATCCCTTACCACCAGTTTGTTTCAGCTTGAGTGTAAATCCCATGTTTCCATTGACATTTTGCTTCAAGGTGTCCTGATTTTTGCCTTTAGCAGAGAAAATAGTACTCACCAATGATGGCAGTGGATTGTTCAGATATAGAAGCTTATGCTAGGCTTATCAAATTTGGGTTTAATTCCTCCCCCAAGATTATTCCCACGCACTGGAATTCAGATCCCTTTTCCCTTCCAGAGTGCCCTGGCAGAGGATTTGCAAGGTTCAAGCCAGGTCTGCATAATACCTTCCGATAAATCTCTGGCTTTGTCACACTGTGGAGCTGCTAATAAAGAGAGCAGGCAGGCATTGTAGCAGGGCTTTCTTTGGTCAGAGAGCCCTAATAGTGTGTCAGGATTATATAATTCACCTTCCAAGAGAATCCAAAAGAGAGATAAATTGTTTGGTTGGGAGAAATTAACCGCGGATTGATCCTATCTGTTTTAATTTAGCGCAGGATGGCTTAGACTACTCGAAGGAGCAGATGGGCTATTGATCTGACGATAGGATAATCAGAGCATCAAAGGTGGGGGTGGGGAGAGATTTGGAGCACTTGGGGCTTTGCCAGGGTGGCCCTCTTAGAACAAAAGTTATCCCTTAATTGAGCAAGCGCCTTTCCCTGCTAACAGGTCTTATTAGGGCCAGTGCTCCTGAGGCCCAGATCTGGCATCTGTGTGGAGCTGTCATGTAAAGAGGCCACGTCTTATGCCAGGTTTGCTGGCAGAGAGAAACAGCTTGGCGGTGGAAGGGGGGGAGAGTCTGGGGGCGGGGATGTGGGGGTGGGTCCTGTGCTCAGGGCGGCACGGTACAAAGATGGGGCTGTAGAGAGGAGAGCTGGAAATAGAATCAGCCGGTGGAACTCACGGGGTGGGGGACTCTCTCTTCTTGTCTCCCCTTTTCTTTTAAAGACACTTCTGTGCCGCTTCTCCCCCACCCCCCCATCTGTTTCAGTTCTGATGTCAGGCCCGTTCACCCTTGCAGCCCTAGAAACCTGTGATTGGATTATTTGTCCTGGGTCAGTAACCCTGTAGAGGCTATGCTTTCCCCTAGGAGCCGGGCCACAGGTGTGTCCTGAAACTGACTGGCTTGGGCTAGGTCAGGGGCCCCCGTATGAGCGGGGTCACACTGTCCCATTGTCTTGAAACTCCGTGGCCGAGATTTCTCCTGCAGCTCATGAGGAGCCTGCTGCTTCAGGAAGCTCGCACATGGGTCAGGCAGACTTTCTGGGGTGCTCCGGTGACCTCCGAGTCAGGGTGCCCTGACATGAGCAAATGGAGACATGGGGGCGAGGGAAAGGGCAGATGACTCAGAAGGGGACACTCAAAGTAGAACTTTGCAGGCTCTCTGCGCCTGACTGATGAGACTCTGGGTTCCCTTGCTGGGTGGGCTGTTTTCCAGAGGTGGGGATGGTGGCAGGCTATGCAGGGCCGTGCTCCACTCTGGGCACTCATCCATCCGAACTCCACATCGTGTGGGGTTAGTGGTGACCTCATTGGGCTCGTGAAGCTTGCCTCCTAGCAGGGGGAGAATGGCAACAAAATCCACGTCTTAGGCATTGAGTGCCAGGGATATATATTTTTTTTAAGGTTCTAATTTTGGAAGATTTTAAATCTTCACATGAGTGTCAAAATGAAACTTTAAAATTAACAAAGGTCATTTACTCAAAGTACTTTGTATCATTCTTATCTAGGGTCCATTGGAAGGGCAGTTTTATAAAATTCATCTTTTCTGATTTTTAATTCAATTTTATAGGTGGGAAAACAGAGGCATGACTAAGCTTATATACTGAGTTTGGGCGTTTCACACAGCAAAGCCTGCTTTTTTGCTTCCATTTTCTATTCATTTGAGGGAAAATGGGATTTTTGATGCTTGAAATGATAATGATTTCTTTTTTCCATCTAAGAGAATATCCACTAGAGGAACAGCTAGGTTCTTGCCATAGTGGAAAAATAATAAAGTTATTAATAGCTGAACAAATGCATCTTGCTGGGAAATATTTTGGACTTTCAATGGTCTCACTGAGATGGAATATTCCTTGAACCTAATGCCTTTTTTTTCCCTTTTGGATTTTTTAACAAAAAGACCAACACGCCTTTCAATTAAAATTGCCGAATCATTTGAAGTTAAGCTGTTCAGACCCCAGTGTAACCGAGGCCCTGAGTGCATAGAGCACCGGAGCCCACACGTTGGTTGGTGTCCTATTGCTCAGAATCTTGGACCGATTTCCCTCTGCTCTTCCCCTTTTCAGTGTTGCTGTGCCAACCGGGCTCAGGACTCAGCCTGTGGCTGTGGAAACAATAATCCTTACCCACACATGGCGAGGGAAAGAAGATAGGCTTCGTAGTTTCTATTTCTGATATGACTTAGTAGTGAAGGGGATCTCCGACCTGATGCTTCCCAGCTATTTAGTCTGAGGGAAAATGCGGTCAAGCCCACTGACAGCTGCGGACCATTGTGTAATGGTTGTATGTTTGGTGGAGTTATCTAGGGGTAATGCCTGATGCAAGGGAAATAGAGATTTGGGGCTCAACAAATCTGGTTTTAGTTCTGGCCCCAAGCTGGTCAGTGTATGACTTCAGATAGTGTGTTAGTCAGGCTTCTCCGGAGGAACAGAGCCAGTAAGACTTGTTTTCTATGAAGAAACGTCCCATGGTCTGCCGTCTGTAAGGTGAAGGGCCAGGAAATCTGATGTTGTTCAGCCCAAGTCTGAGGCCTGAGAACCATAGGAGCCGATGGTAGAAGTCTCAGGCCAAGGGCAGAAGAATGCCAGGGTCCCAGTTCAAGAAGTGAGGCGGAAACGGTCAAATTCTGCTTTCCCCTGCCTCTTTGTCCTATTCAGGACTTCCCCCGGATTCAGTGATAACTGCCCGTATTGGGCAGGGCAGTCTGCTTTGCTCTGTTGACTCAAATGCTCATCTCATCCAGAAACACCTTTACAGACACACCAGATATAATACTTATCCACATATTCTGGTGTCCTGGGATCCAGTCAGGTTGACACGTAAAATCAAGCGTTATATTTGCCTTATTTTCTTTGTCTTCAGTTTCCTCAGCTTTAAGGCGGAAAACCACAGTACCTATCTCTTCTGATTGTTAAACAAAATAATGAATTTGCATATTTAAAACATGTAGCAGTGTCTAGCGCATAGTTAACATGATCTAAGTGCTAGTAATTACTAACTCTGGCTCTCAGTTTTCCGACTCCTGGAATGAGGTTAGCGGCGGTACCTTACGCAGCTCAGATTGTTTCAATGTCCTGAAATAGAGCAGCGTTTTGTAAAGAGTCGTGTCCTAAGCAAATGGAAACTAATTGAGCCCACGTAATTTTTTTAAGTTTGAACTTAACTATTTATGCAGTGTGTTTTTCCCCACAAACTTAATCACTATAATTAAAAGAAAAATAACCTCCAAATAGATCCTGATCTATTTTAACATTTATTACTAGTGGCTGGCATTGAGACTTCAGAAGAATTTTTATTAAAGACGTTATGCAAAAATCAATACAATGCATTAAAACAATTAGGAAAATATGACAAGTGCAACAGCTCGTTATTTATTATAGACTGAGGGGTACAAAAGGCCTGTTTGGAACACGTAGAGACAGACTTCAGGAATAATTCAATGCACCCAATCTAAGTCAACTGAATTCCTCATAGAGTATCTACCAAGTATCATGTGCAGAAAGGGTGAACATTGAAGTTGTCTTCAAGGAATTCTCGGTTTAGGAGGGAGATGTATCACAATGATGCAAGGCAGAATATGAGGTGGCCTAAATGTTCAGAGAAGAAAAGATCTTTCCCGAAGTGAATGGGAATAGAATCATAGTGTTTTAAATTTATGTTTATTTTTTATTAAATTTTTGTTCACATTTATTTATTTTTGAGAGACAGAAAGAGCAGTAGCTGGGGAGGGGCAGAGAGAGAGGGAGACACAGAATCCAAAGCAGGCTCCAGGTTCTGAGCTGTCAGCACAGAGCCCAACGTGGGGCTCGAACTCGTGAGGCAGGAGAGATCATGACCTGAGCCAAAGTCAGCACTTAACCAACTGAGCAACCCTGGTGCCCCTAATCGTAGTTCTTTTTTTTTTTTTTTTTAATGTTTTATTTATTTCTAGGGAGAGAGAGAGACAGCGTGAGCAGGGAGGGTCAGAGAGAGGGAGTCACAGACTGAAACAGGCTCCAGGCTCTGAGCTGGCAGTCAACACAGAGCCCGACACGGGGCTCGAACCCACGAACCGCGAGATCATGACCTGAGCGAAAGTCAGACGCTTAACTGACTAAGCCACCCAGGCGCCCCTAATCGTAGTTCTTTTAAAAGTTGGAAGAGAACTTGGAGGTGAACGCACCTAAACTTTCATGCAATTAAAAATCTGTCCATAACATAATTTGTTCATATGTCAGTATATTTGCTTACTCTCCCCACAATTCCCGAGTGCCTACTGCTCACCACAGAGGGAGGAGAGACAAAGGTTCACAGGACATGTGTGTGTTAGGGTTCTCCAGAGAAAGACAACCAATAGGATGCATCAGTATACAGACAGAGAGTTGGCTCTTGAGATTCTGGAGGCTGGTAACTCCCAAATCACCAGAGTGAGCTGGTGGGCTAGAGGCCCAGGCGAAGGTTTGCAGTCCACATCCCTGCTTGGGACACAAGTCTCTTTCTCTTAAGGTCTTCATCTGTGATTGCACGAAGCCTGTCCACATTATGGAGGGTGATTTGTTTTCCTCACAGTCTACCCATTTAAATGTTGTTATGTCTTCTAAAACATACCTTCACAGACACATCTAGAAAAATGTTTGATCATGTGTGAGTACTGTGGCCCAGCTAATTCGACACATAAAATTAATCACCACAGGCATCATTCTTGCCTCTGAGGGCCTTACCATATTGAGTGAGATATACAAGTAAGAAAAGGTACTGCTCTGTGTAATTATTATTAATGATAGAAAGAGATTTCAGGTGCTTTGGAGGCATGGAGGTGGGGGCTGCTAATCTAACCTGAGGGTGACCAGAAAGAACTTCTCAGAGAATGGACATGCAAGCTGGGTCCTGAAGGTGGAGATACTTAAAAGCATGGCAAGGGGCGCCTGGGTGGCTTAGTCGGTTAAGCGTCCGACATCAGCTCAGGTCATGATCTCGTGGTTCGTGCGTTCGAGCCCCGCATCGGGCTCTGTGCTGACTGCCAGCTCAGAGCCTGGAGCCTGTTTCAGTCTGTGACTCCCTCTCTCTCTGACCCTCCCCTGTTCACGCTGTCTCTCTCTCTCTCCTAGAAATAAATAAAACATTAAAAAAAAAAGAAAAAAATAAAATAAAATAAAATAAAAGCATGGCAAGATTGAGAAGAGCAGTGCACAGGCCACTGTGTTCCCAGATAGAAAATTGAGAGTTGTTGAAGACAGCCTGGCTCTTCTGACAGACCTTATTTATTTATATTAATCATTGAAGTTCTAGGAGCAGCTATGTGGTAGCTCCATAAAATTCAAGTCCTCCGTATTGAAATCACTCTACCTGAAAATGTCTCTTCCGCAATGTCTAAATTTCTGCCATTAGAGATGTCTTCCTTTTGCTATAGTTTTCTTCCAGCATGACTGTCATTTTCAAATAATATGACATCTTTTAATGAATATGTGCCTGACACTGTATAAAACACTGTGTCTAGGGGCGCCTGGGTGGCTTAGTCGGTTAAGCGTCCGACTTTCGCTTAGGTCATGATCTCGCGGTTTGTGGGTTCCAGCCCCGCGTCGGGCTCTGTGCTGATTGCCAGCTCAGAGCCTGGAGCCTGTTTCAGAGTCTGTCACTCCCTCTCTCTCTGACCCTTCCCTGCTCACGCTGTCTCTCTCTCTCTCTCCTAGAAATAAATAAAATTTAAAAAAAAAATTAAAAACAAAACAACACTGTGTCTACATCCACAAACCCTACATAGTAAATAGTTTTATGTCCATATGAAAAGTGAGAGGGTAGAGAATTTCAGATGGGTTATTGACTTGTCCAGAGTTACATAGGTACTAAATGGAAACATCAAGATTTGAATCTAGGATTTTCTGGGTCTAACAGTTTCAGCCACACCAGTGGGTCACAAGAAAAATGACTGCTGGATCCAGACCATTAACTGAAATGACTGAAACAGGTATGTGTACATGTACATCTACCTGTGTGACAGGTGGGGACTGCAATGAATTGTAGAGATCATGATTTATTCAAAAGGGCAGGTGTTGCTCAGCTCCAGCCAAATGTTTCCCGAGGGGAAAACAGGCCCTGTGTTCCAGAGCTCCAGTTTTAAAGAGAAATTAGGATTCTGTTTTTTTTTTTCTTTTAAAGTATCAAATATTTTTTTTAAGTGCTGGCCCCAAACATGTAAAAATACAGTGCAGGCCAAGTAAAACACCTCTCGTGGCTAGGTGGTTCCCAGGAGTCACCAGTTTTTGATTTTTTCTCTTATTCCTCCCAATATGTAAATATTTCTAACACATTATCATTAGAGCCCTTCAGAGTGTTTAAATATGTAGTAATAATATTTGCGAAGCCAAATGTGGTCTCATATGACTTTCATCATAAGCGAGTAAGACAGACAGGAAAATGATCTTACACTCCTACTGTCCTTGGAGAAACCGGGGCAAAGGGAATCAGCAGACCTGCCTTAGGACACACAGGGTGGAAAAGGGGCTTACATCCTCCAGCCTAGCACGGTCCGCGTTATATTATGTAACTTTCTTCAGAATGGTTCAATAGGTATAAACTTTCAGTTCTGTAAGAAGAGCAAGTTCTAGAGACCTGCAACATGTTTGGAATTAGCACTACTGTGTTATACACTTAAAACTTTGTTAAGTGAGTAGATCTCATCTTAGGTTCTTACTCTCATCAAGGTTCTTACTATGATTTTAAAATGTAAAACAAACAAACAAACAAAAACAACTAACCAGGTATGTATAGTGAAAAGGAGAAAAGCCAATGACTTTTGTTTGAGGAAATTAGAGAAATGGAAATACAGAGAGAAATGGTCAAAAATGAGGGCTAAGCTGGGAAGTCAAGTCTTAGCTACTCTCAGACTCCCTAGAAGGGTATAGAGCATGGACCAGACAGACCCTAGCCCAGATATTATCCAAAGTGGGCACGAGTCCAGGTGTCTGATGGATTCTCCCTGCTTACAGTGACATTGGAGGTGAAAGAAAGTTTAGGATTATCTAACGATTCATTGGTTGAATATGCAATTACTAAGAACCTACAATGTTCAGGGTGGCATGTGCCTTTCCTTCTCTTTGCTCCTCCCCTCCCACCTGAAGTGAGATCTATGAGCTCTGGACCTGCAACTTGATGAGTTGAAGAATGATTGATGTACTTGAAAATGTAATCACTTTTATTCTGTTTGCTCTGGGAAGCGGCTGTTCTTGTGTGGGAGTGAAGAGATAGGGACTAGGCTCTGAAGACCATCTACTCTTCTGCTTGAAGAGACTTTGCCACCTCCAGCAGCTTTTAACTGACTCCTTTACACCAAAATGGGACAGATGAGTGCCTAAACATCTGAATAGTATGTGAAGGACAAATAATTCATTGTATCGGTTGACATCCACTCACGTCTCTGCCTTCTAGAAAGTCTAGTATGATATGATACCGTACGATGTATTAGGATATGACACAATACAGGCTGTGCTGTTTGAAGAGATTCTGGAACTCTGTAGAGGGGAGGGCTGTAGTTCAGAGTTGTATTAGATGTCTCCTACTTGCCAGCTTCTACGTAGACCATGGGGATTAAGGGGGGAACACGACTCCTCTCGAGTAGCCCAATAGAGATGACAGACCTATAAAGGGGATTTTACAGCCCTGTAGAGTTAAGTGTCACAGGGACACCTGAGGACTCCTGGGAGTACCTGAAGAACCAGGCAAGGCCTCTGGAAAAGGTAACTCTGGATCTTGGAAAGTACAGTTGTCATCATGTGAAGCCTTAGGGGGAAAAATACAACCTATGGAGTGCTTTAATTAAGGTACGGTTGGGCCTGTGGGTGGTGACACGCTGTGGAAATCAGGCAGGGTGCTGGGCCAGGGTAAGGCAAGGCTGTGGAAGCAAATAAGTAGTCACAGGCAGAGGAAAGGAACAGGCACCTGGGTGAACAGGAAGCTGGTAGGAGCGGAGGGTGAGGTGTCTCAGTCTACAGCCGAGGAACAGAAGAGAAGGAAAGGAAGTGAGGGCCAAGCAAAGGGCCACCAGGTCAGGGACTAGAGGCCACATAGAAGGTATGGAGAACAGAACTCCGAGAAGTCATCTAAAAATTAGCCAACTCCGGTGTCCGCGTCTCTAGGGTCAGATTCTGAGGAAGCCTCCCCTGCTCATGCCTTTTCCAGGAGGATAGGACCGGAGCGAATCCCCTGGCTCAGATCACAGCAGCCTGGTGGGAATGTTTGGCCTAGCCTAGGCCAGGAGGGGGCAGGAATTAGAGGAAACTTCCTATTGACAAATGATCTAACATTTTGATGGGCGGTTCTAGGCTGTGTCACCTCAGATGATCTTAGTTGGTTAAATCAATGAAACTTCTAATGTTCACATGGCATAAACTATTCATGGGGTACAATATCCGAGGTCAGTTTTACTAAAATGTCTTTACCCATAAGTGTCCGCAAACAGCCCATGTCTTTGTGGAAGTTGGTCTCCTGGGCTGATGGTGGCATGGCTTTTTCTCCAGTGATGATGAACATTTACAGATGCAAAGACTAGTGGTTCCTCCCCATGCCTCACTGGAGAGGCAACTTACAGAAAATATACAGAGAAAATGTTAAATACATTACAGGGTTGCTGTACAGAGGGGCAGGAGGCACACAGTAAATGCTTCTTCCCTCTAATTTCCACAAAAATTGCATTTAAAAAATATATTCTTGGATATGCTTCTCCGTGTTGGTGGTTGGGAGTCATTAAGTTGGGAAGTTACTAAACCAGCCCCATGTAGTTAGAAAGCGTATCCTAGAAAAACAGTGTAATTTAAATAGATAACATTAATAGCCACCCACAAGGCTGGTATTACATCCGTGTTCTAGATGAGGAAACTGAAGCCCAGAGAGCTTAGGAGAAACAGGGCATCGTGGCAAAACTCTAGGGCTTTGAACTGTTTTTTTAAACTTTGTTTTAGGGGCGCCTGGGTGGCTCAGTCAGTTAAGTGTCCGACTTTGGCTCAGGTCATGATCTCATGGTTTGTGGGTTCGAGCCCCCCGTCGGGCTCTATGCTGACAGCTAGCTCGGAGCCTGGAGCCTGCTTCAGATTCTGTGTCTCCCTCTCTCTCTGACTCTCCCCTGCTCTCTCTCAGAAATAAATAAAACATTTAAAAGAAATAAACTTTGTTTTAATGTCTATTTATTTTTCAGAGACAGAGCACGGGTGGTGTAGCGGTGGAGGAGCAGAGAGAGCGTGAGACACAGAATGGGAAGCAGGCTCCAGACTCTGGGCTGTCAGCACAGAGCCCAACATAGGACTTGAACTCAAAAACCATGAGACCATGACCTGAGCCAAAGTCGGACACTTAACCGAGCTGCCCAGGTGTTCCATAGGGCTTTGAAGTTCTACTATCTGGTTAAATCTCAGCTCTGCCATTCTCCAACTACATGACCCTACGTGGTAATTTATCAGGTAATTTACTCTCAACTTAGCTTCAGATTTCTTTCCTCATGTCGGTCGTCCCCCCTGCTCCCTCCCTAAAAACACTGCTGCTTGTCTAGTGTGTCTTATCTTGGTAAATGGAACCATCAGTCACACGATTGATCAAGTCTGATCCCTGGGTATTATTTTTGTCTCTTCTCTAGAGCTTCCTCATTCTCTACACCCTCAATCAGTTCCTGCTGCACCAAATACTTTTCAAATCTGTCCACTTCTGTCCACCCCTATCATTTTAATCCATGGCCCATCTTCTCACTTCTGGTCTCCCTGAATCTTCTCCTGCCTACCCTACTTGAAAACCATTCTCTGCTTGCAGCCGGAGGGAATTTTTTACACGCCAAATCTAATCCTATAACTCCCCCATTTAATTTTTTGTAGCTTCTGTGGCTCTAAAGAAAAATTAAAAAATTATATATACTCAACAGAGCTTAGTGTCTTCCTCTCCCACTTGACTTCCCACCGTGTTTCCTCTTTTCTGTGCTTCAGCCATCCTGGGCTTTGTTTCAGTACCTCAAGGGGGTCACATACTCTTTCCTATCACATAACTTTCACACTTTCTTTTCTCCTCACCTGGAATGCTCTGTCCCTCCTCCACCCCGTTTCTTCTTTCACCTGGCAACTTTCCACCCATCCCTGAGTCTTTCTTGACTGCTCAGCTGGTTCAGGTGCCTCTGTTTTATGGTCACACAGAACTCTGAACTTCTCCTTCTTGATCCTCCCTCACACTTAGAATTTCTTGTTCAGTGTGTATCTTCCCAAATGGACTGTAAATTCCAGACGCAATGCTCTTGGTCCAGTGCTTACTACATACTAGTTGTTCAGTAAATACTTACTGAATGAATGCATAGTTAAATGAGGACATTGTGAAATTAGGTGAAAGAATAATGTAGATACTCCACAAAAAGTAGCTCTCATACAACATATTTGGATCTCTTATAATGCAGATTCAAAACTCCATGCCCTTTCCACAGTAACACCTTATTGTTGGTCTAACTTAAAGGTCGATGCTTGTTGTCTTAGTTTTCCAGACTTAGTAGACTATAATCCTTTTCTTGTTAAAGGTTTTCCGTGAATTAGGCTTGCATACTGAAGAAAACAAATGATCTACCTTTAAATAAAATTCAATAAATTGCTTGGCTCAGGTCAAGTTGACCAGACTCTTTAACAGGCAGGAGGAATTGCCATACTGGCCAAAACTGTGGAAGATGCAAGTGAGGGCTATTGGCCCACAGCCACCGGGTTGGGGACACACAGAACAAAGAGTGGTGATACAATCTCTGAAGCAGATACGTGTATAATTTATACAGAGCGGGATGTGTCTGGCTCCCATCGCTTCTAGCAAAACATCTTCTCGGACCTGGCTTACGATCTCTTAATTGCTTCATGAAGTCTGGTTTCTCTCATACTTGACAAATGTGAAATCCACAGACAAACAATGGATCAGTTAACCCAAACTCCACCAGCATAGTAAAGGCTTGTGATGTGTCTTAGGAACACGAGCCGCCCGAGAGGAGGGCAATGGGACAACAATGTCTTACATTTGTCCAGTGCCGCTCAGTTTATAAATATCCTGTATATTTATACGTGGAAAAATATCCTCTAATCCTTATAAAAGTCCAGTGAATTAGGACTGTATAGTCTAAGAGTGCATTTGTGGGTATTCTTGTAGCTCATACGGTGAGGCGGGGTTTGTTCAGTCCAGGAGAGGATAACGGAATGACCTGTCATTTGAAAAAGAACATTTAAAAGAAGAGTCTGAAGGCCAAGCTTCTAGTGCTGCTTCTAGCTCTCAAGATCATTTCTCTGAACTTCAGTTTCCTCATCTAAACTGAGAATCATAATAACTTACCTGATCACCTAATAGGGCTACTTGAGATCTGAGTAAGTTAATAGGTGGGAAACATTTTATAACTGTAAAGTGATATTTTTGCTATTATTAATGTTATAGAAGCTGTGTAATATAATGGCAATTCTTACTGTTATTTAATGTTCAAGACCAGGAATAATAATATAATCAATAGTGTTGACTAATTAATATTAATTATTAAAGAGGCAAGAGAGGAAACAGAGGCTGGTTTACCCGTTCCCAAGTGCACACCCTCTACAGACTGGTGTTTCGGGCCCCAGGGGGAGCACAGCAGAAAGTGCATTAGCTGGGGGCATTTTACCCCCAAAGGGAAAAATGAGTAGCTGGGGATGTGGCCTTTCTGTGAGGCCCATTGGGCCTCCTTATACTGAGACCTACATACTCACATGGTCCTTGAACTGTGGCCCAGGAGAGGTGTTTCCCCACAGGCTTATGAAACAGAGAAAAGCAAAGCTTCCATGAGGAAGAGTAGAAGAGGCTGGGCTCCACAGGCCCTGTTTCTTCTTTCAAACTTACCATTCTTCTTGGGTGCGGGATGGTGGGAAGAGTCAGCGAGAAAGTGGAGGGAGGCCAGGAGTATCCTACCAATCGATGCCCTTTCCAAGGGCAGGAAACCCCAGAGGAGAGGGTTTGCAATTTCCCCTAACAGTGTTCTTTCTACGTTATTGCTCTTTTCTTTATATTACAATAGTCGTGTTTCGAGTTTATTTCAAAGGCAGTGAGAACTCAGGCCACCAGCAACCCATCAACGTTCGTCACCCTGCCCTGGACAACAATTGCTTTCGTTCCTTCCCTCCCTTCTTCTTCTCTTCCTTCTTTCCTTTATTCTTCCCTGATTTCCTTTCTTTTGTTTCCAAACCACATTCACACTGACTTGATCTTGGCAACAGCCCCAGGAAAGAAAAATAGTGGTTGATGTGGTCTTCATTTCATTGGATAAGAAAATGAGACAGAGTTGAGGGATGTACCCAGATCACAGAAGATGGCCGTGGCTGAATTGGAACAAGAAAATAGGTCTCCAACTCCCGGTCCGTGGTCCTTCCAGTAATCATGCTACTTTTTTAGGGTATAACTCCAGACGTTAGAATATACCTTGTAGGTAGTAAGGTTTTAAAGTGAGCCCTCATTGGAGAAATCATGTATACTCAAAAAGACTCGAATCCCTGTGGTTTGCATTTAAGGGTGTGATACATCCCTGGACCATGGGAACACTCTGAAAGGTTTGATATCCTCACACAGTGAGATGAGCTGGAGCTGAGAAAGGCTTATACGGATTCCCATGGCCCACCTCATCCTTAGTTGAGGGAATATATTCTCAGAACAAACTGAGGGCTGATAGGGGTGGGAGAGAGCGGAAGGGGGGTGATTGGCATGGAGGAGGGCACTTGTTGGGATGACCACTGGGTGTTGTATGTAAACCAACTTGACAGTAAACTATTTAAGGAAAAACAAACAAAAAAACTGCAAAAAAAAATGGAATGGAGGGGAGAGCCATCTACCATTATGAGGACAAATGCTTAGAGGCAGTTACTGTGTTCCAGGCCCTGTTACAAACACATTGCATACGTGATCTCTTTTCACCTTTACACCTGTTATAAAACAGATGTACTTACTTGTCTTCATGGTTTAGATGTGAGAATTAAGGCAGAAGAGACTAAACAATTTATCACACAGCACACAATGAACATTCGAGGCAGGTGGGATTTGCATCCAGAAATCTGGATTCAGAGTTAGTAAGTGTAATGGTATGAGCGTGGTTGCTTCATATGATGTACCTACACATGTGTGTGTGTTTGAGTGTTCTCTGGTATGTTTGAATTAAACAAATTTAATGTGCTGATAATGTAACTTTACCTCAATCCTATTAATCTTTGTAATCCTCAGCACAAGCATTGGGATTTTTTAATATCCCTGAAGGTAATTTCTCAATAATGGTTTCCATTGTAGGGCAGAAGTGACCATTTATATTTGTAACCCTTTCAGGTCCCCTGTCTCTGTGCCTGCCCCATACTATGAATACATGAAATATTTGCTAGATGAATTTATGACACTTTTTTTTGCTATCATTTTTGCAGTCTTTTCAACATGTACATGCATATATTTCTTAAAAACCATCTTTGCTTGTAAAAATCTTGATTAGGAGGAAGTTTGTCTCCCTTGGAAGAGTTACTTTATTGATCTCTGAAATTATGATTATATTAGTATTACTCCATGCACCTGGGTATTTGGGAATATAGAAGTGGAATTGTTAATGTCTTCAAAAGAGTCAATAAACATTGGGTCATTTCAAATTTCTGGGTCACAGATTATTTTCTCGCCTGTAAAATAAGGAAGATTGCATGGCGGTAAACCTACCAGCATTTAGATTTCATTATCTTACTTAGATCATTTAGATATTTCCAAACACCCTGGTACATGGCATGGAGAATCTCAGCTATCTGGATATCAGATTCTCTTTCCTGATATTGATATACATTATGAATGAAGTTGCTAAGGGGAGCATTTAGGGTGACTTAGGCCTGGATGCTTTCTCCTAGGAAACTAGTTGTCATGCTGCAAGCCCTAGATTTGACAGCACCTCTTCGGAAAGGCCTCTCCCAGCCCTAAACCATCAACCCTCCTTGAATTCTCCAGGTTGAGTAGGTCCCTTATCACCTCTGATCTCATTGCACCCTGAACATATATGTTAGTAGCTTATGTATTTGATTAGTAATTATTTATTTACTAATTTATTTGTTTAACCTATCTTTTTCATTAGTCTGTGATCACCTGGGAAGCAGGTTGCTAAGCTCACCACTTTCACTTCCTAATAAAGAAGCCAAGTAGAATATAGCAGAGACAAGAGAGCGAAAGAAGTGTGTACTGACAATAACTTTTGAATGTGTGGATCGAGCTGTGTCTGAACCTGAATATTTCTAGAGTTTTTGTCTCAAATGATAGAGCCAAAACATTCCTTGCCTTTCACCCACATTCTATAGTTAGCTGGATTCTTGTCACTTGCAACTTAAAGATTCATAGTTTCTGATCTCAAGAGTCCCTGTTGACTGGTATAGATAAAAACTGTAGTTCAACTATTGCAAAAGAGTTCTAGGAAAGAGTTCAGTGCACAGGATATCATCAGAGCTCGGCAGTCGTGCTCTTAAAGCTACGGGCTTAGTGCCCAAAGTATTGTCCATAGATCGGCAGCATCAGCATCATCTGATGACTTTGCTGGAAATGCAGAACCCCTACCTTAGCCCCCCCTGAATGAGAATGTGCATATTAACAGGATCCCCAGGTGATGTTTTTGCACATTCAAGTTTGAGAAGAGTTGCTATAAAGGACATGGGGAGGGCTATACTTAGGGACATTTTCCCATAAAGGTGACTTTTGAGATGAATTTTGAGAGACACTTAGGACCCAGATAGAGCAGTGGTGAAACAAACCAGCGTCGCAGCAACTTTGAATGTAAGGTGAGCAGAGAATGGTGGAAAGGAAGTCTGAAGACACGAACCAGATGTGGTACGTAGTGAGTCACAGGAGTCTCTTTACAATAGCAAGACATTATTTTGAGGGGTCTTCAGGGCAACTTGATGACTTTAGTGACTGGAAATCCATGGTGGAGAGAGGAATTTACTATATGGCTCTATTAACAGCCATCATCCTGAGGAATGATTCACTTCCTGGATTATCCATCACTATAGTTAGAAAGCCTGACAAATTACCATTGATCTACTAAACACATACTGCCCATATTACATCCTCAGCAGTCAAATTCCTTCTTTTCCAGGATTGCTGTAGTTTGCCTTTAAATGGCTACTCTTGAATTGATTCAAGACAAGGGATTCATGGCAAATCTCACACCTTCCCCTGAGGGCCACTTCCGATCATGTTCTGATCTTAACAGCAGTCAGTTGCTATGTTTCCCTGAGTCATCCTCACCGTCTCTCAAGGGTATGGTTTGGCAGAAGATGGCCCTTTTTAAGTTCCTTTGTGCACATGTCTTGAAGTCCGTGACAAGATGGGATAAGATTGAAATTAGAATAAACCTATGGATAAAATGTGAAACAAGATGAGATTACATTAAATTTATGACGTGCCACGGCAGGCTCATTTTGCTTCGTGAATAATGGTTAATCACTGTTTGAATCAGAGACTATTTACTAGCTGGTTCTCATAAATCAGGGTTGGGGAGTAGAAATATTTATCATGAGCTAATGTCATGTGACTTTAATATAGCCAAATATTTTAATAAGATTGAGGATTCTTAGACACAATGTTTTAAATGATGGCAGATCCCAAGGCATTAAGAGAGGAACCTAAAGATTTTTGAAGTCAAGCACTGCCCTTTAAAAATTGAACTTTAATGATGTCTATGCTCTCTGGTGCCTCTTGGTCCCTCCTGCCTCCTCCGCCCTCGGCAGCTGAGATGTGGCCAGATTTATGGTACCTGGGTCATTTTCTTGACTACTTCTTCCATTTTATACAAGCTATTAAATGTAATTTATGAGAGAGAGGAATGCATTCTAAATGTGAACACTTTTACAACTATTGGGGTGAGTCAAATGAAGGAGGCTGCTTGTTGCAGGCAAGAAGCACTGGCCAGTGAGCCTAAAGTCATCAGACTGAATCTCAATTCTAAAACTTGTTGTATGACTTTGAGCAAGTCACTGCTCATCTCCGGTCTTCATCCATAAAATGAATGGATTGGGTTATTTAGCTTGCCCTCTGCTCCTGCCCGGTCTAGTCCATCTCAAGGGCATGACTAGGTACCTATCACAGTGCACATACCAAATATATATAACTTTGGAGGGAAAAACTTGGCTGTGAAAGGGAAGAGTGATAATGGCTCCTCACTAGAAGGGCTGGGATAGGTTTCTTAAACATGGCCTGAATCAAGTATATTCAAATGCTGATGGTAAAGGCTCTCGCAGAATGAAATTTTATGTAGGGGAGAAAACAAATGTAGATACTGAGAAGGGGGGGAGGAGATTGAGGTCCAAAGTATAAGAGGAGGGGGTGGCTTACACAGGAGAAATTGCTCATCTGTGATAGCAGGAGGAGAGATGGAGAGGAGGGGTTTTGTAGGTTTGTAGCATGGAAGTTGAGAGTGTTCTGGTAGCTTTTGTTTTCTCTGAGAAACTAGATACCAGGTCATTTGCTAATGGCGAAATGGGACAAAGGGTAGAGTGTGGAGTTCTAAAGAAAATGGAAGTTTTGAAATAACTTATGAAAAGTCAAAGCGAGAGAAACCTGTAAATATTTCCAAGGTTCAGTTGGGGTGATGATCATGAATTTGTAATTGTGGATTATTCCAATATACTCTCTGTGCTTGACAATGTATACTTGCCCCTCAAAACCCACCCCTACCCCTCCAGAAGCTCACATCCACCACCACTTCTGTCCTTCAGGAAGTTTTGTCCATGGAAAGCACTCACAGGAGACTAGAGGAAAGGAGAAAGGAAAGAAGGAGAGGAGGATTTTGTTGTGTATTCCACTCATCCCTTTTTTATAGGGGTTGCCAGAGTCTAGGTGCATCTCTCAACCGAAGGTCATAGATGCTGCCAGGTAGGCCTGTCTCTGGGTTTGGTCAGCTGCTAACCCTTTATCCCCTGTCAGGTCTTGGGGTGGTCACTTCACCCTGGCCATTGCAAGTCCTGGTCCTGCAAGATCCTTTGTGAGTTTCCCAGTATGCGGCTTGCTGCTTTGTAAACAGTAACTCTTACTAAACATTTCCTGAATTGCCCAGGTTGAGTTTGCTCTATGTTTCTTGCTAGGAGCTTGATTGAAATATCCTGTTATATCGTTCCCTCCACCAGTGCTGCCTGTGCATAGATATGAAAAGTTCAAGAATTGGGTTTTTGTAGTTAGGTATGAAAAAGAGACAGATGAAGAGAGAGGGAATTTGAAATACGTCCAGAAGTTATTGAAATATGATAGGTCTTACAAACTCTTAGGGAAGGAAGGGAGCTGCTCCTGGTTTTGGGCAGTGGGGTTGACTTACAGTAAGTTTCAATGTTGGAAAATAAGAGTAATTTGAAGAGGTGGTGAGGAAGCTGGAGGAGAAGATGTGCTAAGAGTGGTGGAGTCAGTAAGTTCAGACGTAGAACGCTGTCAAGTGATGAGAACCTGGGAGTTAGTTGTGGAGGTCAGTATGGCAGAAGGTGCCCTGAGATGAAGTTCAAGTTGTTGAGGAGCCAGGTTATTGGATAACTCATCTGGGTGGTCACTGATGTCAGCAATGACAAGGCAGGAATGGAGTTTTAGGGAAACACTCTGGGTCAGATGCCAAGTTTTTTAGTGAATAAGATGGAATATCAGGGAATACAGTAGAAGACAGAAGCTAGTAGAGAATAGTGGTCAAACAGATATCTTGAGCCTTAAAAGAACAGGGATTTTAGAAAAGTGACAGGAAGCCCCAAGGTGGATAGAGCGTAGTATACTTCTTGACTGGGTTGAAGCCAATGGCTATTGTAAGAGCTATAAAGGAAGTTTTCTCCTTTGGGGAGAATCAGGTTTGTGTTCAGGAGAGAAACTGGAGTGAATGATCTGAGGAGTGCACATCATAGAGGAGTTTTCTGATTATGGACCTACTTTTCCAGAGGGCAGAGCAGAAACATAGAAGAGAGCAAGAAACAGAGAGCTGGGCCTGGGGATAGTGGCCAGGGTTGGAATTTAAAGGCAGTGATTTGACTTGGAACTTTTACATTATGAAAACTAGTATGAGAGGCAAGATGGAGTTCTTCTTGATGGCTTCTTTGTGGAGGGCGAGCATTAGGCATAATGGATGGAGGTTATTATGTTTACAGGGCTTGAGAAACTCTCCTTAGTCTCAATATCTAGGGCTATGTGAATGTGGGGGTCAGCTGTCTTTCTTCTGGTTGGTGGTATTTCACCTTCAGGGCTTAAAATCCTTTAAGCTTACCTGCCTGGGGATAACGTATCCATGAAGCTGTTTGTTTGTTCAATTACTTCTTAAACTAAGTGAGAATCAATAGGTAATAAATTCATTAGGTAGATGTTATGGGAAGTTTGCCTTTGATTCAACTAAAAGATACTACTTAATAAATTTCTCCCACTCTGTTGAGCCATATTGGTTTTCTTTCTGTTACTGGAGCAGTGCAAGCTTGTTCCCTTTTTGGGTTCTTCGCATTTTATGTTCTCTCTCTCTTCCTTCCAATCTGTATGAATGTTCTTCCCTCCAAATCTGTGAACGGCTTTCTCCTTTACTTTAGATGGTATTTTTGCTCAGTGTCACCTCCTCAGAGAGACTTTCCTTGGCTGCCTATTAAAGCTCCCTTCTTGTAATCCCGTCTCCTAAAATGCTTTGTTTGTCTTTTTCTTTTTATTATATAACTGTTGGCTTGTTTTTTTTTTTTTTCTCTCTCTCTCACTCTTGAGTATAAGCTCTATGAGGTAGGAATTCTGTTTTATTTATTTTCTTATCCATAATTCCTTTGGTAGTCTTGATGTGCAGAAAGTACTCAATAAATGTTTGTTGTTTGAGTGCTGAATTAATGAATAATTTGGAGCTCTCTTATGAGGTACTAAGTTACCTTCTCTAGGTAGTCAAGCCTTTGCTTGATTGTGTGATGGATTTGTCAAGGTGACTTCTGCATTGGGTAAGAGGTTTGATAAGAACATCTCTTAGTGTCCTTTCTGTTCCAGTATCTCCTCTGTCCATTATTAGGGTTATTTCTTGGACACTGGAAACAACTGTGTGAATTGGTAATTTAAAAAAAAAATTAACCAAGAAAGGAAACCGAGATCTTCTCATCAAATCTCTGATCTAACACAAAAGCCATGATTTGCTTTGGCCAATGGTACTTTCAAGTGTGAAATATGTAAAGTGCTTATGCCTTGTGGCCTTCCCTATATTGGTGTTGTTGGGAACATTGTGACTACAGCCTCTGCCAATAGTTAACTACCCATTAGATATGTCAGGGAGGTCATCAAACTCAAAAACAAACAAACAAACCCCATAGAAAAATAAATCTGACAATCTGGAAACATGTTTTTTTTTTTTTAATTTGTTTTCGTAAAAAAAAAAATTAAGCTACTTGGAATAAACTAAAATGCTTTAAAATAAACCAACAAGACAAGACCCTGGAGTCCATGTTACTCTTTTTTTAATTGAAGTATAGTTGACACACAGGGTTATGTTAGCTTCAGGTATACAACATGGTAATTGGACAACTCTGTAAGTTACGCTGTGCTCACAAGTGTAGCTAACATCTGTCCCCATGCTGCACTGTATTCTCTACCCTGTACTTTTTCATCCCTTTGACTTACTCATTCCATAAATGGAAGCTTGCACCCTCTTCTCCCCTTCACCCATTTTACCCATCCCCCACCCCCTCCCTCTCGCCGCCACCAGTTTGTTCTCAGTATTTTGGGGTCTGTTTTTGCTTTGTTTGTTTGGTTGACACTGTCCATGTTATTAATGATCACCAACAGCAAAACACTGTAATAAAGTAAGCAGTGAGATTATTTGTAAAGACAATTACCACTTACTGAGCACCTCTTTGGGTCCACTCAGTAAAATGAGATAACTTGTCCATGTGCAAACAACTTTTTATTTTTTTAATTTTTATTATTTTAATTTTGATTTTTTAAGGTAACAGACCTAGGATTTTATTCCCAGAATTCTTCCGTCTGGACAGTCTGGGCTGTTTTGTCTCTCCATGCTACCTGCTACACACAATGTTATGAGAGAGACATTCATTTCTCCCTTCTCCACTCTTTTTCCCCCCAATATCTTTCCCCAAGATTGACAGACACCTGCCTGATTCTGAATCTGACTACATTATTTCTACCCACGGGAAAGTTATTTAAACCACCAAAGACCTCCTTTAACTCAGCTTTGAAAGGCAGGTTAGTAGCATCTGTACCAGAAGTCCTTTACTTGGCTTATATGAGAGAGTGACATGTATGCAGAATACTTGTACGCTGTGTCCTGCACCCCCAGCAGAATGATGAACTGGCTTCCCACGGGCTTCAGATCTTTCATCCACCACTATCAACTCCCTGTGCCTCAGTTTCTTGATTTGCTAAATGAAGGCAGTACTGCACTCTCGTATGGTAGTTGGTCGAGCAAATGGGACAAAGAACATAAAGAGATTGTAGCACCTGGCATGAAATGAGCACTCCACATGTGTGGCCCATTGTTTTGATCCTCTTTTTCCTCTTGTATCTCTTCTTCCTCCTCTGTCTCATTAGATATGGTCACTGTCATTATTGGATTGCAGTGTGTATTCATGAGCATGTATATTCATGTTGTGTTTCAGCTTCATGGGTCTTTAGAAACAGTGTAATAATTTCTCTCATTTTCAGGAGAGAGAAAATAAAAATTAACTTAGGTCACACACCTGGAATATGGCTAGACACTGAGGTTTTTGAATTATTATGTTTATTTTCAACTGTACATATATATGAAAAATCAGTGGGAAAGTTAGATTTTGAAGCGTACTCAGCAAATGAGGCTTCTGTTCCTGACTGGTTGGCAGTACAGATGACAAGTACCGTAATGGTTACATGCCCCTGTTGAAACTGGAACATAGGGCACAAGGCTTAGAAAAGGCCACATGTCAACGGCTTCCTATTTTTCTCCATTCCAAGGTAAAGTCTTTCAAGTTATATATCACCCTGGAAAGGCCATCTGTCTAAAATTGCTTAGTCTTGGGAAAGAGGTTTTTAGGTCAGATGTATTACTCTTATTCCACTTGAACTTTATTTTATTTTTTCTCTTCTTGAGATCTGAAACTCAACAATCTTTGTCACAGCTCATGATCCCAAGAAAATCTGAAAAGTACGCACAATATAATAGCCAAGAAGCAGAATCTCTAAATGGAGAACTTCTATGTTTATAGCTCTGGAAAACCCACAAAAGGGAAAGCCAGAGTAATCGTCAGTAGAGATGGGGACAGAGAGGATTTCTATGTATGCTATTTGAGGGTCGACTTCCATGCTCTGAGAACTGCCCGTTCTCCACCCTGCCATAAAAGGGTGGTCTCTGGTAGCCTGTTAATGAACAGCAAGCCCGCCCTTGCAGCCTGAGATGACGGGATAGCACAGACGCTTGACTTGGAATGGCCTGCTATGTTTTCTCCCTTGGAAGCTGGCACTCTCTCGGGAGTCAAAATGGCAGTCAGTGCCTGCTGGCCGCTTTACATAAGGTTATCTTTTTCTTTGAGAAAAAGACAGTAAGCAGGAGAAGGAGAAGCATATTATGCGTTAAGACACTGTAATCCTGAGGTTGTTTGTGACTGCAGTCAGTGTTTTCTCACTAGTACAGATAGAAGAAAAATGTACCATCAAGTAAATTGAGGGTGTTTATACCTTATAACCCAACAATTCCATTTCTCTATACACGTCCAAGGGCAAACCTTATATATTTACAAAAGGAATTTGAGTGAGATAAAAGAGAAGAAAACTTAACGTGCATGAATGGAAGAATGAATACGTAAATTGTGATAGAGATGGATCACAATGCAGCAGTTACATGAAATAGAGGTCTATCCATCAACATGGATAAGTATCAGAAATCTAATATTGAATGGGAAAAAGTTATAAAGATATACCTAAAATTTGAATTTACTTTAAAATATGAAGAACAAATAATAGCATAATATTAAATGATAAAAATCAAGCAATGGGTCCCTGGTGCCATTTGCAATATTTCACACCTTAATGAGTAAGCAGGATAAAGCCACCCTGCCCATAATTCAGGACTTAAGGACACCATTATTAAGTCTGGGTCAATGCTTATCCACTCTGTTTGTTTTAGTCATAGATTTAAAAAATTTCCAGTAGTGGAAAATTTGGCCGTAGAGTCACAGACTTAGGTTCAAGCTCACACTAATAGTTTTGCATTGATAATTTCTTTACGTTCTCAGAGTTTTAATTCTTTTCTCTGTTTTTCACAGAAGGAATTGAAAATTATGTATCTATAGACACAAACACATGATTAAATATTTTACATTTTATATAAAATTGCACAGTGTGCACATGTTCAATATAATGTAAATATAATTTGTATCAAATTCCCCCCCACTTTACAGTATAGGTATTTTCTCATGTTATTAAAAGCCCTTCATAAGTAGCATTTTGAAGATGGGATAAAATTTTATTGAATAAATATTACACAATTTACTTAACTATTTTAAACACTTTATTTCCAAACATTTTCCTCCGTAAATTTCACCTTAATAAACATTTTAGCACAAGTGGTCTTTCCTACAGTTTATATTATGTATGTACAAAAATAATTACTAGAATTAGAATTAACTGGTTAAATGGCACATTTTCAAGCTTCTGGTACATATTTTCAGATTGCCCATTATAGTTGTGAACATCTTACATCTGTGTGACCCTAAGTAAATTATTAAATATTTTTAGCCCTTAGGTATTTTTTCCCTTTATCTTAAAGAGGGGTTTTAAATAGTAGCTATATCATAACATTGATATGAGATTAAAATTCAGTGGTGTATGCAAAGTACTTGGGCAGCTCGTAAGATAATAGTTAGTCCTCGAAAAATATTAGCTATTTTGTTAATACCTTACTCTGAATAGCAGTATACGTCTGTTATACCTCCTCTAGCTAATTTAATAGGCAAAATGATTTTCACTCCTATTTTAACTTGTATTTCTCTGATTATAAAAGTATTTAAAAACCTTTTGTTGGCCAGCTGCATTTATTTTATATAAAATAGTATGACCTTTTTTTTTTAATGTCTATTTCACTATTGAGGCTTCAGTATTTTCTTATTGATTTCTACCTGTTTTTTATATAGTGAGGCTATTAATACTTTGTTAGTCATATTAAAATAAATCTTCCCCAGCATAGAGTGTAGAATTTTTTTCCTCTGAAATAACTTTCAGTATACTTACAGAAAATAGAATTATAAACAGACTTTAGTTTTAAAGTGCAATTACTTTCTGATTTCCAAAGGCTAGGTCAGTGTATTTAGGCCCCCGGTGGACTCCTTTCTTCCCATTTGTGTGTCTCTTAGTAAGTTTCTCCCTCCTCTGTTATCTTGTCTCATTAATTGGTCCTTCATTAATGCACCATGTTATCATATGTCTGAAAAAGAACAGAAGACCCTTTCTTAATACATTACAGTGTTTTTTTTTTAATGTTTGTTTATTTTTGAGAAAGAAAGCACGGGCAGGGGAGGTGCAGAGAGAGAGTGGGACCGAGGATCGGAAGCAGGCTCCATGCTGACAGCAGCAAGCCCAGTGTGGGGCTCTCACTCATGAACTGTGAGATCATGACCCGAGCCAAAGTCGGACACTCAACCTACTGAATTGCCCAGGTGCCCGGCATTATAATTTAAACCTCAGAGCTTCTTCTATGTTCCTTCTCTGTTACTGATTCTGTCCCTCCCTCTATCCTAGAAGGATGTGTCTCATCCTACAAATGTGGCCGATACCCAGGACACTTGGTCTAGGGCCAGTATGTTTGCTCCGACGGCCTGTAGGGGTGAGTTCCTGAGGATCAGTGTACACACTGCTGGTGTAATTCATGAGGCTCTCATGTGAGGTGAGATCAGTACTGAGATCCTAGTGTGAAGGTGCCTAGTGATGGAGGTGCAGGAGCATGATGTGGGGCTCTGGAACTGCATTAATACACCCTTACTGCTGCGACAGATTCACACAAATATGTAGCTCGAAAAAACACAGATTTATTATCTTACGGTTCTGGAGGTCAGAAGTCTGAAACAGGTTTCACTGGGGAAAAAGCGAGATGTTGACAAGATTGTGTTCCCTCTGGTGACTCTGGGGGAGAATCTGTTTCCCTGTCTTTTCCAGCCTCCAGAGGCTGCCTGCGTGCTTTGGTTTGTGGTCCAAAGGCATCAGTTGAGCACTTTCAAATGACCTGTACTTCCATTTTGTCTCACCCCTTCCCTGACTGTGACAGCCCTGTCTTCCACCTTCTAAGGACCTTGTGATTATCCTTTTAAGGTTCACCTGGCTAATTCAGGAGACTCTCTCCATCCCAAGTTCCTTAACTTCGTCACATCTACAAAGTTGCTTTTTGCTCCATTCTGGGGCAAAATTCCTCTTTGTATACATAGGAAATTGGAAACTAGATTATTTGCTCTTGAAAGACAATGATGGGACAAGATAGGATAATGGTTACAGACATTCCCCTCTAAAAGGGGAAACAAAGCACCACTCCCAAGCAGTTCCACAATTCATCCCAACAAACCCCATGAATTCAAGGCCTAGAAATAATCCTCCGTGGCTTGTGGCTTTATACTCTGGGCTCACCATTGCCCCCTTGCCACCCTCCTTCCATTTCCGTGAAGGTGGCATGTGTTGCTGCTGAGTACTTCCATAAGCCTGGTAGAAATTTTGGTGTCTGACAGCCCTTCATCTTCCAATTGTCCACACCTTTCTGCCACATATGCTTATAAGGTTTCCTGGTAGGACTGGTGGAATATGGATCCCCATGCAGTTGATTAGTCTCAGCCGTGTAACTTGCTGTGGTCAGTGGAATACAGGTGAGTGCGAGGCAAGTGGGGGGCATCAGATATAGTGGTGTGCCTACCTATGCTCGCTTTGAGACACATGTGTTCAGGGTAGCTTCCAGTTCAAGGAGAATGAGAGGACACATGGGAAACTCACATGAACCAAACTCAGAGCCTGGATTGGCTGGACTATCTCATCTACATCTACCTAGAGGAGTCCACTTACAGATCCATGAGTGAGAACTCAAGTCTGTCAAGAAATGCGAGAAAACTGAGATTTTAACATAATTGCAAGCTTACAAGTTAACCTGCTACAGTTTCAGGGACTTTCACAAAAGACATGAGTCTCCCAGGTCAGAGATAGAAGATTTAATTACTCATAGCAATAGCGATAATTGGAGCGTCAGCAATTTTTCTGTGTCAGTTCCATATACCCCATTTCCCCCAGGGTGATTCACAAAGGGCCAGGTGATGCTTTCATATATACCGGATTGTGCTACAGGACAGGATCCCTGAGCTGAAAGGACTCAAATTTTTTATATTAGGCAGTGAGCGTATCTTCCCATTTGCTTTGAAGGCAGATATTATCTATGTTTTGCTAGACAGTAAGCATGTTCACCCTTTCCTCCTGAGGGAGACACTGTCTCTATATCCAAGTCTATTCTTCCTTTGAAAAGAAAGTTTGGAAAAATGATAGTCTCTACCTTTGCTTGCAGGACAAGCAGAAACACAAAAGACCTGTGATGAATTGTCTCTTAATAAGACTGGATGTTGTACTTTTCTATATTTTGGAGCTGTTTGTTATTCAGTATTACTGTATGAATAGGTGACAGTTATACCATGACTTTGTGGGTTTTCATGTGAAGCCCTGAATCTGAGGTGGGACAAATCCATGTCAATGGGCATGATGTGTGCTTTGAACAACATTCTGCGTTATCGCTGAAAATGGACTGTATTACACAGCAAGAAATTCCTTTAATAAATGTTGAATATGCGTGATATATCTAAATGCTACCTGGCACCATAGTGTTTCATCCTTCGTTTTCAGCTTATGTAAATAATGCTGAAGTAGTGGTAACTCACTGAAAGAATACTGAGAAGATTTAATTATATGCTAAGAAAGTCCTGCTCTCTACTAGTACTTACTTTGTTCCAGATACCTTCCATGCCCTACTTTTAACCCTTTCAGTAACACTGTGATACCATTATTTTCATCCTATAGATGGCAAAATGGAGGCTTACAGGGAATTGCCCAAGATCTTTGCATAAGGGACCAGATTGGAGCAGAGATCACTCTTGGCCCTCAAGTTTGTGCTTTTTCTATTAGAGCACATTTCTATGCTCAACATAGATTAGACACGTCTCCTTTCCCTCTATGATACCCAAGGCTCAATTTAAGGAGGTTAGTTAGTAAGGAGCAAAATCAGAACTAGAGCTAAAATCTTCAGATTCTAAATATGACATTAGTTTACTATATTACATGAAAATAACCTGTGCCCAAGGGAGGGATTTAACTTTGAAGCCCTCTACTTTATCATGAGCACTGAAGAGTTAAAAGAGAGACATCACATTTTCTACAGCCCCAAATGGTGCTAATTGGTAGGCAATTTATTTGTAAAATTTCCCAAGCACGTTGGAGAAATAAAACCTCGGTAAGAATCAGTTGGTGAGGGCGTTAATTTGGTTGATATCTGGTAGCAATTGAGGATAACGATCTTGATGCAATATAGTGATACTCCACCCTAAACTCCTTTGGGATACATCAGATCTAATACCCAGAGGTTGAGCAACGGAAAATAAGAGAAGAAAAATTTGGCCCAACTTTGGATAAGATAGATCTTTTATTCTTACCTAATTAATGTTCATATCAGTTCTCTGTTGGTGAAATAATATTAGTTTGTCTCTCATATGGCCTGTAGTATGTCGTTTTTAGGTATGTTTAGATTACAAGCTAGTAAATGGCACATACTTCTCGTTTCAGAGAGAATTTATTCATGCACAATACAACCTTTTGCTGGCTTCATAAAGTCACAGGTTAAAATTGTCCTCTGGGTTTTGATATACGATCATCATTACCACTGCCACATTTTTATCCTATCAAAATTTGCTAGGAGCTTGGAAGAATGCTATCCTCGCATTGTCTCGTTTACTTTTATCTATATGATGAGGGCCCATGATTGTCTTTATTTATCAACTGGAATGGATAAGCTATGTAAATTTCTAAGGTCACCAGGTGACACCTGGCAGAATCAGGAGTCAGACCTTCCTCGAGCTAACTCTAGGGCCCCTTTTGGCCTGTGAAGTAGATAATAGAGGAATTTACTCCTCTAGGCCTTGATGATTAGGTATTAATTACGTTATAGTTCTACATTGTGATGAATGACTGAATAGTTCTGTGAAGTGGGTTCATCTCTGCCTTGATTATCCCTCCAGTTCTGCACTGTCCTTGTGCTGCTCTTCAAATGCATCGAGCTGGGCTCCTGCCTCAGGGACTTTGCATATGACGTTCTTTACGCCAGAACTGTCTGCTCCATTCTGTGGGAGCGCTGTTTGTACCGCCTTCTTTGAAAGGCCTGCCCTGGGCTCCCCCTTCATTGTTTCCCTTTTTTCTCTGGCTCATTTTCTTTCCAGCACTTATCATTAGTTGGTGTTATTATATATTTATGCATTTCTTGTCTTGCTAGAAATTAATTTCCAGGTGCACAGGGGTCTGGTCCCCTTGTTCACTCCGCTTCCTTCGTGCTCTAGAATACATGTGCCTCAATACAAGGTGCTGAACTGACATTTGTTGAGCGAATGGATAATGGAAGCTGTTTTCATATATTAAAGTGTTTGCTACAGTGATTGGAATCATTGTGTTGATAGGTGGGGGTAATATATGGTTCTTAACGTCTTCACACAGTCACATTCCAGAGTTGATACTGGTTTAAATTTCCACCAGGTATGTAGGCAGCTGCCACTTTTGTTGTCCCAGGAACTGGCTGGATCCAACCCAGCCAAGAGAGTCAAGATCCCCATATCCTAGATGAGCAGAATCAGAAATGCAGCCCATAGTCCCAGGGGCCTGGCCTAAGGAAGCCATTGCTTTGTTTTCTTTTGTCACAGAATTACAAGCTAGACCCACTGCTGCTTATTTACATTTTTTTTCCCCTTCTCACTTCCAGCCCTCTCGAGGAAGGAAGCTCTAGGTATTATAATCAGTTTTGGGAAGGGTTTGCAGTGAAGTTGAGATGATAGAAGAAATTCTGTGCTGGTTTCAAGCATGAACTTTGGAGCGGGAGGGGCTGGGATTCAAGCCCTAACCGCCCTGACTTGGAACTCCCTGGGCCCCCAGTTTTGTATCTGGAAAGAGAGGCTAGTAACCTAGCGTCTGCTTTATGGATTGTAGAGAGGAATAAATGCAGTAGTGTGGGATGTTCACGGTAAGGCCACAATTTAATAAGCACTCATTCACCCCACCCACTCCAAAGAAATGCCTGAGCAATTTCTTTGGGTCCAGCCAGTTCCCTAACAGGGTCCCAGAGAGGAAGACACCGTAATCTCTCTCTGTTACAGAGCTGGCAGGAAGGTCAGGGGGCCAGTGGTGTAACTGTCCCAGTCACCCGTTGTAATGGGGGAAGAACAGCGGGATGGTGACAAATCAATGGGAAACAAGAAGTCAGTGAGGCCTGACATCTAAAAAAGGCATCAAGAAGGGGGCAGAGGGAGGAAATGGGGTGTCAGCTGTGGTGCTGACTTGGTCGTCTTTTAATAGAGCCATATTCCAGGAAAGAGCTTCTCAAGTAAGGAAGTTCACTGAGCCTGTGCCCAGCAGCATGTCAACAGCAGGTTGTGAAAATAACTCTCTGGCTCATTGTGACAGCTCATAGGGCTGTATCTCGTCAGTTTTATAAGACTGAATTTCTCCAAGAAACGACAATCTTGACTAATATTTTGTCAAACACTTAGTACATGCCAGGTGACTACTGAGCATCTTAAATGAATTCATTCATTGAAGATATACTTACCATGCATCTGCTATGTCCCAGGCATTGTTCTGAGTGGTGAGAGCAGAGCCCTGAAAAGAGACAGTACCCCTGTCATCCTAGAGCCTACCTCCCTCTGAGAACACACAGCCTGCACCAGGTACGAAGTTGAAAATAAAAAATAGTACTTCTGGGGCTCCTGGGTGGCTCAGTCGGTTAAGCGTCCGACTTTGGCTCAGGTCATGATCTCACAGTTTGTGGGTTCGAGCCCTGCGTTGGGCTCTGTGCTGACAGCCAGCTCAGAGCCTGGAGCTTGTTTCAGATTCTGTGTCTCCCTCTCTCTCTGACCCTCCCCTGCTCATGCTCGCTCTCTCTCAGAAATAAATTAAAAAGAAAATAGTACTTCTATGATCACAGAGATCTTTCCATATTAGAACATGTCTATAAAAACCATGTTGTATAAAGCCACACTGTATCTATGTATTGCAATTTATTTGACGACTAATGAAAAGAACGGGTCATGGGGCACCTGGGTGGCTCTGTCAGTTAAGCATTTGACTTGATTTCAGCTCTGGTCACGATCTGACAGTTTGTGGGATCGAGCCCCACATCAGGCTCTGTGCTGATAGCATGGATTCTCTCTCCCTCTCTCTGCCTTTCCCCCTTTATGCTCTCTCTCTCTCGAAATAAATAAGCATTTATAAGAAAAAAGGAAAAAAAAGGCTGTTTTTAGTCTTTTGTTACTATTAACCATAGTGCAGTCAGCATCCTCAAATGATATTTAATTGCAGTCTGTTTTGGATGATTATTGTTGTATAACAAAATATCCCTCCTTTTCCATAAGAAATATCCTGTGTTTACTGTGGAGTAGTTTAAAAGTTCCCAGAAGCCTGTTTTCTTCTTGAATGATTTGTGTCCCATTCAGTCCCAGGAGGAGCAACTCTTTTATAAAGGTTATTTTATTTTCTTGTTTCAGAATCGTACCCATATATGTTTGAGATAGGCCCTTCCTATCTTGTTTATGGGTCAGTGTTCTTAAGATTCTTAGGAGCCTCTTCCTCTCACGAAGAGTGTCTGTGAGGCACCACTTTAAACTTTGACCCATCAAAATTTTTGTCATATAAATCCTGATATTTTGTTAATTTATTTTTACTATATTTTTTAAAATTTTAAGCTTATTTATTTATTTTGAGAGAGACAGAGTCAGTACAAGTGGGGGAGGGACAGAGAGAGGGAGACAGAGAATCCCAAGCAGGATCCACACTGTCAGCATGGAGCCCAACATGGGGCTCGAACTCATGAAGCTGCAAGATCATGACCCAAGCCAAAATCGGGAGTTGGATACTTAACCAACTGAGCCACCCAGGGACCCCAATATTTTTACTATATTCTAAGTGAGATTCTCTCACACTATATTTTTTACCTGCTTGTTCTTTGTGCACAAAAAGCTCTTTGGTGATCTTACTGTATTTTCCTACAGACTGTAATACTGGTTCAATTTTCCAGGTGTGTAGTCATAATACTTACAAATAAGGCTTATCTTACTTCTTTTTTTTTTTAATTTTTTTTAATGTTTTATTTATTTCTAGAAGAGAAAGAGGAGAGACAGCGTGAACAGGGGAGAGTCAGAGAGAGAGAGAGTCACAGACTGAAACAGGTTCCAGGCTCTGAGCTGGCAGTCAGCACAGAGCCCGATGCGGGGCTCGAACCCACGAACCGCGAGCTCATGACCCAAGCGAAAGTAGGACACTTAACTGACTAAGCTACCCAGGCGCCCCATCTTACTTCTTTTAATTTGGGCTTTTATTTTTTAATTTTTTAAGGTTTATTTATTTTGACAGAGAGAGAAAATGCAAACAGGGAAGGGGCAATTAGAGAGAGAGGGAGGGAGGGAGGGAATCCCAAGTAGGCTCCATGCTGTCTGTAGAGCCCGACGTGGGGCTCAATCTCATGAACTGTGAGATTATGACCTGAGTCAAACACTTAACTGCCAGAACCACCCAGACACCCCTCTTCAGAGCTTTATCTCCTCCTTTCCCTGGTGAGTCCTGTTGTGGGGTGTTGGGGCAGAGCAGACCCTAGCAGCAGTGGTCTGAAGTAGCATCAGATTGACTTAGCTGCAGGGAGAGATGTGATGTAGAAGTGAGAATCCTTATAAAACTGGAGGACATGGGATTTCTGCCACTTCCAGCACCATCCATTTGAGGAGGCAAAACACACATGCCTGACCAGTTCACTAGAAAACCTTACAAAGCTGTGACTGAATGGATCAGTTAGTATGGACCTTCTGAGTGGAATGACATCACTGTGGGCCAACATTGGGAGGGGGTGATTTTGAGTTGGGAAACTCAAAGCCCTTTGGCCAGTCAGAGAGCCAAGGGCTTTTTGATTTGTTCTCCCTGAGACCACTTGTGCATACTAGATTGCACACCATATTGAATCATTTGTTCAGTCATCGTCTGCTCAACAGTACAGTGAGCTCCCTGAGGGTGGTAATTCTGTTTCCTTTATCTCCAAATCCCTGGTTGCTAACAAAATTCTTGGAAAAGTGTAGGCTCTTGGCAAATGCTTGCTAATAAATTATTAAATTGCTGAGTGTGTGAACGAATATATGCACAGATAAAGTCATATATATTTGTTGGGGTATTGAATGAATGAACGGATAATCATGACTCCCCTGGGTTTCTCAGACTCCAAAACGGAAGGACCAAATGAGGCTAAGCTCTTACTTCTCCTTCCCTGGGTTCAGAGTTGAGGCATCCAGTGGTTCAATGAGCTGGCTTACTTCCTCTGTTAGACTTCCTTTCTCCTTTCGGGATTGATGGTATGGTAGAGACATGATTTAGCAAGAATGTCTCCTTTACATTTTGTTCAGAATCTGCTTGTTCTTCTGGAGACTGAATCAAGCACTGAATGCTTTTTTTTTTTTAAGGTCCATCAGTAGGTTTTTGCAGATCCTATTCACTCACAATATGGTCTAAAACTGTTGATCCTCTGACATCAACTTTATTCAAGAGTGGAGCATTCACCATGGAGGGGTGAGTCCTAAGAGATTCCTTCTTTTCGAAGATCATCACATAATGATTTTATTGACTAATTGATTATTTGATTATCTCTGGATAGTTTTGGCACACACACTTATAAACATAATTTGTCCTTTATTTTTCCACCAGAGAGACCCAATCATTGAGCCTCTTCAGTGCCTTGTAGATTCAGCCCCCTAAACCGGAGATGGCTACTAGACCTTCTGTCTTGTATGCCAAATGCAACTGAATGACCATGGCTCTGTTACGCTGTGGAGTGCTGTTTTGAAAGATACTGAGGTCATATCTGGGATCAATGCAAAATAGTTCTACTATGGGTTGTGGAAGAGGGAAGTGTGGCTTATACACTCTGATGATTTGCCTTTTATATTCTAACACTTGAGAACATAAAATGTTTCCCAACTCAAAATCATCCCCCTGCCAATCTTCTGGCCCCCTTGGCCCACAGTGATGTCACTCTGCTCAGAAGTCCTGTACTGTCTAACCCATTCAGTCACAGCGTTCTAAGGTTTTTTTTAGTGATCTGGTCAGGCATGCGTGCTTTGTCTCCCCAGATGGATGGTGTTGGAAGTGGACTTGCAGTGGTCAACTTATTAAATGGACTTAGATGACTCAGAATCTGCACTTTGCCATCAAATGCTGTATTCACTGGAGCAAGTCATTTAACCTAAGACCTAGTTTACACCCCTGCCAAAAAATATCTCACTTAACTGTGAAGATTAAAATGAGATAATAATGAACCTAATACCTAGTTTACACCCCTGCCAAAAAAAATATCTCACTTACCTGTGAAGATTAAATGAGATAATGCAGGTGTTTAGCCCAATTAGGCTCTCAGAGAATGTTGTTACTGTCACCTCAGAAAAAATACAGTGACCTTGCAGGAGTTGATTGCAACATGTTTGAGTAGCAGTTGGAAACAAAGAGGAAACACTTTCTGAGAGAGGGTGTTTTGGCTAATGGCCTCTGATTATTCTGGTTCCTTATACGGGGCCGTTGGGAAAGTGGCACATGATGCTGGGTAGTCTGCTTCCCTGTACAGCAGTCCCAATGGAGAGGGCAATGGATCAGGCTATTTTAACTGAGTTGGGTTAAGCACTCAATACCCTAACTCTTCTACCTGTGATTCCCTGGTAAGCTGCCTGCTGACTGTAATTCCTGCCTTTATATAGGGGGAAAGTAGTCTTATTTTTTTTTAAGGTTTTTTTTGTTTATTTCTAGGAGAGAGAGAGAGATAGCATGAGCAGGGGAGGATCAGAGAGAGAGGGAGTCAACAGACTGAAACAGGCTCCAGGCTCTGAGCTGGCAGTCAGCACAGAGCCCGATGCGGGGCTTGAACCCACGAACCGTGAGACCATGACCTAAGCGAAAGTCGGACGCTTAACCGACTAAGCCACCCAGGCGCCCCAAGGGGAAAGTAGTCTTATGACACGAGTGTTCTGGTCACCATGACAATTACTTGTAACTGTAGCTTACTAAATTGGCCAAGATAGGACAAGCTGGTCATGAAAAGGTGAATATTATGGTTTCCACAGTGACAATTTCTCATTCCAAATTAATCAGTTGTCATTCTAGAAGTCTCACAAGCAAGGTTAATACATAGCTCTGAGGATTAGAGGCTTAAAAAAATAAACCTACGAAGATGTGGACCAGACTCTGAGCCATGGTGAATTTGCTAAGTTTAACACTGTGAGGTATTATGTAGGGTAGGCTTATTGCCTTTTTCCTCAGTGTATCCAGCGTAACCATTGGCGAAGTTTACTGAGATTGTTTCCTTGGAATGTCTATAGGTCAGGATTCCATGAGGTCATGGACTATGAATTTGCTGTCTCTGTACATTTATTTTCTCTCTCTGGAATACGTTCCTTCTCCCTTCTCCCAAGCATGGGAGGATATGGGAATCAAAACCGATAATGGATTCAGTGTTTCCATGATACTTTGGGAATACGGTGGTGAATAAGATGGACAGATCCTTGCTTTTATATTCTATATTTTTTATATTTTCTAGAATGTTCTATAAATACAGCTCTTATTAGGACTTATCTCTCATGATTCAGTTCAGATGCTGAATCTCTCATACTATCTGTGACTCAGGAAAATAGAAATCCGTTCTGTACTTCACAGAACCTCGGGCTCTCTTCACAAGCGAGCTTCATATTTTGGTTATCCATCTACATGTCTGTCTTCTCCATCACCTTCTAATTTCATTAAAGGCAAGAACTCTGCCTGGTTCTTATTAAATCACTGGCATCCAGCACAGTCCCTGGAAACATAATCGATACTATCATATGTTTGTAGCACAATTTAAGGGTGAGATTCCGATCCTATTATGGTCAGTGACCCAACTATTTCCAAATCATGCCAACCAATCACCACTTCACCCACAGGATTCTCCCTAAGGAACAAATAGAAATTGAAATCTTGCTGCGGGTAGCTGGATAAGCACTCACTTGCCCTCAGTAGAGGCCCTCTGGCCAGAGCTAGAATGAAGTAGGAGGCCTAGAACAGAGGCCACTGTGGCATCTCTTGCGCCTGCTCTCACCGGCTTACCTCCCCTCACACGCTAAATTCACATATGGAGTCTAGAGCATTCCTTTGTGCCCAAAAGGAAGAAGCCAGGCCCCAAGAAGATCCCTGAATTCAAATACCTACCTGAAGAGATGGAATGAATGGAACAGAGAGAAAAGAAAAACTAAGCAACCACGAGTGGCCGGCTGTGTCTTAGGTCTGAGAAAAGGAAGCCTGAAAGAAAAGTGGCCCCTGAATACTGTGACGTCAGCAGTCACACCACAGAACTACGACTGTTCACTGGTCAGTGGCTCTGATACTCACTGGTTAGATTAGCCACACTCCCTTGCCAGGGCTAGATCCCCCTACATGGACCACTTGAGATCCCTTCAGCTCTGCCTGTTTCAGGATATTTGGCCACTGTTCAACAAGCCAGACTTGTGGCAGCCAGTTCTGTGTGGTTTCCTACTGGCATCACAAGACACAACCCGGCAGCGCCTTACCTTGTGTCCAACCTGCACTGCTCTTGCCTCCTGCCTTTGGGCTCCTTTTTGAACCCGAGGTTGTGTGGAACACAGAGCTCTTGAGGATAAATTCTTCCTCCAACCACTCACTGTGCTGGGATGTGCTTGTTCATGTAGCCTCTCTTAGCACAGTCTCAGGAGATCCATGGTTTGGGCTTGACCCCCATTGGTGGTCAGCTCAGTGATGGTTTCTCGGCTCACCCTCCTTTCCTGCCTTAAGCTTTAGGGAGCTAGGAAAGGAGCAAGTCTGGTTTGAGAAGAGAAGGCTAGATTATCCTTCCCCTAGATTTGGTTAATTAGTGATGAGTCCAGTGTTTAATGGGGTTCCCAGACTCGTCTGCACATTAGAATCACCTGGCTGTCCTTTAAAAAATCCTAAAGCCCAGGTCACTCCCAGATCATTTCCATCACTATCTATGGGAGTGGGACCCAGGTAGTGATACTTTCTGAAGCTCTCCAGTGATTCCAATGTGCGGACAAGCCAGAGAACCACTGAGCTAAATGATGACAGCAGTAAACCAAAGAAAACCCACTGCATATTTTAATTGGAACATTATTGTTCAAAAATTACGGACAGAGTAATAGTTCATCACCTTTGTATATAATGTAAGGAGGAATATATTGACCCCTGAGTTAAGAAAACTCTTTGGAAAGGTGAAAAGGAACATAGGTGACCTTAGAAAGCCTTGAGCCACTGCAAAATAATGTCTGTCATCAGGCACCTTCTCAGGGTGACCTTTGGCATGGACAAAGAAATGACTGATTGAGAAATCTAAGTGCCTTAGGATGTCTGTGGCTTTCTTTAACATTTGGAAATGCCCATTTTTGACTCATCTCCTATACTTGGGATTCAGGAAAGAAACCTTCATTAAAAATCAGTTGATAAGATCTCTTGGCCAGGTCATCTGCTTTCAAGTCTCCACGGCAGCTGGCTGTGCTAAAGAAGACATTTTACAGTTGCATGTTTAAGAAAAAGGGGGTGGGGGAGGGAAGTAAAATAGAGGGTTTGAAGATGACATTTTATATTCATGGACAAGTAGGGCTGGAAGGAAGAAAGGTCATTTTATCCACCTTACTGCCTTTATGGGACTCTGAACCTAACTGTAATTTATCTAATGATTAATGCAAAGAAAATCCATACTGTTCAGAGATAGCTGACTTACCTAGTTATTGAGCTTGGAAATCAGCATGAGAGTGAAAAGAATCTGGGCTTTGCAGTTAGTAAAAGCAGGACTCAAATGTATATCTTCTACCCCACCCCCCTTATTATATTAGTCTTGTAACTTTGTGCAAAATTATTTAGATTTTTTTGGAGCCTGTTTCATCTTTTTAAAAAATGGCAAAATACTAATATCCAATAGGATTGTATAGAAGGCTCCTTGAAATAGTGGGGATAAATCAGCCCAACATGTAGGAAATCAGGCAATAATCCACCCCCTTCTCTCTCTTTGTCACTCTTTTCCCTGCTTCTATGCCTCGTGACAGTGATTCGATGAATTTGCGAAGTTGTCATTGGACAGTATGATCTTTGCATGATTAAATAGGAAATCATGTCTGTTTTTTAATGTTGCTTAAAATAATTTCTCAGCTTTATAATTGGTATATGCAGTAGGGTGTAGTGAAAAGAGCACAGTACCTGGCACAAATACTTTTGAATAAATGAATGAACAAGTGTTGGAACTTCAGAGACACGGGATCAAGTTCAATGACTAATATAAGCCGTGAGACACTGAGCAAGTCATTGCTTCTGTCCCGACCTCATTGTCCTTATCTGCAAGACAAAAAGAGTTGGAGAAAAAGATCTCTGTGTTGCCTTCAGCTCTAAACTTCTGAGATTTAATTAATATGTGAGCTCTGTGTTCCCTCTGACTGCACCGTGTTCATCAGTAAGACAGGGTGCTCAGCATGCTGTATGGCATCTCGGTGTTTACCCCCGTGGTTGGGCCTGTCCCGGCTTCAACGTGGGAGGCAGTAAGAGGAGAAGTTGCAGCTCAGGCTTTGGAGACAGCCTGCTTCGACATAATGTCAGATCCTCCCCTTCCTGTGGTGTGACCTTAAGCAAGTTGCTCAACCTTTTTGGGGCCTCAGCTTTCTCATCTCTTCATTGGGGTTCATGATGCTATTCGTCTTTACCTTAAACACTTAGTAGGATAACGGACTGGGTCAGTCCTTGTGAAGCACGTGGCATGCTCCGTAAGTATTAACCCTCAGTCCTGAGTTTTATCTTTCAGTCTCCAGCACTTAGCCCAATGTCTGGTGAATACTAAACAGTAGATGAATATGAATGAAGTGTTTAAAAATATGCCTGTAGAGTGTGTGCCGTATGTAAAGTATGTGATTTCTGATAAGAAAGAGTTGATCAGATAATCAGGACTCAAGATTTCCTGGCAATGCTGAAAACCCATGAGTTCGGAAGCCATGTTGGAAGCCAAGAGATTTTCATCTGACAGCTTGTCATGTTACTGTTTGGAATGAGTTAGTATATAAGGAGAAGGCTTGAAATTCTGACTCCTGGCTGTTCCACCTGTGTTCATTATCTTTATCAGACTTGTCTTGAGCAGGCTTTACATGTAGTGAGGCAGAGAGCATGTCTTCATTAGGACAGAACTGTAGGGGTGTATCCTTCCTGAATGGGATGCTGTGTTTCTTCTCTTTCTTAATCCATTTCTCCCAGTTCATTTGGCTATCAGCTGCTTCACAGTTTATTCAGATCACCGGTGTCAACTTCCGGTCTAAATACGGATGTTCATGAATGTGTGTAGGTTGAGGGGGTTTAAAAAGTCTCTTAAAGAACAGCTTTATAGAGATATAAATCACATGCTGCATAATTCACATATTTAAGGTATATAACTCAGTGATTTCTAGTATATTCATAGAGTTGTGCAGCCATCAATGCAGTCAATTTTGAGGATATTTTCAACCCCTAGAAGAAACCCCATGCTATTAGCAGTTACTCCCTATCTGATGCAACAGCTTGGTAACATACATCTCTAACTTTCCTACGAAGTGCTCCGGGAATGTAAACCCATCAGTAAGTTCTCCAATATTTATTGGAACCACTATGAGTGAGATGCTCTTCCAGGCTGTAGTGATAGGAAGGCAGTCAAGAGAGACAAGCAATCGATTCCAGCTCTCAGGGACCTTATGTTCCATACTGAGGTCTGCAGATGGGCCCAAATCAAAAACAAAGCAGGACAAAATCCATGGGAATAACAGAAGGGAGAAGGAAGGCATGTGTGTTATATTCCTACTATAGGCCGTGCTCTCCACCAGGTCGTTCTCCCAGTAAGTGCTGAACAAGCATCTGTGTGACTTCAAAGCCTGTGTTCTACAGAGGAGAGCATGACAGACAAAAATCCCATTGAAAAGCTAAAAACTATATGTTCCTCTTTGCCCAGCTGTGCAAATCTCTGGATTTGCTGCTGCCTTCCAAGCCAGCTGCCTCCCGAACATTACTTCCTGTTGTTTTGAACAAAAATATAAAGTAAACAACCCCCCAAGACCTTTGGTCATCAGTCACCAATGTGAAGACTTCTCTACCCTGGATAGAGTCAGCTCAATCAATGGCATTTTTATAAGTGGAATTATGGGCGGTGGGGGTGCAGGAAGGACAGTCAGAGGGTAATTAAACTGACTTACATTTCTCTCTTTCCCTGCCGTAATCCTGAGGATTTGAATTCTCCAACAAATCAAATTCAGTTTGAGTTTTAACCCTCTTACATGAAAAGCCAGGTTTAAAAATAGCTGTTCATGCTCCAGTGATTGTAAACAAACACTGAAGTATAGAGTCGACCGAAGGGCAACAGACATTACATATCCCTGCAGGAATGTGGAATTTAATATAAACGGAGTAACTTTCATACATATGTGCTGTGTCTTCACTCTGCATTGCCAGCAGAGTTCTTTGGGTAGGGGAAGGAATGATCAGAAAATGTTAAAGCTGAAAAGGGCCTCAGAAATGCTGTAGACTCACTGCTTCTTCCTTTTAGAAATGGGGGAACAGAGGCTGAGAGAAAGCTGTGGCTGCATTTCTAGTTAGTGGCAGAGATGAGAGAAAAATCCAGTTCTCCAGAATCTCTGCTGATGTTAAAGAGAGATGGAGAAACACACTGATGAGCACGGGAGCTTTTTTCCTGATTAATTGAGATGCCACATAGGATAGTTCGGGGCAATGGGTGTGGGATCGAGGGACCTGAACTTAAATCTCAGTTCTGCCGTTTACCATATGGTGAGTTTGAACAAACTGATTAGCTTCCCTAAGCTTTAATTTACTTTTCTGACAGAAAAAAAGAAAAAAAAAAAAAAAGCTCATAGTATCTTGTGTATCAAGTTGCTGGAATGGCTAAATGGGATGTATAAGTAAATCTTTGAGCTCATATTTGATGTTCAATAAATGTCTACTTCCTTCCCATCCTGCTCTTTCTCTTCCCTTCATCCAGGGTGTTTTACACACTGTTTCACATGTCTTTGCATCGTTAAGTAGATCCATTGCTACTTTCGGAGAACAGTAATGTCTCCTTCTACAATGTGGACCAGGAGTGATCTTAAATCATAACTGTAGTTGCTCCCATTTGTCGGATATCTACTGTGTTCCAGGCACTTTATACATTATTTCTGACCTTCACAACATCATTGAAGACTAGTCATTATCTTTTCCAACTCATGGGTGAATAAAGTGATGTTCGGAGAGGAAAACCAGCAAACTCAAGACCTCGTAGCTTGAAGTCAGGTCCTCTGAGCCCCTGCTCTTCTCTGTACTGATGCCGTCGCACTAAGGCTATGATTACAAACTTGTTTATTTCTTTAATGTTCACCATAAAATCCTGGAAAAAGTTTTAAGAGTAGGAAAAAGTATCAGTTTTGGAATCCAAGCGCAGGATTTAAACCCCAGCTGTGCCATATATGAGGCTCTATGGCACTGGGAACGATACTTCAATTTCCTTTGCTCTGTATTCCTCACTTGCAGTGGATTGATTATAATTATATCAACAAGAAAGACCGAAAAAAAAAACAAACCCTGTAGGGATGACTAAATGAAAGGTGACGTGTCCAGCATTCTTAGCCTAGGGTTGGAAATAATTATCACTCATTTATACTTTCACCTTGCCCTCTGTGCACTTGGCCTATGTAAATTAGATGATTGTTCTTACAAGGACCACAGTGAAGAGAAGCGCTTTAAATCCTCCCTTGCATTACCAGTCTTGATTTGACCATCCCCTGCTCCTGTTATAAATACAGCTAAATACAGCTAAGATGTTGACATCGGAGAAGGTAATTTGAGGGATTGATTCACGCTTCTTTTCTCAAGGTTTTCTAGGCAATTTCCTTTTTTTACAAATCCAAGCCACCTTGAAAAAAAATCCAGGTCACCTGCTACCTGTCCTTCAGACTCCTGGTAGATTGATTTGACAGAGCAATGTGGGAGATACAAGGTGGACCCTTGGGGGTGGGTGGGGGTTGCTAAAAGGACATCATTTGCTTTGTTACCTAAACCTCTTGTAGGAAGACCACCTTCTTCTGGTAGGTTAATCTCAGAGCTGAGGGCCATAAAATAACCACAGAAGAGAGATTGTTTTCCCCAGTGAATCATGAGTCCTTTGATTCATCATTGTTTTTCTTCGTTTTCCCTGGCTTCGAGGGATATCAGAACTAAGTATTGCACATAGCTATTCTATCTTCCTTAACTCTGGATGCAGTTTTTTCTTTACTCTCTCTCTCTCTTTTTTTTTTTTTACGTGTGTGTTTGTGCGTGTGTGTGTGTATGTGTGTGGCCTTATTTGAAAGGTTTCATCCTGACTGCTTTTATGGTAAGCTGCCTCAAAGAACTCTTTGCCAGATGTATAGAAATAAATACGGAGTAGACAGACAGACTGGGATACCTAATTTGAGGAGACAAAGGGTAAAAATATGAAGATAGAAAAAAATAACTATCATGAAAGAAGCACTGATATAATTAAAATAAAAAGGAAATAATGTCACAGACTTTTCTATAAGTGCTCATTAAGAGGAGAGTATTATAATTATTGTGGCTACTGTTAATAATAGTAACACATGCATATAATCTGCCCTATCAATTTACTCGATATGAAACTTGTCCATAAAATATTAACCCTTTTTCTGTTATCTAGCATCTCTGAGGGGTGGGGACAGGGAGGAGAGCTGGGATCAAGGGGAGCCCTCTGAGTCAGAGATGGGGCTTCTGACCTCAGATGTGTCAGCTCCTGACACACAGTAGATGCTCAAAAAATACCTGTTGAATGAATAAAATGATATCTACCTTGGATGGTCATTAGACAGCAGACATTGTCTTCATAGATTTACATCGATTAACATATTTAACCTTCACAGTGAAGTAAAGAATGCATATCAATTAATTTATTCATGACTACCTTTTACAGATGAAGAAACTGGCACAGAGAGGTTAAGTAACTTGATGCTAGTATGTGGCAGCGTCCACACCCTCATCCCAGGGTAGAATGAAGGAACAAAGGAATAAGTGAATGAAGACATAAATAATTTTCCCCTATGACAGCAGGTATAAATTGATTGAGAATCTGCAGGGGTCTTGATTAGCTGGACCAATACAAGTTATAAATACTTAATATAAAACAGTCCTCAGTGGATAACAGGGGGACCCAGTGACAGAAAGCCTTGTAGGCAGAGGTGTCCCTGAAGGTGTCAGGAAAAAGATACTGATAAGTCAAATTCCATTCAGCATCTTCCTCATCAGCCTGGATTTTTGTGGATCTGCTGTACATGCAATGATTTTTACATAGAAGTTTCTTCAGTGTAGTACCTACCGGTTGGTTTTTCAACTCCATTCTTTAATTATGTTGTCCGCTGTACCATCTCTGTGGAACTAGGGAATTTGGGGGAAAGCTGAAATTCATTTCAAAAGTTATGAATCTTGTATAATTCATGCATTCAGGGGCCCATAAAAAAAAACATTAAAATTTAAGAGACTGGTATAAAAATGAGTGTAATTGCACCTGGTTTGAGATTCCTTTCCATTCAGTGACTCCATTTTAATTTTACTACCACTTAACTTCACAGTGTTTAGTTGGAGTGCTGAGTACTGATCGCTGCGGCATGTGGGTACAATGGAATGTCCCCCTTTATAAACACCACCTGGCTTCAGTGGCTTCTCTTTTGGTGTAGTGTCTAACACAGGGAACAGTGTCTATTAGAGTGGGAAGGGTCATTCAGATTCTCACGGTCCTCACGGTGGTGTGGGGGACACTGTTTGTAGGGAACAAATGGAATTCTTCGCGATGCTGTGGGTGCCCCCACCTTGCCTCAGCGCCTGCGTCGTCCGTAACCCAGCAGAACATATTGTGTAGAAACATTGCCTCCTCTCGGGTCCCCGAGCCATCTGGCAAATCTTTTGTCTATTGCTTTTACAAATGGCAGGCTGGCTCAGGAGTAAATTGTCATGAGGGAAAGCAGCGGACAGCAAACACTGCTCGCCCCCAGATCGTTTGCTCCATTAAGCGAGACAACATGCGTGTGTCTGGCGTGCAGCGGGGAGTGGCGTTCCTGGTGGCATGCACGGCAAGGCATCTTGAATCTTAATAAATATTAAGCACAAAGATGAACAGTACCTCGCTGAACCGTGCAGACCTTTCCTGTAACAATACGTGTTCAAAGTTCCGTGACAATTTCGATTTGTAGCAAGGTGACAGGGTTAAAACCTCAGCTCTGTTGACCTTTAATTTATAAGGAGATCAGGTGCCATTGTCCCCTAGCCATGTCTTTATGACACTACAAACAGAGTCGCGTATGAAATCGGAGGATTTCCTAAACACCCATCCATGAAACTAGATTCCTTCACAACAGATTTCCTTAAAGTGCGCCTGGATTCCTGCAGGTGCCTAACCTGTGTTCAGGGAGGTGAGATCTTTCTGCCATTTTCATCAGGGAAGAGCACCGCATTGTGGTGTGAATGGGGTGCTCGGAGAAGGTGGGCCTGGGGCGCCTTTCCCCCTCCCCCCACCCGACTCAGGCAATCTGTTCACCCAGCATTTCCTCTCCTGGTGCCAAAGGAAGGCAACCGCAGCCGCCCTTAGGCAGCAGGAAAGCTTCCCTGGCTTGGTCTGCTGTGAACCGAGGAAGGCGCCGAACAGAACTTCCACAGAGGAGCTGCCGTGGCAAATTCCAGAGGGCACAAATTCTGGTGTCAGAAACAAAGAAGTCTGAATTTGGGGTTTCTTTGATTATTAGCGTGGTCCTAGAACAAGTCTGTCAACAGATCTCAGGCTCCTTCCACTTTGACCTCTTTGTTGCGGATGGCATTTCCTCTGCTGCGTGGTTGCACGGAGAGGAAATGAGCTGACTTCCGGGTAATAGACGCCCCCTGGGGTCCCGCAGAGCTCCGCTGTATGCGCTGCGTGGGCCCCATGCTTCAGTGCCTGGGACTTCAGGTGCTCCGCTGACGGGAACTACCTTGTCTGGAAATTTCTGGGATGCTGTTCTCTCTTCCTGGGTCTGCAGAGAGTAAGGAGTAGCCTGCAGTGAATGAAGAACTGATCTGGGCGTCCAGAACACTCCTTGCTTCAAGATGGAAGAGCTCGATGATGTCATTCATGCTTCAGACTACCCCATGGGGTCAGGCAGAGCCCATGCCCCCACCAAACTCACATCTTGGCCTGACTTTTCCCTCTGTATGTCCTCAGAGAACCCCCTCCCCCCCGCCCCCCCCGGCACTACATTGTTACCTTAAAGATGCTCCTCTCAGGCTCTCTCCTAGGGAAACTGACTGGGATAGCTTTTAAGTCTCTTTTGCAATGGTCTTTAGTTCCCTTTGTTCTGCCCCTTTCTCCCAGCAGCTGTTTCTGACAATTAGATTTGTTTTGCCTGGGGAAATTACTATAAAATAATAAAAAGTTTAAAAAATTCTTTTTGTTTTTATTTTTATTTTTACTTACTATTTATTTTTAGTTTTTTTAAAAGATTTAATTATTCTTGAGAGAGAGACAGTGCACTAGTGGAGGAGGGGCAGAGGGCGAGGGAGACACAGAATCTGAAGCAGGCTCCAGACTCTGAGCTGTCAGCACAGAGCCTGACATGAAGCTTGAAGTCACAAACCGTAACATCATGACTTGAGCCGAAGTCAGATGCTTAACAGAATGAGCAACCCAGGCGCCCCCCACCAAATTCTTAAGTAAATAAAACGTACTTTAAAAAAGTAAAAATTCAGCAACAAATTGTCACGTTATTTACCTACAAATAATAAAAGATTTGTGTCCAATATAAAGAACTACAAGAAAAAGAGATTAATAAAAGAACAGTGGAAAATATGGTCCATTGATTTGCAGAAGAGGAAACTGGACTAGCCAGTACATACATGAAAAAAATTAATCTCAGTGGGGAAAAATGAGATTTTGAGCCCATTCCAGAGGTAAATTCAAAATATCTGATAGTATTAGTATTGACAAACATAAACTCAGACTTGCTGGTGAGAATGTTTATTAGCATTGCCATTTTGGATTATAATTTCTCAGTATCTTATAAGCTTGAAGATATGTATATTTTATAATTCAGCAATTATACTTTTAAGGATTCACCCCTCATAAATGTCACACATATACAAAAATGTTCCTGGTGACATCATTTGTTAAAGCAAAAGCAAACATACTGACCAAACTTGGAAACAACCTTAATATTTATTGTCAGAGGAATGAATAAGGTATTTGTAACACATTTATGGAATGAATCCCAGAGAGCTCTAAAAATAGATGAGCCAGAATGACATATATCGACATGGAAAACCTCGGAGTAGAATGTTGATCAAAGAAACAAGTCACAGAAGGGTGTGATCAGTATGATGCCATTAATTACTTTTAACTGGAAGAAGTTCTACATATTTTATTTCTGAATATGTAAAAACGTAAAGGTGTACAAATACAGACTTGAAGACAGACACTAACCTTACAAAGTACTAACCTGGAAAGGGGAAGTCTCATCAGCTTGGAGTTGGGAGAGACGTGGATTTCAACTATGTGCACCACGTTTTGGTTCTTTATATCATGATTCTGAAGCAAATACAGGAAACTGTACAAATAGACTGTGTCTGGGCCATAAGACTCCAAGTGCTTTCATTGTGCTTCTTCTGTCTGAAATACTGCATTAAAGAATGCGGTTTCCTTGGTCTGTCTGAGAATTGTGGACTTCTAATAATGCAGGGCTCCTTTAGGGTGCTTCCTCCCATCATACCCCTAACTTCGGGCTTGGCTTCCAGAAGCACGCCCACCTCCCCTTATATCCATAGTCTCATCAAATCCCAGGAGACCTAGCCTAGGCCCTGCCTCTTGCGTGCAACTTTCTGGATGACCACAGACTTCTTTTATCACATCCCTTTACGAAAACCACAGTACGCCTACTTGACCAATGACATGACTATGATAAATTGTATGTTTGCCTCTGCATTGTCCTCTTTGGTGCTTCCAGCATTTAAATATTGTCTGATACGTTTTCTAGCCTGAAGAAGTGTGTACTTTCTCCTGTGCTTCTCATAAGATGATCTCACAAATACCTGCCTATATTTATCGTAAATTATGTCTAGCAGAAATTTCGCTCAAGAAATTAATTTTAGCAATTATAATTAGTTAATTCAGCATTTTTGAGTGTCATTTATGTGCGAGTCATTGCAAATATGCAAAGAAAAAGATGTAGGGTTCTTCCCGGAGACCTCACAGCATGGCTGAATTAAATTGTAGTTTGTGTGTGTGTGTGTGTGTGTGTGTGTGTGTGTGTGTGTGTTTATATTCATTCAGCCGTGCAATCAACAAATAATTATTAAACACCAACTTGGAAACCAGGGGTAGAATAAAAAACAAGGCAAGCATATCTCTCCCCTATCTATGATTGATGCTGCCTTGAACTAAAAATAGAGACCCAGGTCTGACAAAACCCTTGTAGACTGTGTCGGGTACAAGAGGCCATTTGGAATTTTAGCTTGTAAACGGAATTAATGTGATTTTCAGAACATGTGAATGACATGAAGGATTGCCATGCATCATGACACTGCCCCAGGAAATCTTGGAAATGTGGTCATAGTAATCCGGCCTATTAGCTGGATCTGATTTCCTCTCCTGTTTACTTACTGGTGAGCATTTGATTTCGGTGACTCTGTCATTTAGCAACACCAATGAATAATCAGTATTGATAAACTTTTCATTAATGACACATTTTTCTTTCTAGTTATGACCTCTGAAACTACAGCATGTATGAATTCTTGCCTTTTTTATAGCCTCCGTCATCTACAACTGACCCTTCAAAGAAGCAAAGCATGAGGATGATTGGACAAGTTTTACTATCTGTATTTGACCAGAGAGGAAAGTGAGTGTCCGGAGTGTTGATGCCTAGGGCAAGGTCATTGAAGGGCAAAGCAGGAGCTTCTGACTTAGACAGGCACTCCTTGCTCCTGATGGTGTTAATCTCCACTTACCAGAAATCCCAGAGAACATGGGGTCTCCAGCAGGAATTCTCAACCTCAGCAGTTTTGACGTTTTGGCCCTAATAGTTCTTTATTGCAGTGGGGGCCGGGGGGGCAGGGAGCACTGTCATGTGCATTTGTCAGATTTAGCAGCACTCCTAGCCTTTACCCAGTAGATGCCAGTACTACCCCCCACTTTGTGACAACCAAAGTGTCTCCAGACATGGCCACATGTCCCCTGGAGAGCAAAATCGCCTCTTGGTTGAGTGCTCTTGGTTCCAGTGCCTTGGAACATTCCTAAACACCATTTCAGTTTACTTATTTTGTTTACTTGTTTACAATCAAAGTACTGAGTGCACACCAAACCTGAGCCTGAAAAAAGATTTCACACCCTCGCCTCACTGAAGCAGATTAGGATCATGTAACAGATTCCGAGTCTAAGTGATGTGCACTCCTTCCGACCTGGTCACTGCCCCTCTGAGCAATTCCATTCTGGTCTCTTTCTATTAAGTAGCAGACGTAGCCACCAGAAGGGAGAGTCTTGGGTCCCTGGATCTCTGGAGATTGCAGGGCCCTGGCCAAACTGAAGGGGGCCATGGCTTGAAAGAGACGAGACCTTCATTTGTCTCCAAAAGTCACCAAAACCTGGGGGTTGTCCGGTATGAAAATCATCATACCCTGAGTATTGGAATGACATTTGTTATTTATTTATTTATTTATTTATTTATTACAATAGTTTATTGTCAAATTGGTTTCCATACAACCCCCAGCACTCATCCCAACAAGGGCCCTCCTCCATGCCCATCATCCTCCTTCCCCTCTCCCCCCACACCCATCAGCCCTCAGTTTGTTCTCAGCATTCAAGAGTCTCTCCTGGTTTGCCTCCCTCCCTCTCCCCAACTATTTTTCCCCTTCTCCTCCCCCCATGGTCCTCCATTAAGTTCCTCTTAATCCACCTATAAGTGCAAACATATGGTAGCTGTCCTTCTCTGCCTGACTTATTTCACTCAGCATAACACCCTCAAGGTCCATCCATGTTGTTACACATGGCCAGCTTTCATTGTTTCTCATTGCCATGTAGTATTCCATTGTACAGATAAACCACATCTTGATCCATTCATCCAATGATGGACACTTGGGCTCTTTCCATGTTTTGGCTATTGTTGAGAGTGCTGCTATGAACATTGGGGTCCATGTGCCCCTATGTATCAGCACTCCTCTATCCCTTGGGTCAATTGCTAGCATTGCTGTTGCTGGATCATAGGGGAGTTCTATTCTTAATTTTTTGAGGAACCTCCACACTATTTTCCAGAGGGGCTGTACCAGTTTACATTCCCACCAACAGTGTAGGAGGGTGCCCATTTCTCCACATCCTCGCCAGCATCTAGAGTCTCCTGATTTGTTCATTTTCACCACTCTGACTGGTGTGAGTTGGTATCTCAATGTGGTTTTGATGTGTATTTCCCTGATGAGGAGGGACACTGAGCATCGTTTCAAGTGTCTGTTGGCCATCTGCATGTCCTCTTTGGAGAAGTGTCTGTTCATGTCTTCTGCCCATTTCCTCACTGGATTGTTTGTTTTTTGGGTGTGGAGTTTGCTGAGTTCCTTATAGATTTTGGATACTAGCCCTTTATCTGATATGTCATTTGCAACTATCTTTTCCCATTCCGTCGGTTGCCTGTTAGTTTTATGGATTGATTCCTTTGCCGTGTAGAAGCTTTTAATCTTGATGAGGTCCCAGTAGTTCCTTTTTGCTCTTGATTCCCTTGCCTTTGTGGATGTGTCAAGTAAGAAATTGCTGCGGTTGAGGTTAAGGAGGTTGTTTCCTGCTTTCTCCTCTAGGGTTTTGATGGTTTCCTGTCTCACATTCATGTCCTTTATCCATTTTGAGTTTATTTTTGTGTATGGTGTGAGAAAATGATCTCGTTTCATTCTTCTGCATGCTGCTGTCCAGTTCTCCCTGCACCATCTGTTAAAGAAGCTGTGTTTTTTCCATTGGATACTCTTTCCTGCTTTGTCAAAGATTAGTTGGCTGTATACTTTTGGGTCCAAATCTGAGTCCTCTATTCTATTCCATTGGTCTATGTGTCTGTTTTTGTGCCAATACCGTACTGTCTTGATGAGTACAGCTTTGTAGTAGAGGCTAAAGTTTAGGATGGTGATGCCTCCCATTTTGGTTTTCTTCTTCAGTATTACTTTGACTATTTGGGGTCTTTTGTGGTTCCATACAAATTTTAGGATAGTTTGTTCTAGTCACATTTGTTTTTTTAATTGTTTATATTTTAATGTCTTTTTTTTAACATTTTTTTTTAGTTGAAGTAATACTTATTACTCTAGGAAATTAGGATTTGGGGAGTTATTTTTTATTGTAGCATGACTTAGTTTCTTTTTTTTATCTTATCCTTTTATTTATTTTGCCACATACTCTTCTGGTATTTATTTTTTAGATCATTGTCACATTTTATTTTATTTATTTTTTTAATAGTTTATTCTTAATTTTAATTTTCATCCTAGTAATGCATATGTATAATAGAGGTCAAATATTAATAATTTTAGCAATAACTTTCTGCTTCATAAATGCTTTCTGGTGGTTGAGGAATAAACATTTCTATTCCTTGCCACCACTTTCCATTTCCTACTTAATCTATGTTTCCTCCAGTGATCACTATGCAAGTATTGTTCATTGCTAAGCTGGATAGTACAGAATAACCTTGTCTCCTTCTTTATATGACTTTTTACTGCTTCCCTGGTCTATAACTCTTTGGTTCTGTGGTATTTTCCCACGTTGTCTTGGATTTCCTATGCTCTTACTAAGATATGTATATCTTGAGATATGTATATCTTTTTCAGAAGGCCAGAACATCTCTGCTACAGGCCTGCTGCTAATGAGTGCAAACAATCAGGTTTTTTAAAATTTAAATTTAAAAAAATTTTAAAGAGAGAGAGAGCAAGAGAACGGGAGGGGCAGAGGGAGAGAAAGAGAGAGAGAGAGAGAGAAGGAGGGAGAGAGAGAGAATCCTAAACAGACTCCGTGCTCAGCATAGACCCCAGCTCAAGACTGGATCTCACAACCCTGGGATCATTACCTGAGCTGAAATCAAGAGCCAGATTCTCAACTGACTGAACTACCCAGGCACCTCCCCCCCCAACAATCAGTTTTTTAAAAATTTTCTCAAGACCTCTCCCCCAAAGCCTTGTGCCTTTGCAGTAGAATTATATATAATAGGCTACACAGCCACCGTACTTAGTTTTCACTTTATGATCTCCTGTTTCTTTCTTTCCTTGCAATCATGTGAAGTTTAACTAGAGTGCATCCTCAAGTAACTTTCTAGAAATAGATGTGTGGAGAGTAAAATTCTTGAGACCTTGCATATGTGACAGTCTTTATTCTTTTCTCATAGTTGACTAAGAGTTTCAGTGTCTGCATTATGGATCTGTTAAAAACAGAATATTGGTCCCTTATCCACTATGTTCTATTTTATAGTATGGCTATGGAGAAATTTAGTAGTTTTCTGATTTCCTGATCTTAGGTGATTTGCCTGTTTTCTCTGGATTCTTGGATTCTTCAGTTTCAGGGAGCTTTCCTGTGTTTCCAAGGCTTTCCTGTGCATAATTTTCTCTTCTTTCTAAAACTCATTTGCATGGAGCATTGAGCATTCTCACAGAACCTCTATTTAAAGAAAAAATTCTTTCCATTTCTTATTCTTTCCCCTTTTGTCCTGTGAATTCATTTGGTTTTATTTTACGGCTCCTCTACTGAATTATTGATTTTGACTATGATGTTACTAATTTCTAAGAGTCTTTCATTATTTTCTGAGTGTTCATTTTCAGTGGTGGGTTGTTCTTGTTTCGAAGAGCCAGTATGTATTCTGTGTTTCCTCTTTCTCCCTAGATATTTTATTAAAGTCTCATAGGTGAGTATTTAGACTTTTTAAAATCATTTTTACCAGCCCTGGCTACATCTGATGATCCCGAATCCAGAGTGACCATTTCTGGTTCAGTTATAACTGAACCTCTGGTCTTCCTGGTCTGGAGAAAGGGGTGGTATAGGCCCTGCCCCTGTCTTTTCTGTCTTCCTGCCAGCGTCCAGCTACCCCAGACTCCCATCATTCCTGGTGCGTCTAAATACCGAGACTCAGGAATTCTGCAGACCCACCGGGTCACCTCCTGGCGGTATTTTCATCTATAGACATTTAGGTTGTAACTTTCCCTGATCTGCTGAGTCAGATGCTAGCTCTGTACCTACTTCGACTTTTCCAGAATGGAGCCGAAGTTGCTGGTATGCTGTTATTGCCTCTCTTGATCGATTTGTCTTGTATTCTTGTCATTCCCTTGCTTTCATCCTGGCTGGATTTTATGTAGAATATAAGTGATAAATGTCTGTGATCTGTTCACCGTTTTTCACCAGTTTTTAGCCTCCCTCAGGAAAGTAACTTTTTTGATTTACTTTGCAGTGTAAAGGAGATCATAAAAAAGGATTTTTGATGGTTAGGATATGCTTTAGATTCTTTAAGTCCTCTTGAAATGCTGAATTTTTCCTCTTAATCAGCTTTGAGGAGACAACTGGCGTGTGCAAAGCATCTTGAGGAAACGAGACTTTCGCACTGTGGACTCTGCGCCCAGGCTGGCTTCATGGACATGCGGCCCGTGTAGTTGTTGACTGCTCTGTTCTCAGAAGGGTCCTGCACATGGTTTAATGCTCTGCTTTCCCTGTCTAGAAATTCCTACACTTTTTGGAGAAGGGATGCACATTTTTATTGTACCTTAGATGCTGCAAATTATGAAACTGATCCTTCCCTGAAGTAGAAATACCCTGATGTCTCAGTATACCTCATAATGTCATACAGTCTCAGGGTTATCAGCTTTGACTTTTCATTCATTCATTCATTTTAAAATTTACTTATTTATTTTGAGAGAGAGAGCGAGCAAGCACAAGCATGGGAGGGTCAGAGAGAGAGGGAGAAGGAGAATCCCAAGCAGGCTCCACGCTGTCAGTGCTGAGCCTGACCATGGGGTTCTATCCCACGAACTGTGAGATCATGACCTGAGATCAAAAGCCAGATGCTCAACTGACTCAGCTACACAGGTGCCCCTCAAGCTCCTTTTATAAATTCCCTGCCAGCAGCCACGCAGCTGACATTGGCTCATTGCCAAGGCTAGGTACTCCTGCCTTCTCAGCAGTTCCTTTTCTCTCTGGACTTCACCGACAGAAAGTCATTTCTTACCCTGAAATGAAATACATATCCTTCATCTTATCTGTGCTCATTCCCTGTCTTATAGGCATGATTTGGTAATTTATATGTGTTGTAAAACAGATACGCTTGTATTTTTATTATAAAAGAAATACACATTATTAAAATATTGGAAAATGCTGAAAAGCAGGAAAAATAATCACCTCAAATCTCTACTGAGAAATCATCATTATTAACTTGTTACTGTGTATATTTCTTTTCTATCTTTCTCTGCATATATAGCGATGATAAAAATGATAAGGATACTGGCTGGTTTCTTTAGTGCTTGTAATGTGCTTGGAACTGTACTAAGTGCTTTACATGGATTCGTATACTCAGTAGATAGATATAATTAAAGATGTGGATATATGTTACATGCATACATGTTAAAATTATAATGTATATCCCATTTTTGCTTTGTTCCATTTAACATTTTATCAAGAGCACTTGTCCTTGCAGAAATAAGAAAATTTAAAACAAACATAGTTGCGTCGTCAATAGATGATGAAGAAGGGTCATTTTACTGCTTTTGCATAGAGTGCCAAGACATGTGACCTTGGGTGAATTGCTTTCTCTCATAAAGCTTCAGTGTCTTTCTTTGTAAAATGCACACGATATCTATGCCGCCTGCCTTACACGGCTAGGAGGGGTAACAAAAGCAGCAATATTAAATTGCCGTCACTTATGATTGTTTTCTCAATCCAGCAAAGTGGGCAAAGTCTTGTTTTCCAGATGGGGAAACTGAGGCATAAAGATATATGGCCTGCCTTGGGCTTCACAGGAGCAGGTGGTCAGCTGGGTGCCCATGTCCTGTTCACTGCCCTGTGTCGTGTGAACCTTGTCGGATTCTCCCTTCAGAGGGATATGGCGTATTAGCAGCAAATGTTTGCTCCTCTCATTTTGTAAGATCCACTTTCCCAAATTTTCGTCTTTCTTGTTCATGGTCTTTACTTTTGTTGTATATGTCACCTGTTGCAAGAACTCGGGAGCTCCATTTAAGCATGAAGAAATGAACACACTAAAATCTGTCTGTAACCATGTAGGACTTAAAAGGCTGAGAGGAAGGCAGAGAACAAAGTTCCACTTTTCTCTGGGCTTCTCTTACTTATCTCTTACCACAGCCTCAGTTGCTTGACATCTTCAAAATCCATCATGAAATACAACTTGAGTGACTAATCTTCATAAGGCTGTGATGGATGCAGAGAGATTGACTCCTCAACCTTCCCCTCTGCTTATACCTTCAGAAGTGCAGAGATTCATTTTCTCTTGAAAAACCAAATCTTTATTCAGTCCTTTCACTTTGTCAATTTGCCATTATGGCTTTGGTGTCTGAAGCTTTCTGGTGAGAGCACTGCCCCTCCTTACTCCTGAGCCTAGACTTAGCCTTACTTTGGTCAGTGAAGGTTGACCTACTTGATGGGGCATGTAGACCAGCCCTGAGATTCTGCTATATCCTATTCTCTCTGCCCCTAGACCATCAAGTCCTTGGTAGAAGAATTTCCTTCAGCCTTTGTTCTGACATGAAGAAGATAAGGATCAGACCCATAGTTCACCTGTGAAGGGCATGCAATTTGGGTGATAAATTAACCTTTCTTGCTGTAAGCCACTGAGACCTTTTGGGGCTTATTTGTTCCTGTTGTATGGCTTATACACTGCTGACTGATGTAGTAGGTTGTACCTATGATTTTTCTTTTGCTTAATTAAGCAAGAACAATCATTTGTTATTACCACAGTTCTTAGAATACTTGGGACTCTGCACTGTGGGGTGCTGTCTGCTATAGTAATGGTGCTTAACTGTGGCTACACATTAGAATCACCTGTGTGTTTGATTTAACATGGATCTCCACACTCCATTCTGGATCAATTGAATTAGAGCCCCTGGGTGAGGGTTCCATGCACTGGCATTTTAAGATGTTCTTCAGGGACTTGTAAAGTGCAGCCAGGAGTGAAGACCATTGCTTTAGAGGGAGAGGAGTCTGGACCATCCAGGAATAAAACTGGTCACCGAAATGGAGACACCATCTACCTGACAGAAAAGGAGTAGAGCAGGAGATTTCCAGGGAAAAGGAAAAATAAGAGACTACTATCACCACTGAAGAGAGGAGATGGAAGCCCCTGTCTGTAAGGCAGTTTTGCCATAAAAATATAGCCTGAATTCATCTGAGGCAGCTGGCATATAGTAAAGAAGGTGATGGATTTCAGCTAAGTGGGAAGGAAATCCCTCAGAAATCCACCTTAGTCTGAGCATCAAGGAGCCCTATGGCATCAAAAAAGACCAAAAGAAGAGATTTTCTGTATGTTCAGTCATTATAGTATGACTAAGATATCTTCACAGGAAATTGGTAGCACAGAGAAGAGTGGGTTTTTCAGTTTCCTATATCAGACATCATGCTAGTATTGTTTTATGTTAAAAATTAATTATGTGATTTTTGGATAAAAGTGCCTGCTGTGCATGTCCCATATTTCCAGAAATATTGAAGAAGAGGTGAGTAAAGTATTCCAACTTAAAATTTTCTGTGAATATTATTACTTTGGAAAATGAGTATAGATGTGCTAACATTAGCCCTACCAGTTTACTGAGACCAAAGCATTGTGGCATATATACTGGCTATAAAATTCAATGTGTTCTTGTAAAGAGGGTAGTCATCACGTTGGGTAGCTAGAATGGTCCTGAAAGACTAAGCTGTATAGCCTTTTTCTCTTGAGTAAGTTGTATCCATCCTTCCATCCATCCATCCATCCATCCATCCATCCATCCATCCATCATTCCAACATTTATCGAGCACTTAATATTCATTCATTCGATTCATTCAGTCAATACTTATTGAGGGCATACCACATGCCAGGCACTAATGCCAGGCTAAAAAAGTATCAATATGCTTATCCCAGGAGATGTTATGAAAATCAAATAAGCTAATATAGATAGAAAGGCTATATATGTATCTTGACATGCTATTAAGACATGAAGGATTATTATTATCCAATCTTTAATATTACTGCTTTGTAATCCAGTGTTCTGGTATTTTTCAGCCTGTTGACAGGCACAAGTATTTCCCTGTACTCTACAAGCCTGCAATTAAGAAACTGGAAGCATTCATAAATACACAAGTTGACTAATTAGTCCCTAATTAGTTAGCAGATTGGGTATTGTAATCACCCTAAGATATATTGGTTAGTGTTATAGAATGGGAAGAAGAGTTTTGCTACATTATATTATGTCAACATTTGCATAACTATTTCATTAAAATACTTAATGGGACCTGCCAGTTCTGAGTCATGGCCAGTCAGCCAGTCAATGAATTTCAGAGACCTTACCAGTCTTTGGCAGATTGGGCATCAAATTAATAGGTGATCTTTTAATTTAGTCAAAGAAAACTAGAGCATTTTTAACATCTACAGTTTCAAGATTTTTACTGACCCCTCAATGAAGAAATATAAGCATTATTGGTTTGTCTTGCATTTCAAGAGAGTTAAAGCACAAAGAAGCCAAGAAAGTAGCCCACAATCATTCACATGGACCATTGGTTGATCGGAATTATGCTTGGCTCGAAAATCCTTCATTTCTAGACCTCAACTCCTGAAAAGTCCCAAGAATTCGATAGTAGTTCTGCTGTGCTTTTCACTCTCACTGTGTTATGACAGATGTGGGTGTTCCTGCATTTATTTGCTTGTAATCCAAAGTTTCTGTAGCTCCCCAAACAACATCAGAGAAAGTCTCAATGGAAGTTAGTAGTTTCCATATTGGTTCTTCTTCAATTTCTTCAGAGAGACTTAGTTATTCTTCTGTTTGAACTCGCAGGTGTCTTGGTTTGTCCCTCTCTGGTAGTACTTCTGATACTGGAATGAAGCATTGATACCTTGAGTAGGTTAAAGGCCAGTGATGCTTTGGTTTTTGTTTGTCTGTTTGTTTGTATTTTTCCATAAAGCTTCAGGAGTCACTGGCTCAACATAACTCCCCCCACCCCCAAAGGCAAACCTTGTCCTTGTAGGTGTATTGTGACATGTTAATAGAATTGTCTGAGGTTCCTGGCTTCCAAGGACAAGCACCAAGACAAGCACCACTGTGTGGCTTGTCTCCTGGCTCTGGGATCTGGTCCTTGAGTTTTCACATCTGGAAATTTAGTTTATTCATGACATGCACCCAGGATGAACAAATTAGAAGACACTAAGGCACACCCTGAGTACTCATTTATAATTTAATATGAAAAAGAATTTGGCATGACAGCATATGATCCTGAGTCTTCTGGCGAACATATTTCTTGCAGAAATAGCAAGACAAATATATTTTGGAGTTTACTCACTGCAACTAGGGTATCTTAATGATTCTGGGTATCAGTGGATAGAACCCTCTTTAAAATAGAGAAAAACCTGTTAGAGGGGGGTATATGTTTAACCTTTTGATCAAAAGGCCCTTCCTTTGGACAGTATTAGAAAAGTCTCAGTTGCTGCTGTGGCTCTGTATTTACACTGTGCAGGCAGTAGTAAGCAAAGTCCGGGCAGGCCAGTCCTGAATCCCTTGAGTTACTGTTGTAATCTCACTCCTTATAAAGTCCACTTGTCTTCAGACTCTGGCTTTTTTGCTTTCAGATTGATTTCATTAATACCGTACTTGCTATTGGTCTCTGCTTGAATTCTCTGCTCTTCTCTTGGTTCTCTCTAGGACTATTTCTCTGACATACAATGTCAGTCAAATTTCTGGCCTTGACTTTAGCCGCCAAATGGCCCAAATAAAGTGCAGTCCTTGATTCCTTCTGGTTAGGTGTGCACAGAAGAAACATATTCACTGTCTTTCTTCTCCCAAACTTCCTTTCACAGCAGACCTATTATTTTATGTAAGCAGTTTGGCCTCAGATACATTCGGACCACCTTTGACCTTCACTAGATTTTCTTACACTGAAGAGGACATCTGATTAGATTACCAAGATCTACCTTCTATCTCTGCTGTGAGAGATGAATCCGTTGAATGGAGGCCTCTAAAGATCTCTGATCTCATTTGTGACTTGTTGATTTAATTTAGCAATATCTCAGAGTCGACGGGTGGCTTACGTTTTACCATATGCCGTTTAGTAACTAGAATACCTCTGGGGTATTCCTTTGCCAGTAATAAAGTGTTTTCATGCTCGTTTCTCATCTCCTCCTAACAGACCCATGAGGTGGTGGAGGTTACGGTGGAAACAATACCTCCTTTTGGCAGTTCTCTAGATTTCCTCTTACACCTCAACTTTCATGACTTGGCTGGAAAAATCAGAGCAACTGACAGGGGCCACCTAGTGTCACTAGATGAGGAGATTGAGGAAAAGCAAAAGAAACATAGAAACAAAATCATTGACAATCAAAAACAGAAGTCTAATTTACAGAAGGATGAAAGCCGAGCATGGGGCAGGGCCCTGCACACTGCATCTGCCTCAGAGAGAAGGCTTCTTGGCCAGAGTACGTGGGGCCAGAATATTCACCAAGGGTCACTGGGGTGTGGCTTTGGATACAGAAGCAGCATTATCTGGCGAGCCACTGGCATGTTGCTGTGTTTTCTAGACCGCTGGAGATGCTCGCTCAGACCTGCTCCTCAAAAGAAAGATAAATTGTTATTCACTAGCTAAAGACTGGCTTTGATGGTGACTGTGACGGGGGTGGGCCTTGGTCTGGGACTGTGCATACCTGCCATGTGTACCTCTCCTGTACCAGGCCTGGGCTCCCACCAGGCGACTGCTATCCTCATTTCACTGTTTCTTCCTTTCCAGGTGGTATTGACCCCAGTATGGGCTTCTGTCTCAGCTGTAGCCGTTGGCATTGACTTTGGCAGATGGGTTTTCAGAGGATCCTGTGGCCTCCCGAAGGGAGCCAGTGCACCACCCTTCTCTAAAACTCTGCATGGCTGGCTTCTCCTTTCCCTTTTCTCTTATTCGCAGACATACTGCTTGAAAACAATTCTGTAAGCAGTTTTCTTGGTCACACCATGTCCTTGCTCCGAAATCTTCAGTCACTTTTCTTGTCTGTGGGCACCAGCCTGAGCACCCTGGGTATGGTGTGCCAGGCTTCTCATAAAAGAGCGGTAAGCTCCTACAGCACATGGCCTGAGTATCTCCTTTGGCAAATATTATTCCTCGTTATGTGTGGCTGCTTCTGTGTGAGCTGCTCTCTTGCCCAGCTTTTGGCCTCTTGAGAAGTAGGGCCACATCTGCATGTTGGATGGAATCTGGTACTTTCCATGGCACTAGCTGGAGCACTTGACTCAGAGCAGGTGCTCAGCAAAAATGTGCTCCATGCAGCAAAGAATAGATAAGTTTTCACAAGTAACATTTTCAGTCTGAGCAAAATAGCAGATCTGGTGTGGAATGAGTGGCTTTTGGATGACTGCTTTTTTTCTACCATATTCTTCTATTTGGAGAATATTTTCTAAATGTAGAAAATTATGAACAATGAGAAAACAAAGTATGATACACCCATTAGCCCAAACGGAACCATTGGTGGCATTTTTTCATACTTGCTTCAGATTTTTAATGAAAGAAATAAAACATTTCAGACAAATATGGCCCTTTGTCTTCTATTTCATTCCTGTCGTGCTCCATCTTGTATCAGAAGTAGGTACTATAATGATTCTTCTGTGTGTTTTATCTTATACTTTCATGTACAAATATATGCATCAACTGATATATAGCAGGAATTAATATATTTTAATTATATATTAATATACTATATTGATTATATTATAACTCGAGCCTATGGGGGAAGTCCAGCTCACAGCCAGTTTCTCTAAAGACTACAAGCTAAGAATAGTTTTTACATTTTAAAGGGTTGTAAAAAAATAACAACAAAAAAGAATAATATGTAACACATATCCTATGTGACCCACTTTTTCTTTTACAGAAAAAGTTTGCCAAGCCCTGGTACATAATATTGGGTTTGTTTTAAACTGTGAAAGGGTATCATATCCTATAATCATTCTGAAACTTGCCTTAATCTTCAGCGCTATATTTCTTGAGTTCTTTTCTTGTTGACCTATGTATCTGCTTTAGTCCTTTTAATGGCTACATGGTGTTCCATTATATTAATAGGGCACACTTTTTAATTTATTCCCCTGCTGGACGGGCAGTTGCATTGTTTCCACCTTTTTTACTATCAAAAAATGCAAGGCACATTCTTATACCTTATATACATGAGTCCTTCAAGGGATCTATCTCTTGGCTTATAGGGAGTGTGTGTTTTTGGGTTGGATGGAGCCAAACGTCCTTGGCAGTGTTGTAGATATGTCAACATTTAGCCTCATTTTGCAACAGATTCTTACTTCCTGCAATCTTCAGCTCTCCCACTGTCCCAGAAAATGGAAGAGACTACCCCTGCCCTGATGGCCGCTCGTGTTCTAGCACCTTCATATAACAGACAAGACATTGGAGGCAAAAACCCTTTCAAGAGTGTAAAGTACTAGTAAAATGGGACAGTTTCAGCTTTAAAGAGGTTATTTGCAAGAATATCAGGAAGGACTCATGGTGGCCTGAATAGAACTGACACAGGCAGAAGGCCCTCTCTAAGGGACTTTGTCAAGAGAATGCTGAATGACATTCCACTTCAAACAGCATCTAGTGACAGGTGTTCTGTTCTGTGGCAACTTGGCCCACCGCATACTTTCCCAGGTGCTATAAGTGATCTGTGGTTGGGGGCCATTTCCTTGTAGGTCCTCAACTCCATGAACAAAGACTGATAGGACCCTCACCAACCCCAAGTCCAGTTGCATTTGTATGGGTGTGAATTGAGAGCTTATCGTGGAGCCTCACCCTGAGCCTTAGGCTGGGACAGAGGCAGGGGAAAGGGGCGCACAAAAAGGATAAACAACAGAGGGTCTTTGTTTGAAATTGCTTATGGTCTAACTACTGCCAGGCTTGAGATCCAATAGGCACTTAGTTCTGTTGGAATCTCCATGTGGTGTAAGAAATGATTATGCATGATCTAAACATGGAACAGAATGGACCCAGAAGACTGGCACCAAGCTGTAGTAATGTTGAGTTCTCTGGACATTATTGCTCAGCCACAGAATGAAAGGATTGGACAAAATGACTTTCCCTAGTAAATAAATATCTCCTTCATTTTGTACCTGCCTCTCACCCCCTCCACTGCTGAAGACAGGGGTTCTATCCCCCTCACGTGGACTAGTGCAATGGGCAGCTGTCTGGCTGGCTCTAGTCTCTCCCTGGTCCGCACTGCCACCAGAGGGCTGGGCACCCTTTTAGAAGCCCATTATCTCCAGCTGAAGCTCGACCATGTGAAACAGAGAACACAGCTTAGATCATCTCCTTCTTGGCCCTGTAGACTCGCCTTCAGCACTTCTTAAACACCTGGGCAGTTTGTGGCTCCTGAAAGGGACCATGCTTTCCTATACCTCCTTGCACCTTCCACACTCCCCTTCTAAGGGACTTGAAGTCAGATCAGGGACTAATTCACAGGCATGCTTGTAACCTGAGCACCTAGGAAAATGGTTGGTTTCTAATGGATTCATGGCTTTTATTTATTTATTGAAATTCAAATTAGTTAACATACAGTGGAGCATTGGTTTCAGGAGTAGAGCCCAGTGGTTCATCTCTTCTATATAACACCCAGTGCTCATCCCAACAAGTGCCTTCCCTAATGCCCATCACCCATTTAGCCCACCTCCCCTTCTCCCCCCCAGAAACCCTCAGTTTGTTCTCTGTAATTAAGAGTCTTTTATGGTTTGCCTCCCTCTCTGTTTTTGTATTATGTTTCCTTCCCTTCCCCTATGTTCATCTGTTGTGTTTCTCATATTCCACATATGAGTGAAAACATATGATATATGTCTTTTCTCTGACTGATTGACTTTGCTTAGCATATTACACTCTAGTTCCATCCACATCGTTGCAAATGGCAAGATTTCATTCTTTTTGATCACCCAGTAGTATCCCGTTGTATATTATACCACACCTTTATTCATTCCTCAGTCAATGGACTTTTGGGCTCTTTCCATAATTTGGCTATTGTTGATAATGCTGCCCTAAACATTGGGATGCATGTGCCCCTTCTAATCTGTATTTTTGTACCCTTTGGATAAATACCTAGTAGTACAATTTCTGGATTGTACAACAGTTCTATTTTAAATTTTTTTGAGGAACCTCCATACTCTTCCAGAGTTGCTGCACCAGTTTGCATTTCCATGAAGAGTGCAAAAATGTTCCCCTTTCTTCACATCCTTGCCAACATCTGTTGCAAAACATGCTTTTTAAATGAATGAATGCATGAAGAACTGAAAGTCACTGCTCATTTTCCTGGACAGTTTGTTCTTTGTGGAGGAAATGTGCCAAGCTTACTCTTTCCCCATTTGCCTATTGGAGGAAGAGTCCAAAGACTCATTATGCATGATTTCTGCGAGGGCACGTGGGAATGCATAGCAAAAAGAGTGGCAAGATTAAAGGCTCGATTTCCAGTCTCGGCTGCTACTTACCAGCTGTGTGACTTGGAGCAAATCATTTATCCCTTTTGACCTTCAGTCTTTCCTCTGTAAGATGGAGTTAAAACCTACCTACTTCACAAATTTATTTGGAAGATTAACTGATCTGATGCATGGGAAACATTTGGTACATGGCTGGCCGATAATAGGCTCTCAAGCAGTGTCTTAGACTGCTGAGGTCCTGGTTGGGGTAAAATCTTCTGTGTCAGGTCAGGACGTTAGGCTCTGCTTCTGTTCCCTTGCCGCCTTCTTCTTCTTTATTAAATCTTGTTTCTTCCAAGCACACGTGCCTGTGTGTGGTCACATGGAAACAAATGTATATTCCACTCTAGCCCCATTAAATGATTTAGTTTTCCATATATGCCATGATGTTATTTGCTCCTGTGGGGATATTTCTCCCTTTTCCTTAGCCCCCCTTTTTGCCCCTGCAGTCATGCCTTCCCTCACACGCCCTCCCCGTGTACACTGATGTCCCACCCTCAGGCTGCATTTGGTCCCTCTCCTCCTTGTTTCTATAGATCCTTGTGCTTATGCTTCTTGTGAACACGAATCTCATCATATTACCATACTCTGTTCATTGTCCAGTCTTCCTCGGGATACTGGCAGGTCTTTTGAGTCCAGGAAAAGTGATCTTACTTATCACTCTATTCTCTCATGACCAAGCACTTGTTCTCTAAGTGAAGTTACTGTTCACATGGCGGCATCTTGGTGAGAAAAACCTTTAATCAGAAGAGATGTGAAGGAGAGGCAGAGCAGTGGATGGAGCTGGTGGGACATAGAGCTGAGGAGTCAGCAGTGATGCAGAAGAAGGGTTCAAATGGGGACTACAGGCTCAAGATGTGCACCCATTAGTGGGAACCTGCAATGGTTCTTACCATGTGACTTTGATTTCAGAGACAGGCAGGAGGAAGAACAAAAATAAGAATCTTCAATGTTACTCCAAACCTTTGTTTGGAATTAGGGACAATTGTCATTGTCATTAGGGAGGATGGAAATATTATCAGAGATTCCACATTGGGTACCAGGCATCTCCACTTTACATGCTGAAAGTGGGTGTTATGGGAAGACACCTGGCCCAGAAATCAAGAGATGTGAATGCCAGTGACTGTCCACATGATCCTGAACTGATCGCTTCTCTCCATACCTCAGCTCAGTCATCCATTACTTTAAGGAGCAGGACTAGATGAGGATGGACAAATCCATAGCACACGTCTTCACTCTCCCGTCCCTTGTCCTTGGCAGACATCTTTAATTGACGTTGGTCCTGTTTCACTGGGAATCCTTCCAGGAAGCTACTACCAACTGACCAGAAATGGCTCCTGGGATGATCCTATCCAAGATTTCGTATAGCCCTGACTCCCTGTGGATTGCAAGAAAAATAAGGAAGGTGCTTATAATGGGGAAATGGCCCTGATTCTCTTCACGTCTTCTTTTCTAGGATGATGACTCTTCCATGAAATATTGCTCAGGCCCCAGACCACAGTGACAGGAGAGAGGCACACTGCTTGTGGATGTCTTTACCATCAGCCAAGGTGCCTTATCTGTCTTCCTTTGACATATAGCACTGAGGACTAATTCAGAAGTTACCTCAACAGCCCCATTAGACCTTTTTCTATCACTTTCACAGATAATTGACCCAATAACATCCTGGTGAAGAAGGCAAGTGAAGAGTTTGTGTCCCGAAAAAACAGTTCTCCATTTATTCAGGAAAGTTGTTGAGGGCTTACCGTGTCCTGGGCCCTGGGGACACACATAGGAACCAGACAAAAGCGCAGTGGCCACAGTCTGGTGGGGAGGAGAGTTGAAATTCATTTGGCACATTGGTATGACTCTGTTGGTTGCTTACAACCAACATCAGTTAGGACTAGTTAGAATTCCTACCACACCAGCCATTAAGTCTTTTCAATGTTCCTCCTGCAGATAGGCCAGCCAAACAGCAAGAACTACCAAAGAGGTGAGGACAGTGTGTTCTAAGAGCAGGATGCTCAAATCTGAGAAAGTTTCTGGAGGAAATGAAGCAGAATGGGATTACGGAGGATGGAAAGGGATTCATCAGCCTTTCAGGGAGGGGAGAACACTCTGAGAAATGACCACAGGATGTACAAGGGCTGTATGTAGGGTCTCATGGCACCTTTGGTGAACTGCATGGCATTTGCGGTGGCTATATTACATGTATTTTGTGTGTGTGTATGTTAGCAAGCAGTTGTCATGAAGGCAGGAACCATGCCTCTTTTGTGCCATAGCCTCTTTATACTATGCCTTGAGTTAGGTGCTAGAGATTAAATCTTTGTTGGTTGGATGATTAAATGAATGATGAGGTGGTAGGAGATGTAGCTAGGAAGTTCAGGCACCAGGTCATGAAGGGTCCCATTTGCCATTTTAAAGAACTTGTTTTATATTTTCCTTGCAGCTAATAGGGAATATTTGAAAGTGATTGGTGGGTTAGTAAAACTAGAGGCAATGAGTCATTAGGACATAGGTTCAAGGACTCATCAGTTTGCCAGTTCTGAGATAAGAGAATACGATGCACAGCTGGCAGTGACGGGGACATAGCTTCCAGCACCAGCTAGCCTTCACACCCTTGCCTTTTGTCTTAGCTTCCTTTACACCCATGGCATGTCTAACTGGCACGTGTATCCATTCTGTACCCATTTAGTTCCCCCTTGCTGAAACTCTGCTGCATTCTCAAATGAAATATCCTACCCTTCTCATCAACATGGCCAACTTCTTACCATTCCTGTCAAGTCAGCTCAGATCACCTGTCCCCTAGTGAGGCAGTAGAACTGTTGCCTCCTTTCCTAACCCAACACTGAGGATTTCCTTGAGTCCTCATGGTACCTTCTACAGCTTTCTTCCCTGGCATCAGCTCAGAGCTATTGTTCATTATTCTGGATTATTCATTTTGCAACAAACCTTATCAGCCAGGTGCCTTGTCATATCCAAATTTGTAACGAATCTCAGTATAAAGTATCATGCTCAGTACTGTGAAATGAGTTTAAAAAATTTGGGGAGGGGGGTTTCTACTGTAAAGAGAGAACCAACACATGGGTGAAGGGGACATTTTCATGGGAGTTGCCTGTGAACGACTCCCCAGCTGCTAATGCTGCACCTGGAGAGCAGGGGATGGCTACAGTCTGACTTAGATAAAATTTATAATAAACTGAGTAGACTTAGGAGCAGACATCTCTCTTCCTTGTGCTTGAATCAAAATTGTTAGCTTGTTTTATATGTACTGTCATAAGAGGCTTCTTTTGGATCAACAGCATGTTTTGAAAAGAGGCTGCAATCCAGAGGAGTTTGTGGTATTAGAGGTGACCCAGCATGGGGTTTTATTCAGTCCAGAGGACTTTTGGCTGGATCATTCTGTGTCACTTCAGACCTGGTTCTGCATGTCATATAGGAAGCAGTGACTCCAGAGGACACTGCACCTTGATTCTCTATGTCAGTCCCTCTCACAAATTCATTCTCCTCTATGTTTCCTTTCTACCCTAGAGATTCAGTAGGAAATTTCCCAACATTCCTCTCTTTAAAAAAAGGATGGAAATACGAGACATGAGTTGTGCCCCTTCTGTTGGCATTGTGGAGACGGCACTAATTGGTCAAAGAAATTTTTCCTGGCAACCGTAATCAATCAGAGGGTGCGTAAAACTATTTCACTCTGTGCTCTGTATAGCCTTAATTAGAATGGATTTCTGGCCAAAGAATAGGTTGATTCCTGTGAAATTACTACTTTTGTAATGGTTAGAAATGGTCAAATACTGGGGACTTTGTATCTTTCATCTTATATTTGATAACCTGGCCTTATATCCCCACGTTCTCTGGGTAGAAATGCACAGCAGATCTCTTATGACGATTCTTTGATATATGTGAACATAGGACTCAGATGATCACTTTAATAGCTAATCTGAATCACTCCCTTTCCTTATAATGTATGTAACCCCATCAGCCCATGTTTCTCAAAGCCTGGTTTTCATAAATAGGTACTGAGTTCTATTTTCAAGGAATCAGGCAGATAACTGTGATATCTTTAGAAGAGTTCCAAAGACTCCTGCCATTGGAAATGTGTCCCTTCATGCTAAGACATTGTGTCTCCAAAGATGTCCTCGCTGTCAAGCAAGTATCTCTGGAGAACTGACATAAGTCAACATCAACCATTAACACCTAACACAAATTTATGTTAGATACAGTAGATCAATGTTTCTCAGTAGGGATGATTTGGACAGCTAGGGTGTATCTGGCAATGTCTGGAGACAGTTTTTACCATTATAACTTGGGGATGGGTGGCTACTGGTATTTAGTGGGTAAAGGCCATTATGCATTGTGCGATGCATAGGAAGGTCCCAGATAACAAAGAATTATCCAATCCAAAGTGTCAGTAGTGTTGAGACTGAGAAATTCTGAAATGGATAATTATCTTAGAATGAGTACCATGGAATTTGGCATGGGACATACAGGTGACATTTGCTGTTTGAAAGGGGCAAAAGCAGAAATCTGGAGGCTGGGACATTGTGAATGAGATGCATGTCTGGATACCTTGGGGCAAGGGCCTGCCACAGGTTGAGTTCCCCCGGAAGCAAGCTGTTTGGTGCAGATCAGTGGGCAGGAGGTTTATTAGGGCGTTCCCTTGGCGAGAGAATTGTAGACTGGGTAGAGAGCAGCAGGGTTGTGACACTGATCGGTGGAGGCTCAGGGCGACCCTGTGGGAAGCGCTGAAAATGGGATGACCACTTAGAGTTGTCCTCGCTTGGGGCAACGGGTCAGTCTTTCAGACCCTGAAAAGCTCCTCCAAAGGGGTCATAACTTTGGGCAGGACACAGGGCAGCCTGCTTCTGTTGAAGCAGGCTTGAGGAAGCAGCTCGACTCCTTCATGATAGGACTCAGTGACCTTCCTGTCTCTTTTACCTTGTATTTTCACAAGCGTTTTCAGTTGGCAGATCACATCAGTTACTATTATTGACACTTTTTATGTATGAGGAAGCTCAAGAATAATGTGTTAATTCGTTCAAGGCCACACAGAAAGTGCTCAGCAGAATTTTTAGTAGAACCCACATTTTTGACTACTTGTTATTTCTATTCCATCATCTCTGCCCCTAATTATTTCTTCTTCTTCACCATCTTTTTCTCCTTCTCATCCTCCTCACCCTCCATCTTCTTGTTTTTAAAAATAATCCTTGTTGGGGCACCTGGGTGGCTCAGTCAGTTAAGCACCTGACTTTAACTCCAATCTCACAGTTTGAAGGTTTGTGCCCTGCCGTCGGGCTCTGTGCTGACAGCTCAGAGCCTAGAGCCTGCTTTGGATTGTGTATCTCCCTCTCTCTCTGCCCATCCCGTGCTCCTACTCTCTCAAAAATGAGTAAATGTTAGAAAAAAAATTTTTTAATGATCCTTGTACTGAGGTCCACCCATGCCTTAATTTGTATTTCATTCTTATTTTCTTCACATGTCTCTTCTTTTTTAGAGGGCTAAGACTGCAGTATGTTTCCTTAAAATGTTAGGAATTTAATTAGGAGTGATTTGGTGCTTTAAAATGGTCCTCGTTAGTTAGGGTAAATAAATACACTAATAAGGAGCCGAACTGAAGCAGATAACTGTTCTGATGAAAACAGAGGATAGGGTAGCATATGAAATGCAAAGTCCTTATCTTTAAATTTTTATAATGTTTTATTTATTTCTGAGAGAGAGACAGAGAGAGAGACAGCGTGAGCAGGGAAGGGTCAGAGAGAGAGGGAGACACAGAATCCAAAGCTGGCTCCAGGCTCTGAGCTAGCTGTCAGCACAGGGCCCAACACAGGGCTTGAACCCATGAACCATGAAATCATGACCCGAGCCAAAGTCGGACACCTAACCGACTGAGCCACCCAGGTGTCCCTTTAAATGTAAGTGTAGAAACAGGTCAGCAGACAGAGCTAGCATGCCCACAGTTTTAGACTCTGTCCTGTGTTACAGCAGATAACTCACCTTACCTCATGTAATCTTCACAGCAGTCCTATGAGGTAGGTGTGAGTAGCTTTATTTTTTAGAGTGTTAGGGATATGAATTGCTTTTTAAAATTCATGTGGGTAGGAAGAGACAAACTAAGATGCAACCTGAGCCCTTCTGACTTTTAGAGGACTTACGTCAAGATCACCCTCAGTGATGGAGAAGGTGGGCTCCAGCCGAAGTCTTGAGCTCACACCTGTCCAGTTAAACCTCAGAACACAGAGCATGCCTGAGACCAATATTGGTAAAACAGTTCTATCACATCCACACATTGCCTGACAAGTCCTTTTATGATGAAAACTCAAGTTTGAAACACAAAACCCCATTTACAACGATTCTTCTCACTTGATTTTCATCTGAACTTCTGCAGCAGCAAAGTGTGTGTTGTAGGGGGGAGATGGGAAAGTGGTGTGTGTGTGTGTGTGCGTTCATGCATGCACACTCGTGTGTGTGGACCATGTTGGAGGTGTGTGTCTGTGTTCATGCACAGTAGTGTGTTGAGGGTGATGTTGGAGGGATGTGTGTGTGTTCAGGCATGTATGCGTGTATGTGTTGAGGATGATTTTGGAGGTGTGTGTGTTCATGCATGTGTGTGCACATGTGTGTGTGTGCATGTTGAGGGTGATGTTGGAGGGGGGTATGTGATTGTGTGTGTGTGTGTGTGTGTGTGACTGTGTTTTGCAGGGCATGAGGTTGAGATGGGAAGACCAGGGGCAGGAGGGGAGAGGTGTGTGTCCCCTGAGTGACAGGTCTCTGGTTCCTGCTGTAGGAGCTCCATGTCACCGCGCCTTTCCCACCCCCGCACCACCACCTGTTCAAAAAATCTTAATGACCACTCATCTCAGGAGCTGTAACTGAGAACCTTTAAGTCTGAGGAATTTTAGTGAACTTAAAGGGCTTCTGAGAGGTAAAATGAGTAAACGTGATGTCATGTTTTGATCCCCGCGACTGAGATATAAGACTCGGGAAAGCTGGCCATAGAAAATCTGAATAAAGGGGAACATTCCACAGGCTGGGTCTCATTTGATATGTACTCCAAAGGATGCAGGGATAGCCCCTCTCTTCCCAAGAGGCCTCTCTTCACTGAAAATTGTGAACTTTCAGAGTCAACCAATTTGCTGAGGCCAGTTGTATGAGTTTTCTATGCCATGTAACAAATCATTGCAAATCTATAGGCTTAAAACAACACCCATTTATTATCCAGTTTGTGTGGGTCAGTGACCCAGGCTCTAGGACCTCTGTGCGGCGTCTCACAAGGCTGCAGTCTAGGTGTTGCCTGGGCTCCATTCACATCTGGATTGTGGGGGGGTCCCCTTCCAGGCTTATTCAAGTTAACAGAATCCAGTTCCTCGTGGTTATGGGAGCTCCTAGGCACAGGCCCTCCTGATAGGCAGTTCGCAGCTTGGCTGTTTGTTTCCTCAAAGCCAACAGGAGAACATCTCTCCTGCTTTGAGTTTCTTCTTCCAGAAAGACCTGATCCCTCTTTTAAAGAGCTCACCTGATACCATGGTAGGCCTATCCAAGATAGTCTCCTTTCTCATTGACTCGGTCAGCTGAGGAGGGACTCAGTTACATCTGCAAAATTCTACTCCCTTTACTACATTCTGTTGGTTAGAAGCATAGATTCTGCCCTCACTCGAAGGGGAAAGTTGCACACAGGCATCAGTACCAGGGGGTGGGGACCTTAGAGTCCAGCGCCATCCCAGTGGATTGCAAAACAAGGTGTATGTCCAAGTTGTGTGAACCTTCAGGTGTTGGGGACAAATGTTAGGTCCTCCATTACAAGTTTTTATTTCATCCATTTTATTTTTAATTTTTGCGTGATTTATGATAAATACAACCTATTAGAAAAGCAGTAGGCGTGTATAATCTATCACTCCGTCTTGCAAAAGGTGTGCTTTTTAATTTTCTTTCTTTTTACTTTTTTTTTTTTTTTTTTTTTTTGCTGGGGAGGACAATGAAAACTTTGGAGGCTGCTGACTTGAATAGATGGTCTGTTAAGCACTTTATATTGCTTTCAACTTTTGAAAACTGAACGGGTCAAGCCAGGTATGTCTCTATTAAAGGCATCAGACAGTCAGCTGTTTCTCTGCTTATCTTTTAGTATACCTAGTCATTTTTTTCTTGCAAGTTGGACATGATACATTGGGAAACAGGCCTTTAGTGTGAGGTTGTGTGGCAACGTGACCAGGAGCTGCACTGCGCTTCATGTTTGTTGTGGCTGTAGGGGCTGGACATTGCCAGTTCCTCTGCTGCCCTTCCTTGTCTTAGCCCCTCTGTTACCTTTGCTCTTCCTTAAGAACTGCTTGTACGATAGAATCTGCATCCTGCTGCTCTTTCAGCATTACGCTGGCGCCTTGCTGGTGCGTGGTAGGGTGCGGGGCTGAAGAGTGTGTAAGGTCATGATTAAATATCAGTCTTGTAGTGCGCCCGGGTCCCAGGCTATATCTTCGCTTCCTTCTCTCCCCCGCTTAGGTGACACAAGAAGTCCAGAGGAGGCTGGGGACAGAGAAATCCCTTCCTCCAGGAGGTAAAGGCTCTGGTACAGTCCTTTCCCTTAGAGAGTAGGCTTGCGTTACAGAGAAGGTTCCAAGCCTACTGCACAATGTTTTACTCTTCACTCTGCCAGAGCCACCAGGAAATCTTCCTTGACTCTTCACCATGAGAACCTGGTGCTGCTCCTAGAGATTAAAGCCCATAAGAATGTGGGCCTTCCTAAGAATGGTCCCTAGGAGTTTCTCACTGTGGAAATAGTCCACAGGCAGCCTCCTGCAGTTAATGAGAACTACAATTCTCATTACCAGATGGTGCTTCTAAGGGCTTCTGCTGTGTATGAGGTCTTGTCTGTGACTCTAGATTCTTGTCTGTCTCTCCAGATTTGGGGGGTGGCAGTTTGCCCTGTGACCACACTTGTCCAATGGGTCTAAGAAAAGGCAGTGATCTTTGGTTTGTTTACCTTTTTCTTGCTGTAAGGACAGGAGTGCTGGAGTGGAAACCATTCATCCTATTTCTTTTCTTTTGTGCTTCGCTTACTTAAGATGGACACAAGCCTGGAATCAGAGACCTAGGTTGGACTTCCAGCGGAACCACATATTATCTGTGACCTTGGGCAATGATGTCACTCTTAACGATTGTGTGAGGGTTCCCTACAGGTATTTAGGGAAGCATGTGGCCTATGACCTATCAGAGAGTGCTTGCTCAGTCACTGCTGGAAGTGACCTCAAAGTTCATCTCCTCTAGATCTCCACCTCATGCTTGAATCTTCTTTGCATCATCCCAGCTACGTGGGTGCCTGGCCTCTGGACATCCTCAAGACATGGAACTCCCTACCTTCCGAAGAACCTCTGGGTAGTGTATGAAACTGTGCAGAAGAACTAGTGTGCATCAATCATAATGCAACGTGAGGCTTCTAGACAACATTTTCAGGACTAGGGGGCACATGCTGGGGAGAAAGCTGCTTTCCACTGGGCAGGCCGGGGGAGGGTTCACGGAGCATCTGAGGGAGAGATAATCTCCCAACATTTGCTCATGAGGCTGGAAGGCATTTGGGGGGAAGTAACAGAACAACAGAAAAGGACCTAGATCTAGTAGAACTGAAGGGAAGAAGGAGGAAGGAAGAGTACCAAGTGCTGAGTGACAGATGTCTATGCGATTATGTATGTCCCAGGTCCCAAAGGAGAAGACCCAAGGGAGAAATTGCTTTGAGATCCTTTCCCAGGATTGGCCTGAGATTAGAAGTATTTATCCTTTGTCTGGCCTCAAAATATTCTCTGCGATGCCACCACACCCCCTGTGGCAGACACTGCTAGTGGCCCCAGTACCTGAGATCTCCTTTCTTGCTAACAGAGGTGTGGTTTGGGGAGGAGCTGCAATGGTCCCGATCCATGCGAAGGCTCAGAGTTGGTCAGGGTGAGCTAGTCTAGAAGATCTTGTCCCCCTCATCCCAGTAACCCTTGCAGTTAGAGATGCATGAAAATAGTCTGGCATGCGATGTTAGGGGAAATTGGCTGGACGGTGCCTGGGAAATCTTCTGATTTCTCAAAAAATAGTGCACAGGCTCTGTCATTATTCTCACCCTGCTACTGTCTGCCCAGACAGAGGATCTGCTACTTGGATCAGCAGAAACCACCTTGCAAATGGCTGCTTCCCGGGCTTGTTAAGTGAGGGGGGAAAAAAACCCTCTAAAGTCACTCTTCATAAGGTGTCTTCCTTGTAGGGTAGAGCATTTCTAACTACTATCTCCTCTTCTCGTAATTAATATCTTTTATTTCTCCCCTGGCTTCATCCTATACTCCCTTCCGTTTTCTTCCTGAAACTTTGCCCATTTTGCTATCTGACATGGGCCACTCTGACATGGAGAGAGAGCAGCAGTCGGCGGGAGTGTGCCTGACACGATTCACATGTTGCCTTGGAGGCGCAGCTCACAGCTTTGCTTCTGTGACGTTCTAGACAGACAGACAGACAAGCCACTGAGGCTCGCTGGGAAGCAGGTCCTAAAACACAGCAACTTAACTGAAGACTCCAGCGTGGAGTCCACAGCTCGAGTGGTGCCTGTTTATAAGGCCTTTGAAATAATCGTGACGTGGCTCTGTAGCTCAGAAATTAGCGGAACCACCCTGGATCTTCACTGTAGATATGGTTGCACAATCCCGCTTCACAGCACCACGTGGGTTTCCCGGGAACATAAGTTCTCCCGGAAGTCTTTTCTGGCTCTGAATTCTTGTTGTTTATTTTATGAATTCTGCTTTTATGAAGGTGCCGTCTCTTTTCTGCTTGACCCATAGCTATCAAAATTAGCCTCTGCCTGTGATTTTTCAGAAATTAAGAAGAAAAAAATAGCAGAACTCATCCAAAGCTTTTCAGTTTCCTTTACTGGAGGATTGGAGGAGCCTCGGATGTTCACCTCAGCAACGTATAGAGCCTCAAATGGAATGAGATCTTTAATTTGGAGATAAGTAGCAGCTGATGAGGGAAGCCTGGGATTTTGGAGGTCTTGTGGGAGCAGAGAACAATGAGATCTAAAAAGAGAGGAGTTAATCTTGAGGATCTCTTAGAAAGTCATGGGTAAAAGAGTGCAGAATGCTATGGGTAGCATTACATGAAATTAATTTCTTAGGGTAATTTCTTAGACTTTAAAACTTTAATTAATTTAATAAATTCTGCAAGCAGTGTGGGCTGTAGTTGGGAGGGGAGCTTGTCAGTGAAATGGGGAGCTGTGTGGTCCTCCCCTAGAGGATGGCGAAGGGACGGTCAAGGTTGGAGATGTGGGGGAGTGGGAAAATCCTTAAATTCTTGTTACCACTTACCAAGTGGCTCTGCTTCACCCTTACCTCCCCTCTCATTTTCCCCTCTCATGTTCTTTCTTCTTCCCTTTTATTTAGGAGGAAAAAAATCCTCCTCTTTGCTCTGACATGGCTCAGGCTGGTGTCCCTTTTTTCCAATGTTCAATGCATTCTATGCTGTGAATTTACAATAAGAAATGGCCTTTCAGATCAAGTGTTTTGATAGCACCTTTATTGACATATAATTCATATACCATCCAGGTCTCCTGTCAAAAGTATAATTCAGTGCCTGTTTTAGGATATTTACAGGGATTATGCAACCAGAAGCACAATCTGATTTTAAGATTTTTATGTCATCTTTATTCTTGTTTTCTATCTGGAGTTGGGAGAAGGGGTGAAGTCTTCAAGGCATGATTCTATATGATAATTATTGAACAATATATTTTTATTGGATATTTAAAATTTTTTTTTGATGTTTTATTTATCTCTGAGAGAGAGAGAGAGAGAGAGAGAGCTGGGGAGGGTCAGAGAGAGAGGGAGATACAGAATCCAAAACAGGCTCCAGGCTCTTAGCTAGCTGTCAGCACAGAGCCGGCTGTGGGGCTCAAACCCACAAACCATGAGATCATGCACTGAGCCGAAGTTTGACGCTTAACTGATTGAGCCACCCAGGTGCCCCTGTTGGATGATATTTTAAATCAACATTACATAACAGTATTAACTGGCTATTTATTCATGGTAGATTTTCTTAAGTCATAAAATCATACAGTCTTTGAATAGCCCTTTCCCGTATCACCCGGGTAAACTATTTTTAAATAGTGACTGGTGCTCATTCTCTACTTTCCATGAGCACATTTGACAAGTGAAACGATCAGGTTGGTGGGTTCTGAGTGGTATCTGGCTGCTCGAGACCTATGGTGCTGCAGTGAAGAAATTGCTGCTTAAGTTTCGCACAGAGCAGATGAGACAGGTCTGCATTTGACTTAATTTTGAGCAAAGGTACAAGTAGCTGGAGACCAGGAAGCTAAATAGGTTTTGTGTCCCATTCCAGAAAAAAGGGAGGGTGGAAGAAAAAGAACTCATATCATGTTTCCCGAGGACAAGCATTTCAGAGTCACTGCTACGTTCTGGTCTTGAAGCTACACCAGCCCTGGACTTTGGCAACACTTGCCCAGTGGGCAGCCCTACAGAGCCTCTGACATGCTTCCTCTCACCCACTTTTGTCTCTTCATACTGTGGTGAGAAGCACCGACCTTAATAGCCAGATTCTGGCTCTGTCACCCACAAGCTTTGCGGTCTTGCACAATCTCTCTCTCCCTCTCTCTCTCTCAGAGCTTTTTATTCAATAGAAAGTGAGAAGGATGATCAGATGTCTATGAGCATTAATGCAAAGATTACAGATACTATGCCTGGACTATCTGCATATCACAAAGAATCTTCCTTCATTTCAAAAGTAAGCCAATATTTGAGAACCAGTTTCTTCACTAGCCAAAATGAGTTACGAGTCAGACAAACTAAATTGTGGCTTTTTGTGTAGCAAGAAGGGACTTTTTTTTTTAAAAAATTTATTTTTGAAGTACTGTGTCCATTAAGGACAAAATAGTTTGAAATTGAAAGCTATATTATAAAAAATTAGTGTGAGACTATTGAAGCTGCCTTATTTTCTCAAGGGTCAAAATAGCAAGATTATATTTGTTTGTTTGGGGTAGGAGGGATGGGGATCATAGATTATAAAAATATGGAAAAGAAGCATCATCTAAGCATCATCATAACTCTAACTGATGCTCAGTTTCCAGTTCAATAACTTCTGTCATCTGACTAAGGTGCTCTAATTATTTATGTTGGAAGTCATCTTGTGTCCCATGGTTTGAGGTTTCAAATGTGCTTATTTGCAGTTGGTCACCAATTTTTACTTAATTTTTTCCTTAATTATCCTGTGCAGCTCTTTGTTTTTCTTAGGTTCAAAGATGTGTTTTATTATTTTTTAAAATATTATTTATTGTCAAGTTGTTTCCCATACAACACCCAGTGCTCATCCCAACAAGTGCCCTCCTCCATGCCCATCACCCATTCCCCCCCTCCCCCACCCCCGATAAACCCTTAGTTTGTTCTCAGTATTTAAGAGTCTCTTATGGCTTGCCTCCTTCCCTCTCCTTAACTATAATTTCTCCCCTTCTCCTCCCCTATGGTCCTCTGTTAAGTTTCTCCCATTCCATATATGAGTGAAAACATAGGGTATCTGTCTTTCTCTGCTGAGCATCTGTATCTTACCTTCAGGGTTTATGATTCTTTAGAAAACATTAAAACTCTGCTAAGTAAGATATTCACCCCCCAAAAAACAGACACTCACCAAAAAAACATTGACTTGATATTATCTAGTTCAACAACCCAAGTGTTAGTGCACCTTCTAATAGTAACAAGACAATGTCCTTTGATGGTAAGTTCAATGAGGCCTCTCGCATGTGTGGAATGGAAAGCACTTGAGACAAAAAAGCTGAGCCTGATGGGTTTGTTGGCCTCCCTCACGCAACTTCTCACTGTATAGTCAAAGGGTATATCTGATCATTAACAGAAACAAGATGGGGGGGGGGGGACCCAAGCCAGATGAAATACACAGAGCTTCTGTGACTACGTGGGTACACATGCGTGTGATCTTGCACCTGTTAGGTAAGCGACCATCTTCCACAACCAGATGGAGCCTCCTGTTAACAGACTTCTTTAGCCACAGAGAAGGACTGGGGTGGAGGGGGGTCTTTCTTGTGTTTGTTATAGCTCTGTTTCCTCATTCTTGAATACTTTTGAAATATTAGGGTATTTTTGGTCTACAAGACACCTGCCACAATTGCATTAAAGTAGTTATGAGACTTTTAATGGAAGGTGGATGGTGAAAGTGACTTAATTCTGGAGCATAGAACTCAGTGTTATAGTTGCATTCTTCGGTTTCATCAAGACCTGTGGAGAAACAACATAGCCATGCAGACTGAACCAGTCCATCCGGAAATTCCAATTAGAAAGATAACATGAATCACCTACCAAAGTTGTAAAGATATTCACTCACTTTTCACATGTTTGTCTATCTCAGAATCAGGATGAAGCATCTTGTAGCTAAGGCCCAACCTAACTTGAATTTAAGTGAATTTATTGAATAGAAGAATAGGAGAAGGGGAGGGGGGAGAAAAGGAAGGGGAGGAGAAGAGGGTAAAGAAGACGACTGAGAAAGAATAGAACGTAGCTCTTATTTGGGGACGCAAGTGATTGTGTCCTTGGTAACTTTCCTCCCATGATCAGTTTGTCTGTCACTTCAACTCTTATCCAACAAAAACAAGTCTCCTTTAGTCGGGCACACGCCAAATAACTGATTTTTTCTCGATGTAAATGGATGGCCAGTTATTTCCATCATTCAGAGGCCTCTTCTCATTGAACGTTGTTCTCTAGATCTGTTTATTCCTCTGCAAGAACCATAGCAACCACATTTAGAATTTATTTTTAAGTGCTTTGGGCCTGTTTAAACACCAGGAATCAGAGGAATCACAAAAAAGGGGAGGGGCAGAGAGCGAGGGAGACACAGAATCCAAAGCAGGCTCCATTCTCTGAGCTTTCAGCACAGAGCCCGATACGGGGCTTGAACCCACGAACCACGAGAATCATGACCTGAGCCGAAGTCGGACACTTAACCAACTGAGCCACCCAGGCGACTGTAGAGCCAAGTCTTAACTGCATGTCAGGAAGATGAAGTATGATCAGCTAGTTGAATAGTAAGTTCCAGAGGACATAGCAGTGCAGGATCTTTTTGTCTCTTCCCAGCACAGTTCCTGGCTGTGTGTCCTTGGGCCAGGCCCTTCCCCTTTCTGGGACTCAGTTTGCTAGTCAGTAAAATGGAGAGGCTGGGCCAGATGCGTTCCAAGGGCTTTTTGGTGTTTCAGAAAGAGGCTGTCGTGTGGTGTATACATAGGTTCTCGAATATAGCCTGAAAAAAGCCATGCTGGGCCGCAGGTCCTTAAAGAGCACAATATTGGGAAGACTCTCCATAAGAGAGCACACATGTGTTTTATTTTAAGTGCAATTTGTTGGAAAATTGCATGGTATTACAAGACAGAATTGTGGATTTTTAACATGTCTATTATATTTTAGAGAATTTGCCTCCTACTTATTCCCCTTCTCCTACAGAGTAAGATAGTGCTTTGGGCTCTCAAGGTATTTAGGAGAGATACCGATGCTCCCTCCATGCTGACTTTCCCCTCTCTCCTTTTCCTCCGTCCTTCTCAGTCCTATGGGAGCATAAAGGGGCCATAAATAAAGCCCCCAGCCTCCCTGCAGGAATCTGCTAAACAGAAGGCTGTATTTTACTCCTGAAGAATTTGGCTTGGGCCACCCTGTGGGGATTTAATTAGAATCAAGGCTAAAGGCCCGTTCATTCAAATAGTATTTTCTGCCTTCATCCTGTCCTCAGCCTCCTCGGCGTCTTTTTTTTCCCCCTTGTTTGAGGCTCCCTTCAAAGCACACTGAGGACGTAAAAACTCTCTAAGAAAATTCCCACCCCCCTCCCTCCTAGGGAATACACATAACTCATTTTACAGTTTTCCTCTGTCTTCAGGAAGTCTCTGAAGGCTGTAACTTGCTTTGCTGAAAGTTGGCATCTCACTTTCCTGATCGCCCACCCGGTTTCTGTGAGGCAGGAGCTGGACTTTGCAAGAAATAAATTGTATTCGGATTCATCCACAGCAAAGTCACACACCATAAGGATGGAATCAAGGAGACCCGGGAACTGAAATGTCAAAACCCGGAGACACTTTTGCCTTCACACCTCACTTGGGGTCCCAGCTCTTCATCTGTAACATAAGCAGATTGTGTTACGTGTTCTATCAGTTTCTACCCAGTTCTAACCTTCTGCAGATTCATTTTTTTATTGAAGAGGGCACTCACTGGCATGAGCACTGGGTGTTATAGGGCCAAATTTAGTGAAACCATTATTACACTATATGTTAACTAATCTGCAGATTTATTTTTTTAAAAAGATATATTAAGAAAGGCAATGCAATCGATTTAAGATAGATTTAGTCTTGTTGCCTTTTGAAGGATCAGTCTTATTACCTGTAGGATGCTCTGAGGACAGTGACTCAAAGTGTTAGTTTCACCCTAATTCACCAAGAGGACAGTGTGCCCGGGGAGTGTTGTCAACACCAACAGGTTATGAAACCACCAGGTTGTGTTTGTTGGATATTTAGGGTGTCCTTCACTTCTCTATTTCTAGCTTCTAATTGCTAGGACACACACAGTTCCACGAAGCCAAAAGGGAAGGAGACAATCTGCTCGATGAAGGCGGCTTTGTCATTCTGAATGTTCAAGCCTTTTCAGTAAAGCTCAGACATGACAACCAAGCCCAGAACTGAGTTTCCTATTTTTTTTCCTCTGAGAATCTGGCTTGAAGACACTTGTATCTGCAAAGTAGAGTTTGTCTGTTACCCAGCCGGCCCTGGTGAGGCTCCTACTCACAGTCTTTGGTAGAATGAAGTGTAGAAGAAAAAAGACCATGTGGTCACGTGGCCCTACGTTCTGTTTAACAAAAACAATAGTTCGGTGGATTTTAGACTTTACTTATGTAAATCTCCTGCTCCTTTTCCAGTAGTGAATAAAGGGTGTGGGTGAGAGGGAAAGACTAGGGTGAGGTAGACAAGAAGTGCTCTCCTTTGTGACGATGGGAAAAGGAGGGGGCCGTTGAGAGCCCTCCCCTGGTCATTGGCTTGAGCCCCTGCCCACCGGTTATTAATTGTGCAATGTGGAACAATGTTTTATTTTGATAACCTTACCTCCCAGGTCTAATCTTTCCACATCTGTGACCTACAGAAAATATTACCTGTCTTGTAGAGTTCTTGTGAGAATTAAATTGGGTCATGCGCATAAACTGCTCAGTTAAGTAACACGCATGCGGTAGATTCTCAGCACAGGCCCGCTGTTCTCATCATTTTCCAGCAAGACACACCACTGCCCAGGATCCCAATGATCTCCTCTAAAATCAGGGCACTTCAATACTTAGTCAGGTCCTTCCTGGTCTAATACAGTGATGATAGAATTTCCCAAACTTACCTGCTCACAGAAAATTTTTAAAATGATGAGGTACTAATGGAACCAACAGTCATTCTTGAGGGTATAAGTGTTTGATGAGTGATAAACACTGAAACAGGTCCAAACATGTTGAAAATACACATCACCTAATCTCTGGTCACCATATTTATGGTGCATATTAATGCACTGGTTCATGCCTCTGGCAATTCCTCGTGTCACACAGCCAGCCATCTCAGGCCGTTTCTTTACATTCTCTGCAAAAATATCTCATTTCTTATGGTATGATGGCACCTTTAATTGTGTACATGCGTTTATATGTTTGTGTTCTCAACAATATAATTGTTACATTGTGGAAGAACAATTTGCTAGCATCAATTTTATTTTTGCAAAACTTCTATTCACGTAACATTCCACAGAAGCTAATTGATATATAAACCTCATATCCTGTTATAACTAAAGCAGTGTTTTTCAAACTTTTTTGACAGAGACAGCCAGAAATTCATTTTGCCTTGCAGCCTGGTGCACATACACCTACAAATGTATGTAATTGAAATAAAGTATTTGGTGATAGAATACTTTTTTGTAAAGCCAAGCACTATTCTATTCTATTCTATTCTATTCTATTCTATTCTATTCTATTCTATTCTATTCTATTCTATTCTATTCTTTTATTCTATTTTCTAAAGTGCTGCTGATCAAAGCCTACTACTTTGATTTCCAGACCCACTAATGGGTAGTGCTCTCGGTTTGAAAAAGGCCTAGGGATTAAGCTAGGAAATGCGTGGTGTTTGCAGCTCTCCTTTTCCCAGGTGGGCATACTTCTTATATTACACTTCAAGTGTATTTGAAATGGAAGCTTCTCTAACCTCCAGAAAACCTATGTAGGGGGCATTGCCTAGGAAGGCCTGACGAGAGGCAGCTGCAGGCTCCCAGGCTAAGAGGAGGAAGAAGATAAGGGAACCCACAGCTCCCTCCCAGAAAGGTCCATGTGTAGTAGGGGGAGGGACTAGAGGAGCCAGGAGCAACTTCCGGGGAGACTCACAGGACTTGAGCAGCCCGCCGTCTCCGCCATCCAGCCTCCTCCTGCCTGCTCCTCTCCTGGTACCCGGCCTGCAGCCTCCCTTGGCTCAAGTGTTCTCCTGTCTCAGCTCGAGAACACTCCTCTCTCTGTTCCTTTCCTTTCTCAGGTCAAAAGCCTGATTCAGGGGCGCCTGGGTGGCTTAGTCGGTTGAGCGTCCGACTTTCTCTTAGGTCGTGATCTCGCGGTTCGTGGGTTCGAGTCCCGCGTCGGGCTCTGTGCTGACTGCCAGCTCGGAGCCTGGAGCCTGTTTCAGAGTCTGTGACTCCCTCTCTCTCTGACCCTGCCCTGCTCACGCGGTCTCTCTCTCTCTCCTAGAAATAAATAAAACATTAAAAAAAAAAAAAAAAGCCTGATTCATGCTGATCTGTCCTATCTTCCCCTAAAACTTTCCATACCAGCCTCCCAATACCAGCCTCAACCCCCCATACCCACCCATATGCAGGGCTGCAATAGAGCCTTCTCTACCCATGACAGCCTTTTTACTTGCCGCATTGTAACATGCACTGCATTGCATTTAATTATTTTTCTTTTCCACTAGACTGTAAACTCCTCCTAGATGCCAGAGACCTATGTCTGTATGTTGTTTTCTCTCCACTCTCTGCAACATGCCTCCACCTCGTATCCTGTCGATAATATTTGTTGAGGAAGCAAAGTCATGAACAGTACCTACTTACTTTATAAATTGCTCATATAAGCCATCTGCTTCCGAGTAAATTACCTCCTTCAATCATTATCTAACAAAACTGTGAGGCAGAGAGGGATGGTGTGATTATTTCCTGCTTACAGACTGAGAAAACAGTGTTCCGAGAGGTGAGGCGGCTTTTCTGAGGTTGCAAACCTAGCTGGTGGAGAAGGGCAGACCTTGAGGCACAGCATGGCTCACACACACACACAGCCTCCCAGCCAGCCCCTTTCTCATTCATGACCTTCAGAGTCTCCCAACAAAAGCCTCCCTGATTTGTCCTCATTATCAAAGGTGTCTGTTAGATGTGTGAGCGGAAGCGTGGACATGGACACAAGATCTTGGGCTTAAGACTGGGCCCCTTTAACCAATACAGAGACTATATCCTCTGAGAATCCAAGAAGACACTGAGCACTGCAGAGGGATTTCAGAAATAGAATTTCTTTCAAATTTGGTTAACCCTGACATCTGATTACATAGAATTTGGAACAAGAGTTACCTGCAGACATTAAGGAGATGAAGTGTGTTTGTGTGGCCACGCATCCTGCATCAGAAAAGTTCAGATACATAAAGAGATGCTTTTGTATAATTCATGTTATTTACTAGAACGATTTTACTGGCCCTCCGAACATCATTGTGCTCTCTACTATAAATATGCATTCAGACCTTTTCCAAACCACTAGTCATTTGCCCAGCGGGCCATAAAAGCAATGTATCATGTAACCATGTATTGAGATGAAATTTCAAAAGCTCTCCATTTAGGCAGCAGGCCTTAGCGGGTTTGGGGAGCTGTAACATTATCCATTTAATTATACATTTGGACACACTGGAAAAAAAAAACCTGTATTATTTACACAATTGCCTGTAATATTCTCTCCAAGCTGTTAGACCTGAGTCAGAAACCATTAGAATGCTAATCAAGAGAAGAATATGAAATATATTTCCTCGGTGCAACTACAGCAAGTTTTCTAGACACTTTTATTTCAGCCACATGTTTTTTCCCCTAAACCTTCTATCTGAAGAGGCCTCCCGTGGCCCTTGTGGGGGTACTAGACTGCTAATTTGGGAACACAACACAATCTGCCAGTGTTGCCTCTTTTTCTCGAAGACCATGTCTTGTACAGAGCATGGTCCCTTACATTTGAGGAGAGCCAAATTGTTGGAATGGGACAGGTATTATATTCAGGGAAAAAGTTGCCTCAAGAATATGATCCTGTCAGGGATAGACACTGCATTAAATATTCTCATTTAGATTAACTACTTGAGAGACACAGGGAGTGTGTCTTTCTAGATCCCAGGCATTCTAGAGTATGGTAGAGCAGAGGGCAGGTATGTGGAAGGAAGCCCAAAGCCCTGTATTCCTTCGCCAGCATTTTCCAGCCGCTACAAAGCTCCATGTCTTCTGTGGGTGTGGGCTACATACTCAGATCTTGTCTTACAGGAGTACAAACTTTAAGGGAAGGCAGATAACAAAGCAGAAAATCATGCATGTTGATAAAGGGAAGCCCAGAGGTTTTCAAATGGAGACTTGCTGGCCCAGAATGTGCTCAGGGCAGCACAGGTAAGCTTCCTTTCTCTTGATTGCATCTAGCCCACCCCAGCATGTCAGGGTCTTGGATTTATACCTCAGACTCTGGTAAGGGGTCTCCCCTTTGCTCATCTTGGGGTCTTTTTACTTGGCTCTGCGTGTGGCTTCAGTCTTTCTCTGGTGCTTCTTTCACTCTCCATATTCAGCTTTGTCCTTTTTACACGAATCTTAAGAAGATTCTTAAGCTTGCAGACACTTGGTGCTGCCAGAAACATGGTCTGATATCAAGTGAGAGTGGAGAACTCAGACGGCCTCCACATCTAGTATCCGATTTGTCTCCCATAAGCAATAATCACTTAGAATGACGTGGAGTGGCCATACATTTGCATAATAGATTATCCCTGTTTATTTCTTTGTTGTCACTGCTTACTGCTTTATAATGTTACATAGTACAACTGTCATTTCCCTTATTCTCTTGATACAAAACAGTTCCACTGATGTGCACTGGATAGGTTTCTTCCTCAAAGCGTAGTGTCCTTGTGTGGACATTCTGGGACTAGAAAGGGAGAGCTGGATTAGAGATGACGATATCAGAAACTTCCCCTCCGCTACCACTTGCATTGTCGTGGTGCTGACAGATACAGCAGTGGTGCTTTCCGCAAAACGCACTGAATTTATAAGAATGGCACATTGGCAAATGTTGACTCCTGATGGATTTCAAAGAGGAAATGGGATTTCGGGGGAACATACTAAACATTTTATTCAGCTTAACAGTAATGAAGAGAGATTTGTTATTTCACATTAAATGTGGCCCTTGAGGAAATCTGAGTCGATCATGGATCTTCCTGGAAACTTCTTTGAACTTAAGTAGTTTCTTGCCAACATTGAAATATACTTTTGTAGGTATTTTAGGGCTTTGAAAACCGATCAGTGAACCATTAAATGGATCCTGCCATTCTATAACCAATATGATATAATGGAAATAATGTAAGAACTCTTCCAAGACCCCGTTTTCTCCCCTATATCCTAAGAATAGTAATAACTGCCTTGCAAGGCGGATTTAAATGAGATGACCTCCGTAAAGCACTAAGTCCGGTTCTTGTATGTAGAAGGCATTAGACGTACGGCCCTGTTAGAAATATGCTTTGCTCGTCCCATGGAGTGCTAGGCCCATAACATTCCATTGCCCACTACAGGAGGCGATTCTGCTGTCTAACGTATTCTCTCTTAACTCTGCTCCAAACAAAACAAGGAAGGAAGGAGGAGAGGAAGGAAGCCGGGAAGGAAAGAAGGGGCTGGGGGAACGGAGAAAGAAACAACAAAAAGAACAGCGAGGGTATTTAAGAGTATGTGAAAGGTCACGTTTCTTTGCACAGAAATCTCTTCTGTCTGTCTCTCGGGCTCCCAGGCCAGGCTGGCCTGCCATAGGGATCTGAACTCTGCTGTTTATTTATGCGATCCTCAGTTCAACTGGCAGCCGCTCCAGTCCAGAAATTTTATGGCAGGAAATATAAAGTGCTGTTGGATCCGGGTGCTTTAGAGCCCTGGGTAGAATTGTTCCTTCTTAAAAAAAAGAAAAAAGAAAAAAGTAAGAGGGTGACAAACAGCTAAGGACTATTAAGCTTCATGGCCTTGCTCTTATCATATTGCATCTACTCTTACCAGTTCTTAATCACTACAATGTAATAACATCTTTAAAATTTATTGAGACAATTAGAAGCAAGCAGTGCTTTTGACCCCCAGCGCTTTCAAAGTCACGTGATGCTATAGGAGACAGTGGAGCCATGAGACTAGCAAGGTGTTTGCAGATGAATGTTCATTTTAGATGCCAACATGCCATGAGGAAAGGGGAACTGGACTGTAGGACCAAGCGACTCGAATTCTGGTCTCAGCTTTTTCTTTTTTAAAAAAATTATTTTTTACATTTATCTATTTTTGAGAGACACAGAGAGAGAGAGAGAGAGAGCAAATGAGCTGGGGAGGTACAGAAAGAGAGAGAGGGAGACACAGAACTTGAAGCCGGCTCCAGGCTCTGAGCTGTCAGCAGAGAGCCCGATGATGCAGGGCTAGAACTCATGAACAGCAAGATCATGACCTGAGCTGAAGTTGGACACTTAACCAACTGAGCCAGGCAGGCCCTTCGGCTTTTCCTTTAGATGATGCTGTGATCTTCGGCTGCAGTTTGGCTTTCCTGAGCCCTAATATGTTCATGTGTAAAATGGGAATGGATCCGAGGTCCCTTCTGTCTCAAAAATCTTTTTTTTTTGAAAGAAAAGAAAGAACCTCTTTTGGGTTTTTGAAAACACATGTTTTACTTGAGGTCATGGCCTACACACAATTGACCTCATACCTTACAGGCCACTGCTGTGTCCACACCCTCAGCAAGGTGGGCCGTGGACTATGTGACTTCTTCCCTATATTATATTCCAGCCACAGCCAATTGGACAATGAGACTGAGACCCCCACTGAAAAGTGCTCCCACGGATTGGGAGGCCGGTAACCTAGACCTTGCATGACCTGTGCGAGCTGGAAGTCCAGGATTAGGTAAATGATAGCAGGACTGACTCACCTGGAAGCTGAACCCAAAGGCTGTGAGGTCGATTCAGGATTGCATAGACAGATTCCCGGATAAGCTGTAGTCATGGCAGAGCTGGCTGGTAGGGAGGATCTAGCAGAACAAGTAGGTAGAAGCCAGGAGAGGTGCCGTGACTGGGATTTTATGTGAACTTTGGGACACATACATGTGTGAGTACATACACACACACAGAGAATTATTTCAGAGCCCAAGTCTAGTCTGTTTAGTGCTCAGAGCTTAGGAGTAAAGGATCTGAAGTTGTGCTACCTGAATTTAAATTCTAGCTGTGCAACCTTGGATAAGTTATTTAACCTCTCTGGGCCTCAATTTTCCCACAGGTAAAGTGGAACTGGAGCTGAAAGTAGCACGATTCCTGTGGGATCATAGATAAAGTGCTTAGTGTAATTCATGGAACATAATAATAGCTTGATCATCTCACAGCTATTATTATTGTTTTATTCATTACATGTGTATTTACCCCAACAATAAATCCCTTTTCCTTGAGGTGACACACCTAGCAAAGTCTTAACTAAAGTAATCTCCCATTCTTCCAGTGTGCGATGCTTGCTTTCTTCCATGAGGCCTTCATTGATTACCAGATTCCCATTTTCATGCCTGCTGAATTTTGTCTCCATACAGACAGGACTTTGTTGAATAGTATCTGAGACAGCCATTCTGACCAGCATAACATGTCCTGTTGGAATTGTGGTGTTTATGATATTTCAGGTTGAAATCTTCTCTTTCCCAGCAAAGAAGAATCTCCTTGAGGGTAAGGGCTATGCTTTGCATTTACTTTTTTTCCAACATCTAACATAATGTTGGAACTACCAATAGAATATAATAAATTTGCATTGTTGGATAAACTTGGGTATTTTCCACGAAGTAGTTCTGCCATTCCTCGTATCATCATTGGCTAGCCCATCCAACAACTTTACAATATTTATTTAGCATTACAAGACCTAAAAGCAAACAGGTTTCAAGAAATCAAGTACATCTGGGCTCTCCTGTTACATGTACAGCTAAAAAACTGCTTGATGTTGGGCAGATCATGTCTACTTTCTGAATCTCGATCCCATCTGCTGAGTGAAGTTGACCAATATTTTGAGCTCTAATTTTCCTGCCAAATTGGTCTAGTGTCCATTACAGATAATGACTGATTTCCTGGAATTCATTCTTTTGCAAAACTTAAAAAGGTTTATTTGTGCTTGGAGCTTTCATGTTGCCCAGAGGCAGTATAGCATGGTGGTTAAAATGGTGGTTTTAACTTTAAAAAGTGGTTAAAACTTTAGAGTCACAGACCTGGGTTTGAATTCCAGCTCTGCCTATGCACCAGCTGGTCTTCAGCAGGTCACTGAATCTCTTTGATCCTCAGGAATAAAACCTGAAGATCAGAGATGATGATGTATACTAAGTTTTAAATTCAGATAAAATTTAGAACTTGAATTTAAATTCAAATTCAAAATGTGAGGAGCACCTGGGTGGCATAGTTGCTTAAGTGTCCGACTTTGGCTCAGGTCACGATTTCTTGGTTCATGAGTTCGAGCCCCACATCAGGCTTGCTGCTGTCAGCACAGAGCCCACTTTGGATCCTCTGTCTCCCTCTCTCCACTCCTCCCCCTGTGCTCTCTCTCAAAAATAAATAAACATTAAAACAAAAGAATTCAGAATTTGGTGGTCAAGGTCAGGGCTTGGGCAATAGCCTAGATTTACCTTTCAAACATGATGCTCATCCATATATCCATGGACACTGTATATTAGGAAAGATTTTTCTTTTTACCTGGTTGTATTGGTGAAGGGTAGACATAACAACTCCTTAGAAAACACTTTGTTTGTTGAGTGTGTGGAATAGAGGATGCTGGGGGAAGAGCAATCTGGGGGTCTAGGCAGACAGATGGAAAAAACACCACCAACATCCTGAGTTTTCACATTCAGCCTATACTGAATGGCATGCTTCCATTGTGTTATCATCAGAAACCTTGGAGATGATACTCACAGGGTCTTTTTTCTTTTTGGAGGTCAGCTTATGTAAACAATGGGCTATTGAACAACTCTGTGACCTTGAGCAGATTTTCTCCCTTCTGTAAGCTTCTGTTTCCTCATATATGGAATGACGATGATAATAGTTACCTGCCTTTTAGGAGCTTAAGTAATATAATGCATGTGGCTCATAACAAGTAGTCAAAATATATGATTTTTATTGTCATTATCCATGTAAGATCATAGCTATGAATGAAGAGGGATGAATAACCACCAGTAGACACAAGTAGGAAGAGGGTAGGTGGGCTCAGCCCCAAATGCCTGTGAAGAAGCATCCGAGCAGAGGTCACAGTTGCATGCACAGATTGGAGGGATGGGTTAGCATAGTATATTGAGGGATCTCAGTTTTATACACTGGAACTCAGTATGTGTGCTGAGGACATGAGAGAAGAAGAGACAGAGAAATATGGCCAGAATCAGATTTGGACACCCTTTGATTGCCAATGTTTTTTAAAAAATGTTTATTTATTTTGAGAGAGAGAGAGAGAAGGGGAGGTGCAGAGAGAAGGGTAGAGAGAGAATCGCAAGCAGGCTCTACACTGTCAGTGCAGAGCCCAATGTGGGGCTTGAACCCCTGTACCGTGAGATCATTACCTGGGTCAAAAGTCATTCACTCAACCTACTGAGCCACCCAGGTGCCTTGGTTGCCAAATTTTTCAAGTCACATGAGTCCCTTCTGCTTATTTACTCATGCAGGAGGTGTTTCCAGCATTCAAGTTCTTAGGCTTCCCCTGGCTTGCTGTTTAGTGCTCCATGGATCACTTAAACTCTGAGGCACCAGGCCTCCCTCCCAAGGGTCACAATGTTCTGCTGCTTTTTGGGGTTATTGCCCTCAGAACTACATGCTAAGAGCTGCGCACATACAAATATTTTTAATTAAATGTTGTTTCATGACACCAAATATCAAAAACAAAATTTGCAGCCCACCATCTCCAACTACCAAATGGTATACCAATGGTAATATGGTATATTACCCATAAAACAGATGTATGTATTTGAAATGATGGTAATGATACAAAATCTATAATAGTAGATAGTATCATTTGTAATGATACAAAATCTATAATAATACTCAAACCATCTTTTGAGTATTTGCCATGTGCCATTGAAATAAACACTTTATATCTATCTATATCTATATATCTATATCTATCTATATATCTATATCTATTATCTATCTATAGATAGATATAAAGTCCCATTTAATCTTTACAACAACTCTATAAGATAAATATTAACTATTATTCCCACTTTACAGATGAGATAATTGAGCCTTAGGATGGTTAAGAAAACTGCCTCCAGTCACAGAATCCACAAATAATACAATTGGAATTTGAATGTGGGTTAATTTGAGTGCTTGGGTTGGACATGCTAAGGAAACAACAAGATATGGAACCTGGACGTTCTGAAAAATATATAGAAAATATCTATGCAAATGTAGGGAGAGGCCTAAGGCCATCAGGACACATTCAGCCAAACAACCAGATATTTGTAAAATAACTGATTAGTAACTGCTAACTTGATTAAATTCCACCTTGCGTATTATTTTATTATCCTTTATCCCTTCATATCCTTTATATTGGCTTTCAGGTATAACCACAGGAATAAGAATGTTATATATGGCCATTTAAAGTAGAGTCATAATTTCTGTGTTACCAAGGAGAAAATGGAACTTAAAATAAGATCTTTTCAAGGTCACATGGGTGGCCAGTGCCTGACCTAGGATCTGAGCGCCGATTCCAAGCCTCCTTCCACCACAGTGTGCTGCTTTCCCCAAAAGTCATGATCACAAAAAGCCCCATTCTCAGGGTCAAACACCTCTGTTTCTCCAATTCCCAAATTTTCGTTTGAAAGTAATACCGTCTCCACTCTGCTGAAAGCTGATACCACCACTTCCCAAACGGGAGAATTAAATTCATTACTAATGCTTAAAACCTAATTCAGGTATGCTCAGCTATGAACCCAGGCGCTGAAGTGAGACACCTATAATCATCTCTTTATTGTTTGCTCATTTTATGAGGCCCTCCCCTCCCCAAACCCCCTCCCTGCCTGCCATCAGGAATTCACATCATGGAGGCTCCTTTGCGGCAGCATGGGCAAGCATCTCAATTTCCAAACATCTGGCTGGTTTCAATCAATGAGGCTCTAAACACACTGCTCCGGGGGCTACAGTGGTAGTGGTGGGAGAGCTGGATTAGGATGCAGATCCAGTAATAAGCAATATCAGTAATAAGCTCAGAATTCTTTTGTTCATGAAAAACTTAGACTTATGCTACGAAGGCTGGGTTGGAGGGAGGAAAAAAATGAAAACAAAGCCTTGCTCAGTCGACTGATGGGGCTGACAAGCAAGCCTAGTAGAGTGGGAAATGTCTGCTACGTCCCCCAAACCAAAATTCTGCTTAGTGACTTCAAGAGAACAGAATCAGGGTAGGAATTATATGTCCAAAGCAGGGGAAGCATGTCTATTCTGAGAGAGGGAATAACAGTAGGTTCTTTTATCTGAATAGTGCTTTAGAGTTAACAAAATGTTTGGGGCACCTGGGTGGCTCAGGTCACGATCTCGTGGTTTGTGGGTTCGTGGGTTTGAGCCCTGCGTTGGGCTCTGGGCTGACAACTCGAGTCTGGAGCCTGTTTCACATTCTGTGTCTCCCTCTCTCTCTGCTCCTCCCCCATTTGTGCTCTGTCTCTCTCTGTCGCAAAAATAGATAAACTATAAAAAAATTTTTTTAAAAAATGTTTTCCACACAGGTGGAGAGATGGGAATGAGCAGGGAGGCTGTAGCCAAACCACTGGGTTCAAGTGCAGCTCTTCCGAATTATAAGAAGAGTAAAACTGAGCAAGTCACTTACCTGTTGGGTAATTTTCTGGGAATGATAAATGCTACCACTACCTTCCTGTTAGGACTTTCGTAAGGATTAATTACGATAATGCATATAAGACGTGTTTAGAGCATGCCTGCTATGTAGTAAATGCTACATAAGTGTTTGCTGTCACTGTTTTACTTGTTCTTTACACGTGGCCTGAAAAGTTAGACGTTATCTCCATTGGAAAAAAATAGAAGCTCAAAGTGGTTAAGAAATTTATTCAAGATTGTACCAGCAATAAGATACAGTGCTAGAGCCCAAACCCAGCTTCTGTGCTTTTCTTCAGTCTCTCATCCATCCATTTATGTATTCATTAATTCATTGTGAATGTGCCAGCCACTGTGTTAGGAACCCAGAGGTGAAATTTGACATAGATGTTTCCTGAAAGATGTGAGAGGTTAATGATTACTGCAAAACACCTGATAAAGGCATTGCTTGGGGAAACCTGTGAGTTTGGGAGAAGTTTTCAACTACTAGGAAGCTTTCCTAGACGTTACTAAGCCAAAGGTTCTCAAACTTGGTTAAGTCTTGGAACAAATATCAGTCAGCCCTTCTGCTGAGAGTTAAATGAAATCATACAGCACAACCTGATCTTATTTGCATCCTTTTTTTTCTGAGAATATTGATGACCCCTACAGATAGCCTGCGAGACACCGCCTTAGGAAATAACCTTGTTTTGGGGGGATTGTTTTAAAAATCAGCTTTACATTTTTCCTGTAGCTGGCCTGAGGAAGGGAAGTAGGCAATGACTGATGTCCTGGGCTTGGGGCTCCATCCTGCCCAGTTGTGGGTAAAGGCGATTGGATATTTGTCAGTCTTCGGGGTCGGTGAGCTGTGAGTGTATCCTAAAATCAACTATCTGATGAATTTTTAGAAAAGAGTTTATTAAATGCTTCTTACATGTTAAATACTGTTTTAGGCTCTGTGGAAACCAGCGGGTAAGCCGAACAAGTCCTGTCCCCTCATAGAACTTCTATTTCAGTGGAGTGACAGGTAATTAAAACAGTAAACACAATAATCTAAAACAGTAATATACGCTATAAAGTCTGGAAAGTAATGATATTACTACTATTACTAAAATGGTCATAGTGATAATTATAGCCAACAAGAGAGAGGTAACTATAGAATAAGCAACAGTTCATTCTTCATTCACTTATCACAAGTCTTCCGTCAGCTGTTCATAGGAGTGCCTGTTAACAGCTCTTAGACTGGTTTTATGTAGACTGTGCTTTGGAAAACATTGGTATTCATGTCAAGCAAGCAGCCCTCAAGTATGGCTTCCAGCATGCCGGCCCGTCACATTTACGGGGCCCAGAACAAGAGCACAAATAGAGGCCCACATACCATGTGTCTAAATATTTAAATGTTACAAACCAAGTTAATGAACTTTTAAATCTATCTTCCTACCCTGACAAATGTAATGTCATAACAATCTGGAAGGCCAGGTTTGGATTTAGAATTCTTAGCATCTTGGATTTTTGTTCTGGAAGGTGGCCGCCTGGGGAGGATTCGCTCCTGAGAACCACCCTCATTCTAATCCCACCCCGCAGACAGGAAGCAGCTTTGCACAACAGAGGTGGGCCCTGGCGGCAAACAGCCATCCCTTGAACACCACCTGGCATGGGTCCCAGGAAGTATGTTCCAGAAATTCAGAGTTTTGGGGATCCAGCAAACAAAGAAACATATAGTGTAGCTATAATGATTCAGTTATTTTCAAAATCACTTCCAGTGCTAATGTTGCTTGATTCGGTTTCCAGTACTGGAATTTGGATGATCTGAAACCCATAAAATATTGGTATTATGCTTTCCACGTACAAAATGTTTTGTCTAGAAAGAAGCATGTCTTGGGGGAACTTCCAGACAGTGGCATAAGAAACACAAAGAATCAAGAAATATATAGACATGTCTTGGCAATAATAATATTAATTGATCACATAAGGTTCTAGAATCCAAGCAGATGTCAAAACCTCAAATCAGGTGAGAGTAACCAACTTCAAAATTACAGGCAAAACATTTCCCTTCCTTGGACTTCAGTTTCCCCTGTGAAAACTGCAAGTTTTGGATTCTAAGTTCCTTTTTAGCATAGTCTTCTATGATTTTATGATATAATCTTCAAGGGATTTTCTCTTGAATGGAAAGCAGGGATATTTATTAAGGGGGTCTGCACAATGAGATGTTTACCAAGAGCAATAATTATATATTATGTTCCAGTTCTTTATAGCTTATGTAAAAGGTTTTCGAATGCATTATCTCATTGAATTTTCATCCCCAGTCTGCAAGGCTGGTATTTTTTTTTTTTTTTCTCCATTTACCACTGAAGAAAACGATAAGCGAATTACCCACAATATCTCTGAGTGACAGAGCTGGGTCTCAAATGCATATTATGGCCTTTAATTTTAAAGTGGGTGTGCAGGTTTTAAACCACTGCATTCAGGAAAAAATGGTCTTGCAGGTGTGAAATCCATTCTTTCTGAAGGAAGAGAGGGATAAAACCCAGCAAGCATAGACACGTCTCTCATGACTCATTAGTCAACTTAAAGAGAACCTTTACTGCAGTAGGAAAGCATTATTGCCGCTGCTACCAGCCTAGCACACACGGGTGTGCATGCCCTCGCTGCAGCATTGTCTCGCTTTGCCCTAGACATCTAGCCTCTGACATAATTCAGCCAATGGGACACTTTGCCAGCACATATGTTGTAAAATGCTTAGAAGCTGAGAGTGTGTCTCTGAGTTCCGCCCCCGTTTCCATCCCTTAAACAGATTGCGTGCACAGCCTGGCCCGCTGCCCATGGCATTCTACCTGCCGTAACGGGAAAGGCAGAGTCTAGACGGGAAAGAAAAGGAAGCCTCATTGTACAGAATGCTGTTCCACGTGCATGCTCTGAGAGATTCATGCCAGGCAGAGCGCACAAAATACTCCCAACGAGTCAGCGTCAGCATCCACGTGAAAATGGACGAGGGGGACATGTGGAGGCACGAAACGCGCAAAGCATTACAAAGGAAGCAGACCAAATTTGCACATTCATGGGGAAGGGGCCCAATGAAAGGCAGTAAGTCAGAACAGGAGGAGGGAAGACCGCTAAGTTAATCAAATGGAAAGGCACATTTTTAGAGATAAGTCTTCTTTGTGCTCATCCATAAATGATGGCTGGCAGGGACATCTCTGTGTCCCCACCACACTGCTTCCTGGCAGTCAGTGCACATGGATCTGTCTTTTTCTACTCCTTCCCTTAGTATCTGTATGACTGTGGGTCACTTATTTAAACTAATAGGTCTTAGTTTGTTTGTCTGGAAAAACGGGGATGATTAAACCTACCATTAGGTTTTTCTGTGGTTATCGTGTCCTCCATTAAATGCAAACTGGCTTAGGTCAGTGTTTGGAATGTAGTAGTTGTTTAACCACATTACAGTAGCTGCATAATCAGAATCACCATCATTAATTTATATTTAAGTAAATTTTTAAAATTTTTAAAAGTTTATTTACTTTGAGAGAGAGAAAGAGACCACACAAATGGGGGAGGGGCAGAGAGAGAGGGAGAGAGAACTCCAAGCAGGCTCCACACAGGGCCTGACATAGGGCTTGCTTCTCATGAGCCATGAGATCATGACCTGAGCTGAAATCAAGAGTCAAACACTTAACTTACTGAGCCACCCAGGCACCCCTGTATTTCCATCTCTCATGAGTAACACAGCATCCTCAGTGGATGTTGAATGCACTTGTTACATTTTTAAAGATCAGATTTAGGGGTGCCTGGGTGGCTCAGTTGGTTTAGCGTCCGACTTTGGCTCAGGTCATGATATCATGGTTCGTGGGTTCGAGCCCCGCATCGGTCACTGTGCTGACAGCTATCTCAGAGCCTGAAGCCTGTTTCAGATTCTGTATCTCCCTCTCTCTCTGACCCTACTCTGCTCATGCTCCCTCTCTCTCAGAAATAAAAAAAAAAAAAAAAAAAAAAGAACAGATTTAGTGGGGAAGAGTTTTCATACAATAAAACACACTCACTGCAAATTAAACTTATTTAAAATTTTTTTTAATGTTTATTTATTTTTGAGAGAGAGACAGAGCATGAGTTGGAGAGGGGCAGAGAGAGAGAAAGAAAGGAGGAGACACAGAATCTGAAACAGGCTCCAGGCTCTGATCTGTCAGCACAGAGCCCGATGTGGGGCTTGAACCCACAAACCATGCGATCATGGTCTGAGCTGAAACCAAGAGTTAGACGCTTAACCGACTGAGCCACCCAAGACCCCCTAAATTTTGATTACTTTTGATAAGTCTGTCCACTCACATAATCACCACCACAATGAATATAGAGGAGTTCTTACATCCTAAAACTAATTTCAGGTTTAATTTACTCTTTTTTTTTCCAGCTCTTTCATGTGCACATTTAGATAGGTGATTTTCATGCTTTCTTCCCATATTACCATTTAAAGCTAATGTTTTCCCTTGAACCACTACTTTAGATGCATCTCAAAAAAATTCAATATGTTTTCATTTTCATCTAGTTTAAAATATCTTATAATTTCCCCTTTTATTTATTCTTTGATATGGATTTTTTTTTTAGTAATGCACTGTTTATTTCCCAAACACGTGGGAATTTTTTTAAAGTTTTATTTTAATTCCAGTTAACATGCAGGGTGATGTTAGCTTCAGATGTAATATATTGTCTCAGCAATTCTGTACATCACCCAGTGCTCATCAGGACAAGTGCCCTCCTTAGTCCTCATCACCTATTTCTCCCATTACTTCCCCTCCCCCCCCCCCCGGCCCCTCTGGTAACCATCAGTTTGTTTTCTATAGTTAAGAGTCTGTTTCTTGGTTTATCTCTCTTTTTTCCCACCTTTGCTCATTTGTTTTCTTTCTCTCTTTTTAATGTTTATTTATTTTAAGAGAAAGAGTCAGCCTGAGTGGGGGAGGGGGAGAGAGGGAGAGAGAGAGAATCCTAAGCAGACCCCACTCTCAGTGCAGAGCCTGATGCAGGGTTTGATAGATCATAATCTGAGCCCAAATCAAGAGGCGCTCAACTAACTGAGCCACCCAGGGGCTTTTTGTTTGTTTTGTTTCTTAAATTCTGCATATGAGTCAAATCGTGTGGTATTTGTCTTTCTCTGGCTGACTTATTTCACATAGCATGATGCCTTCTAGATGAATCCACATTGTTGCAAATGACAAGATTTCATTCTTTTTTATTGCCAAGTAATAATCCAGTGTGTATACATACTGCATCTTCTTTATCCATTCATCATTTATCCGTGGACACTTGGGCTGTTTCCATAGTTTGGCTATTGTTGATAGTGCTGCCATAAACATCGGAACACATGTAACTCCTCAAGCAAGGGAAACAAAAGCAAATATAAACTATTGGGACTTTATCAGAATAAAAGTTTCTGTTCAGTGAAAGAAACAATCAACAAAACTGAAAGGCAACCTATAGAATGGGAGAAGATGTTTGCAAACGATATATCTGAGAAAGGATTAGAATCCAAAAAATATAAAGAGCTTATAAACTCAACATACCCGAAATAAATAATCCAAATAAAAACTGGAATTTTTGTGTTTTTTAAATTTGTTTTTAACATTTATTTATTTTTGAGACAGAGGGAGACAGAGCACGAGCTGGGGAAGGGCAGAGAGAGGGAGGGAAACACAGAATCTAAAGCAAGGCTCGAACCCACAGACCGCGAGATCATGACCTGAGCTGAAGTCGGACGCTTAACTGACCGACTGAGCCATCCAGGCGTCCCCCAAAACTGGAATTTTTAAACGATATTTTTGACAATAATTTCTATTTTAATTCTGTTGCCACCCTGGCGTCTTTGAACTGTAGGGTCCGTCTTTTCAACCCAGTAGGAATGCCTGTTCCTTCTGGTGCTCTTAAACTGCACTCTGGAAAGTACATCCGACTAAAAATTGGGAGTAATTGTAGGGCTCAGGTATTTTGTTTCCCTCCTCATGGGGATTATAGCCCTCTGCTGCTAACTGGAATAAGCTTTTTTTTTTTTTTTTGGTCAAATGGGAAGAATTCTCTGAGGGGTCAAGGGAGCTTAAGAAAAAAAATCTTCGGCTTAAAAAAATGTATATGACCCAGTCCAGTGCTTAGTGCAGAGTACAGTCTCCATGGATGCTTGACACAGTGAACCTGAATAAGAAAACTTCATTTAGAACCTATATATGGTATTGAACTCCCTTATCTTTGAGGTCAAGAAATCTTACCCAGTTGTCCAAGTTCATCAGAGAGTAGTAGAATCAGGACTACAGAATAGGTGTCATGATCTCGCTACCTTAATGGGCACATTAAGGAGGGAAAGCTATTCTCTTTTTCTAGAATATCAGCAGGAGATTGGGCACTCCAACATCTATATTCACAAAGTTTAAGAAATGTGTGATCTGGAAAAGTGTTAGTTTTGAGATTTCTTTTTTAAAATTTTTAATGTTTATTTATTTTTGTGTGAGAGAAAGAGACAGACAGAGCGTGAGTAGGGAAGGGGCAGAGAAAGAGAGCGAGACATAGAATCGATCCGAAGCAGGCTGTAGGCTCCAAGCTGTCAGCGCAGAGCCCGATGTGGGGCTCAAACTCAGCGAATAGTGAGATCATGACCTGAGCCCACCTTGGCCACTTAACTGACTGAACCACCCAGGTGCCCCTCATTATGAGGTTTCTGAAAGGAGTGTCTTCCAAACGAATGTCAGTGGTAATGCAGAGGAGAATGAATAAGCTGCCGGGTTCCTGAGACCTGAGCTTCGTTAACTTTTCCTTTCAAGCCTCTGTTTGGGCCCACAGTGTTTAGGAATAAAATCTAGGTCTTAGAGTAAAGCACCCCAGGATCCACATCACATATGCTAAGTATTCAGCCGGGACTAACAGCTTATCTTCTCTAAGCTCTGGTTGCCTTCTGCGTGATAAGGAACATACTCATCCCTGAAGGTTTTGCTATAAATACAGCACTTAAGAAAATTCCTTATAAATGGCAATGGCCCCACTAATTGGCCTCCAAACAAAAGATGGGCCCAAGATTATGTTTAGATAGGTAGACAATTAAATACAATGTTAAACTTTAGAAGTCAGGCAGATGTGGTTTTGAATCCCAATTCTGCCCCGGGCAGCACTGTGACCTGGAGAAGTTGCTTGACCTCTGCACAGAAGTCAGAACCGACGATTGTGCCCTGTAGTGGCTACGCTGATGCATTTCCCAGATCCCTTTTTAGGACTGAAGAGCTTATTTTTCCAGCTGCTGGGAGTGTTCACAGCTGATGGCCCTCAGCTGTCACTCCTCTCCAGGATTTGCCCTTGGCTGGAAGTCACCTCGCCCAACATCACAACTTCCTCCTGGGGGCAGCTTTCATTCAATGACTAATTGGTTTGAAGGCATAAAGGCCTCCCCACCACCCCCCCCCCACCCCCAATCTCCCATTTCAGACAACTCTCAGGGGCCATTACAACTTCAGAGCTTCCGGTGAGTCAGCTGCACCCTGGTGATGGCTGGACGGTAGCGTTAGCTCAAACCTCCTAGTTCTGATTCTTTCCCTTGCCTCGCTGGTTTATTCGGAGAGCATTCCCCAACAGATGTCCTGTGGGCCAACCTTGGTCTCAGACTCTTTCCAAGAAAGCAGACCTACAGATGACCCCCAAATCTGAGTAACTAAACACAAGTATTTATCTGCATAATTCACCAGAGGGCTTTTCTCCACATGGTCACTTGGAGATTTAGGCTGATGGGGTTCTGTCTTTGCCCTGTGGCCTCTGGACCAGGCAGACTCTAGTTAGAAGTCTCTCCAGAATTGGAGGAGTGTGTGTCAGCTCTTCTGCTCACTGGCCTGAAGGGACCGTGGTTCTTCCACACAGACCAGGGCAGCTGAGAGCGAATAGAGTCTGCAAGCGCATCAGTGGTTGGCGTGAGACACACTCTTCCCTGGTGACAGAGGTCATTGGATGGTAGGACCTGAGGGTCAGGGAAACATTTTAATTTGTAAAATTTTGGATGTTTGCCACATTCAGCTATTCTTCTAACATTTTTAGGAGTTTTGCCATATTTTCATGTCCACCTAAATTTTAGTTATTATTTAAAGAAATATCTTATATTTATAAAAGTATTGCGAAAAGAAGACCAGAATCATTCTGTGAAGGTATGACATAAAAAAAAAAAAAATACATCCAATAACATCAAAAAAGCCGGTATGTTCGAACTAGAAAATGTTTTCTGCTAGAAGACTCTGAGCTTTCAGCACATTCGTTGTTAAAAATGATTAGCAGGGGTGCCTGAGTGGCTCAGTTGGTCAAGTGTTTGACTCTTGATTTCAGTTGGGGTAATGATCTCATGGTCCTGAGATCAAGCCCTGTGTCAGGCTGGGTGTGTTACCTGCTTAAGATTCTCTTTCCCTCTCTCTGCCCCTCCTGCATGCAAGTGTGTTCTCTCTCTCTTTATCTCTCTCTTTCTCTCTCTCTGTCAAAAAACATGTTGATTAGCAAGTAACGGAGAAGTAAGATAGTACTAGTAACCATCTTATGCTTTCTTCTTAGCAACCAGGAGAACTGAGAGGGGAATGATGTAATTATTGTGTTATTCAAGGTGTTCTCATGTGGTCCTGGCATTCTAGTATGCCCCTAACATCAGCAACCCCAAATTCTGAGCAATGCAAAGACAAATTATGAAGCAATATCCACATATTGCATCATTTTTAAGTATAGTTTTCTTTTTTCCCAGTTTAGTTGATATATAATTGAAATATAACATTATGTAAGCTTAAGATATACAGTGTAATGATCTGATATATATTACAAAATAATACTACAATAAATAAATTTAGTTAACATGTCAGTCACCTGACATAATTACCTTTGTGTGTGTGTGCGTGGTGATAACATTTAAGACTTTTCTGAGCAAAATCTGTAAAGAATTTACCAAACTCAACACCCAAAAAACAAATTAATCATTGAAGAAATGGGCAGATGACATGAATAATCACTTTTCCAAAGAAGACATCTGTGTGGCTAACAAACATGAAAATGCTCCACATTGCTCATCATCAGGGAAATACAAATCAAATCCACATTGAGATACCACCTCACACCTGTCAGAATGGCTAAAATTAACAATTCAGGAAACAGATGCTGGCGAGGATGTGGAGAAACGGGAACCCTCTTGCACTGTTAGTGGGAATGTACTCTCATGCAACCATTCTGGAAAACAGTGTGGAGGTCCCTCAAAAATTTAAAAATAGAATTACCCTATGACTCAGCAATTACACTTCTAGGAATTTCTCCAAAGCATACAGGAGTGCTGATTCAAAGGGACACGTGCACCCCAGTGTTTATAGCAGCACTATCGACAATAGACAAATTATGGAATGAGTCCAAATGTCCATCAACTGGTGAATGGATAAATAATAGATAGATAGATAGATAGATAGAAAGAATACTACTTGGTGATGAAAAAGTATTAAATCTTGCCATTTGCAACAACATGGATGGAACTGGAGGGTATTATGCTAAGTGAATAAGTCAGTCATAGAAAGATAGATATCATATGATTTCACTCATATGTCAAACTTGAGAAATTTAACAGATGACCATGGGGAAGGGTAGGAAAAGTAAGACAGAAAATGGGGAGGGAGGCAAACCATAAGAGACTCTTAAATACAGAGAACAGACTGAGGGTTGATGGTGGGGGAATGGGTGATGGGCACCCAAGGAGAGCACTTGTTGGGATGAGCATCGGGTGGGATCTATTCCTGAAGCCAAGACTACACTGCATGTTAGCTAAACTGAGAATAAAAAAAAAAAAGACTCTCTGAGCAACTTTCAAATATATAATTAAGTATTGTTAACTATCACCACCATGCTATGCATTAGAGCCCCAGAACTTATTTAGTTATAGCTGCAAGTCTGTGTGCCCCCCTGGCCAACATCCCCCTCTGTCCCCCATCGCCCACCCCTGGCAACCACCATTTTCCTCTGTTTCTAGAAGTTCAGCTTTTCTCCATCCCACATGTAAATGAGATCATGCAGTATTTGTCTTTCTCTCTGACTTCTTTCTTTTTTTTTTTTTTTTAATATTTTTTATTTATTTCTAGGAGAGAGAGAGAGACAGCGTGAGCAGGGGAGGGTCAGAGAGAGAGGGAGATACAGACTCTGAAATTGGCTCCAGGCTCTGGGCTGGCAGTCAGCACAGAGCCCGACGCGGGGCTCGAACCCACGAACCGCGAGATCATGACCTAAGCGAAAGTCGGACGCTTAACCGACTAAGCCACCCAGGCGCCCCTCTCTCTGACTTATTTCATTTAGCGTAATGCTTTCCAGGTTCATCCATGTGAGGCAAATGGCAGGTTCCTTCTTCTTTCTTATGGCTGCATAATTTCGTGTGTGTGTGTGTGTGTGTGTACACCACGTTTTTTTTATCTTTTCACTTGTTGATGGGTACTTAGGTTGTTGTCTTATTTCCATGATGTGGCTATTGTGAATAATATGCAGTGAACATGGGCGGGCACCCAGCAATCCCACTTCTGGGCATACATCTGAAGGAAACGAAATCACTGTCTTGAAGAGGTATCTGCACCTTCATGCTCAGTGCAGCAATATTCACATCTATTACAGTGTGAACTTCGCCAGAAAAGTGGTGCTTTAGAAGGGTGAGCAGACAGAAGCAATAGATTCTAATGAACTTGGATCTGAGGCTGCAGAATCTTGTTAACATCATCAGCCTACTTCACCCAGAGCAAACTCTTGAAGCCTGCTTGAAACTGCAGAAAATATATCTGCTCTCTGAGCACTTCCTGTTTGTTGTCTTTTTTCCTGTGCTAGGTTTGCTCTGATTTTGCCCCATCTCTTTTTTTTTTTTTTTTTTTATTTCTAGAGAGAGAGAGAGAGAGAGAGAGAGAGAGACAGCGTGAGCAGGCGAGGGTCAGAGAGAGAGGGAGACACAGACTCTGAAATAGGCTCCAGGCTCTGAGCTGGTAGTCAGCACAGAGCCCGATGCGGGGCTCGAACCCACGAACCGCGAGATCATGACCTAAGCGAAAGTCGGATGCTCAACCGACTAAGCCACCCAGGCGCCCCGCCCCATCTCTTTATTATCTTGTTAATTTCTCCTTCCCTCATTCCAGGTTGGCATCTCAATTTGCCCTGTCGTGCTTTGCTTTTGGCATAGGAATCTGAGCCCCATCCTCTGCTTGGGGCTAGCATTCATTCAGCATCCCCTTCAAATATGTACGTAAGAATATGTCCCAAAACTCTTTGGAGAGATCAAAAACTTACCGAAGCTAGTGGGCTTTGTACATCTTTCGTACAGACACAGGAGCTGTATCTGCAGGGAGAAATAAAAACAATCCCTTAGTGGAGAAATCTAATAAAAATTAGTGATGTTCCCTTATTCTTCCAGGCATTTAAGAAATGTTCAGAAAGACAATGCTTTTTGGACATGAAGTTAAGTACACTTCCCTCCCTGGTTAACGCTGCCCTGTTCTGAACTTCTCTGTTCAAAGGTTGGCATGAAGACAGCTACTGAAGTACATAAGGGTGAGATGGAACCAATCACCACGGGCTTGTGAGCCATTATTAAAACCAGTGGCTTATCAAAGTCCAGGGCAAGAATTTTATGAGTAATAGGAGGATGAGGATGGCATGATAATAGGAAAGGAACAGAAAGGAAAGAGAGATGGGGCGCCTGGGTGGCTTAGTCGGTTAAGCGTCCGACTTTCGCTTAGGTCATGATCTCGCAGTTCGTGGGTTCGAGCCCCGCGTCGGGCTCTGTGCTGACTGCCGGCTCAGAGCCTGGAGCCTGTTTCAATCCTCTCTCTGACCTGCTCATGCTGCCTGTCTCTCTCTCCTAGAAATAAATAAAACATTAAAAAAATTTAAAAAAAAAAAAAAAGAAAGGAAAGAGAGGAGAGAGACAGGGAAAGAGAATGGATGTTGAATATACAGATGCTCCAAGTCACGTTGTTCCCAGGGCCATTTCAGTGGAGAATGTTAGAGCCTTTTAGGCCTGGAAGACTTGGTGTCATGTCAACTGTTTCTACTTTTCCTTCCTTAAAAAGAAAATGGCTTTATTTTGACTATATAAGTGTTTTTTAAATTTTTTAATATTTATTTATTTTTAAGAAAGAGACAGAGACAGAGTGCAGGTGGGGGAGGGGCAAAGAGAAAGGGAGACACAGAATCTGAAGCAGGCTCCAGGCTCCAAACTCCGAGCTCACTGTCAGCACAGAGCCCGATATGGGGCTCGAACACATGAACCATGAGATCATGACCTGAGCCGATACTCAACTGACTGAACCACCCAGGTGCCCCTTGATACAAGTGATTAAAAGAAAGAGAAACAATTTTCAAAAATTCAGAAGTTGTTTTTGAAATTAGAAAGGAATAAAATAGTAAGCCCTCAGAGTTGTGCTGGTGTTAGATAATAGCTGCTCAGTGTTTGGGTGCCCTGTTTACCTCTTCACATTATTTTCACCATGCCGTAGGTGCCATGACGTGAGGGGCCGTGTCTGCATAGTTTAGTGGTGTATCTTCAGTGGTTAGAACAGTGCCTTACACAAAACTGATGATACACTTTTTTTCTTTTGTTGGAAGAGAGAATGAATATGCATGTATGTAAATTGTATTTTACCAAAATGAGATTATATTATACTTAGAGAATTGCAACCTAATCTTTTTCACTTAATAATATATTGCATACATTTTGCCATATCAATAAGTGAACACTTACATTGTTTTTTTAGGCACTCTGGGGTGGTCTACACTTTGCCTCCATGGACATATAATACTTTATTAAAGTAATCATTCATTGATATATATTAGAGTTATTTCCATTTTTCATTGTTATGAACACTATTGCACTAAATATTTTTGAAGATACTTAAGCTATTTTCTGATTATTTCTTAGGATAAATTCCTAGAAGTAGAATTGTGAGATATAAATCATATATTTTTATGGCATTTAATTTATATTTCCACATAGCCTTTCAGGAAGATTAGACCAATTTACTTTTCTACCAGATGCATAGGAAAATATATTTTCTCAATAGCTTTGGTAAAAAATAGGCATTGCCTATCTTTTAAAATACACATTTTTATGACTACTGTTAAAATACAACTTTCTTTTTAATCTCTTCCACTTTATTCTTTCCTTTTCTTGCTATTTGCATTTATTTCTTTTAACTGCTTATTTATTCATTTTGAGAGACAAAGTGGGAGAGAGAATCCCAAGCAGACTCCGTGTTGTTACTGCAGAGCCCAACTCAGGGCTCAAGCTCACGATCTGTGAGATCATGACCTGAGCTGAAGTCAAGAATCAGACACCTAATCAACTGAGCCAGCCAGGCACCCCTCTTTTGTGGTTACCTTTGTATCCTCTTACCTTCCTAAATCCGCCTCTCCTTCTTTCCTTACTGATTTTTAAGAGTGCTCTCTACATTGAGAACACTAGTCTGTTTTTTAATTTTTTTCTTTTTTACAAATAGTTTATTGTCAAGTTGGTTTCCATATAATACCCAGTGCTCATCCCCACAAGTGTCCTCCTCCATGCCCATCTTCCCCTGCCCCCCCACATCCATCAGTCCTCAGTTTGTTTCTCAGCATTCAAGAGTCTCTCATGGTTTGCCTCTCTCCCTTTCCCCCACCATTTCCCCCCTTCTTCTCCGCCATGGTCCTCCATTAAGTTCCTCCTAATCCTCCTATACGTGCAAACATATGATATTTGTCCTTCTCTGCCTGACTTATGCTCAGCATAACACCCTCAAGGTCCATCCATGTTGCTACACATGGCCAGATTTCATTGTTTCTCATTGCCAAGTAGTATTCCATGGTATAGATAAACCACATCTTCTTGATCCATTCGTCCGTTGATGGACACTTAGGCTCTTTCCATATTTTAGCTATTGTGGAGAGTGCTGCTATGAACATTGGGGTACATGTGCTCCTATGCATCAGCATTTCTGTATCCCTTGGGTAAATTCCTAGCAGTGCTATTGCTGGGTCCTAGGGGAGTTCTATTGTTAGTTTCCTTAGGAACCTCCACACTGTTTTCCAGAGGGGCTGTACCAGTTTACATTCCCACCAACAGTGCAGGAGGGTGCCCGTTTTTTAATTGAAAAATTTTTTTAATGTTTTATTTATTTCTGAGAAAGAGAGAGAGGCAGCATGAACAGAGGAGGGTCAGAGAGAGAGGGAGACAAAGAATGCAAAGCAGGCTCCAGGCTCTGAGCTGTCAGTACAGAGCCTGATGCGGGGCTTGAACCCAGGAACCATGAGATCATGACCTGACCCGAACTCGGATGCTTAACTGACTGAGCCACTCAGGCGCCCCGGGAACATTAGTCTTTATGTTACAGTTTGTATCACAAATAATTTCTCTTCTTTCTATCATTTGCTTTTTAGTTCTAACTGATAGTGGTGGTAGTTGGCAGTGTTGTTTTCTGTGGGTGGTGTTGGACATTTTAGTAGTGATGATGGTATTGTGTCATTTTAACTTACAGAAGTTTACATTCTACCACTGGTATTTCTTGCTTTAGTTTCTGCCTTTGGTGCCATTCAAAAAAATATTTTTTAACATTTTGTTTTTAAATTTTTTTTATGTTCATTTATTTTAGAGAGACAGAAAGAGCACAAGCAAGGGAGGAGCAGAGAGAGAGGGAGACACAGAATGGGAAGCAGGCTCCAGGCTCTGAGCTGTCAGCACAGAGCCCGATGTGAAGCTTGAACCCACAGACCGTGAGATCATGACCTGAGCCAAAGTCGGACCCTCAACTGACTGAGCCATCCAGGCTCCTCCCAAAAATATTTTTTAAAAAGACCATTGTTGGGGCGCCAGAATGGCTCATTCGGTTATGCACCAACTTCAGCTCAGGTCATGATCTCCCGGTCTGTGGGTTCGAGCTTCACATTGGGCTCTGTGTGCTGACACCTCAGAGCCTGGAGCCTGCTTTGGATTCTATGTCTTCTTTCTCTGAACACTCTCTCTCTTTCAAAAATAAATAAACATTAAAAATTTTTTAAAAAATAAAAAATAAAGATCAAAAATATTTTTACCATAAACTATATTTTAAAAAACATATTTTGTTCTAATGCGTTTATGATCATAGACACACATACACTCACATGTGTTTCAGGTATTTTTTTACATGTTTTTTTCTAATTTGAGAGAGAAAGAGCATGAGTGAGGGAGAGGGGCAGAGGGAGAGAGAGAGAGAATCGTAAGCAAGCTCCACCCTCAGTGTTCAGTGTGGAGCCCAGCACGGGGCTCAGTCCCACAACCCTGGGACCATGACCTGAACCAAAATCAAGAGTTAGACACTAACTGACCTAGCCACCCAGGCACCCCTACACTCACATGCATTTTAATCTAATCTGTTTGGAATGACTTTTGTATAAAGTATGTAGCAGTGTCAAAGGATCAGGAGAGTATCACTCACTTTTATCTCTAATTGCAAACCAAAGCTGAATTTATTGCTCCCAATTAGGGAGATTCATTCTGCTCAGGCACAGTGGACCCAACATCACAGGCTGTGCATCTTACAGGTGCTGAGGAAGTATGTAGTTGAGGGGCTGGGGGGAGGGAGTTTAGAGGTACAAGTACGCTGACATCTGCATAAGGGAGATTATTTTGTGGGGGACTGCTGTTGACTGACACTCAGTGGTGTGTTTCTTAGAGTGAGTCGCTTCCTGATAAGCCATCTTTCCAAAGCCAGGGACTGTCACTGATTGGCTGGCTTGACAAAGTAGCTCCATTGAGGGGAGTTGTTGATCAGTTCAACAGGTTTAAAAGCAGTTTTGATGGTTACCATTCACCATGGCTACAGACGAATCAGTCCTTTCCCGTGACTCTGGGAACAATTACAGTTTTCCGTGGGGATCTAATTTATTTTTTCCTAAGTGATGAAAAAGGGAAGAGATTGTGTTTTAATATATTTATTTCCTTTGTTTTGTTTTGCAACATGGTTTTTTTTTTAAGTTTATTTATTTTGAGAGAGAGAGAGAAAAAAAAGAGAGAGAGAGAAAGAGTGAGTGAGTAAGGAGGGAGCCTGACATGGAGCTCGAACTCACAAACTGTGAGATCATGACCTGAGCCTAAATCAAGAGTTGGATGCTTAACCGGCTGAGCCACCCAGGTGCCCCAATGGGTTTATTTCTTTTTACAGTCTGAATTTGTGTAGGTTAGGAACCTTGTTTCCTCTACCCTTTACTCCCAACCCTGGCGCATACAAAGTTTTAATAAGTTGAACTCTGGGAACCAGGGTCTCAAGCATCCACCCAGGCTGTGGCCATAAACAGCCATTGAAATGGTCACAGATTCATGTGACTTTGATATCTTTTGAGTTTTGCTTTTTGGTACTGGGAAGATCTCCAAAAATCATCTGCAAGTACTGCTTCACATTGCCAGTGACTCTCATATTTAAGAAGCCAGCATAAGTGATAAGGATCAGAAACATTAATACTAAGGTTTTCCATCAACATAACAGCCAGTATTAATCAGTACTCGCCATGAGATCTTCACAATAATCTTTTGAGAGTCTTCTTATTCCTGCCTTTTACAGATAAGGAATCAACATTCAGAGAAGCAATCATTGAGTCACATGGGACTGGGTTGAGGGAGGGATGGATCTGGTATTTATTTAATAAACAATATAAAACACAGTTATTCAAGATACATAGAGTGTTTTTCAATCTGCATTATCTCATATTGACCTTCTATAAATGGGAAGGATTTAAATTTGGAGTCACCAGGGAACTAATGTTAGTAGGCACGTAATTTCATCATCACATTAGCCCTGATTGGTGTCTGTTATCACTACCTCCTTTTTACAGAACTCGAGGCCCAGAGAAATCAAGTGGATTGCCCAAGATACACAGCTGGTAAGTGGATGAGCCAGGACTCTAAACACGATGGTGACATTTAGTTCCAGTGACTCAGTTATGTTGTCCTGAGTCTAAAACTAAGTGGTCCACCTACTCTGACATTCCATGAACTGATTTAACTATAAGCTGTCTTGCTTAAGAGAATTATAGAAATGGGTCCAAAGATCTTACTCTCTTTGTTTTCAGAAATTTAACCTGTAATCTGGGCTTGGCTAATTCAAGGAAGTTTTGTGACTAATCTGATACCCACTTTTGTGCAACCTGATCCTTCCCAGTGTTGCTTTGATTCCTATGAAGAGAGTAATGGCTTTTCCAATGCAGTGTTATATTATTTTCTGACTCTCTCATGGCCTTGGGGTAATTAATCACTGGATGTTAAAGCAGAAAGATGTGATGAGTCTGCAGGAGCAGCCCAGCCTAAGGGGGACAGGAACAATGCCATTAACAGTCTTCCCAGGAGGAGAAGTAGAAAGCTTTGTGGCTCTGGGGATTTCCCACATCCTCATTTCAGCCCCCCAAGGAATTGCTGATTGACTCTTGGTATTAGAGTTTATTCCAATAAATGCCATACTTTGCCAGATGGCATTTTGCAGTCAAGAAAAATGACACTAAAAAGTGGTCTAATACTATCATGGTGGCCACTCATTTCACCTAAGTTTTTACTATGGAATACCTATACTTTGTGGGATTTCATTCACTCTGGCAAAACCAAATAAATTTAATTCTCATGAAGTCTTTTAGAAGAAAGGTGATAATTAAGTTTAGGAGGACAAATAGGTGAAATTATCATTAGTGGTAAGTATAAGCTATGGATCTCAAGGGAATTACAAAATGGCTTTTGTTCTCCACAGAGACCCTATCACCTAGAATGAGTAAACTCAAGAAATACTCGTTGAATGAAAGAATGAATGAAGGTCAGATACTCTGAGTCCTTTCTGGAATTAGTAGGTCTCTAATCCGTGTAGACCCTTGACATTTTGATCTTGCAGACACTCTTGAGTAAAGGAAAACCAAGATGAACAGATTTCTGCACTTATAGGCTTTAAAATTTGGTGGTGGAGATAGACATGTTAACAAATAATATATATAAAATATAATTTATCTGGTAGCCATATAAACCAAGTTGCAGGGCAGAGGAAATGCCTCACTACCTGAGAACTAAGTCAGAGAACCTTCCCGGAGGAAGTGATATTTAAGATAACTGTTGCAAGAAGAGTTGAAATGTAATGGTTCTTCAAGCCAGTGATAAGCCCTGGAGATCAGAAGAAGTCTTATGAGGATATAAAAGAAACAAAAAGGAAAGGGACTTGGGTTTTGGTGAAGGGAAGGACTTTACAGAATGCCAAGAAAGGATACTATCTACCTCTAACATGCAAGTATTTGTTGAATGACAGTATACATGAATCTCTCTGATAAGCACTGAGGACACTGAAAATTGACGAGACATATCTCGTCTCTGCACAAAGATTCCCATAGTCCATGGTGGAGAAGAACAGATTAAACAAGTAATTCCAATCAACTATGGTGAGGACCATAATGGAGAAGTATACAGGCTATGGGAGAACATAGCTTACCTAATTTTGAGGGAGAAGGTGAAAAAGGTTAAAAGCTGTGACTTGAAGCATAATTATGAACCAGCTAAACAGGAGAAACAGTATAAAATAAGGGGAAAATGAAGAATACTCAAGAAATTAGAAGATCAGTCAACTAGATATTAGACTTTAAAGCAGGTGTGTGAGAAATGAAGCTGAGGAGAGGAGCTGGTCAGATCATAAAGGTATTCCTAGCCACATCCTGAATGATAGTCAATAGTACCACAAAGAGCTATAGATGTCAAGGAAGCCATGTAAGGGCATTGAGTAGGGAGAATAAAAAATGGAGAGTGACCGAGTTCTTTTATCTAGCTTCAGGAAATAAGGGATGGAGGAGGTTGTAGGACAGGGTTTCTGGCCTTGGAGGATCAGGAACCTCAGGGTCACTGACCATGTTGCACTTGAGTCACCTTCCCTGTCTTCACATTCACAATCTCTTGCAGTTCTGTGAGGCCGTAAAGGGAGAGCACTGTTATCCCACTGGGCCAAGTAAGAGGCTGCATCTCTGGTTGGTTCAGTCATATGGCCAAGGTTAATTAAGTGCTGTGTTGGTTTTGTAGCTGAGGCAGACCTCTGGCCTTCTGCCATGGTGCAGTGCCTTTTCCACTGTGTTTACAGTGTGGGTTTTCAAAGGCCCATCAAAGCCAAGTATTTCCATGAAAAGTTTATTCGTTTCTCTATTTCAGTCCTCAGAGTGACACAATCTTTCATTCCTGACTGCCCAGGCTGTTCTTAACAATACTTCCCCATGTTACCAATGACAGCAACTTGTAGAATGAAAAGTCTCCCCTATGTGATGTGATGTAAGGAAGCTCTGTAAAGATGCCACTGTCCTTAGAAGTCTTCCCAAAGTTGCCTTCCATAATTACACAACATTTTGCCTTTATATTTGATTTGTTTGCACGATAAAAGCAATGCCTACAAGAGGAGTCAGATCTCAGCTTTTGTTACCTATCAATAAGGCTGTGAATGCTTTTCCACACATGTCACTGGCCAAAGACTTGTAGACAATCATAATTTGATAAAGGAAAGAGCCAGAAAGGACTGTAGCATCATGTCTGGTTTCCCAATTTTATAGATGGAGAAATTAAAGGACTGAAAGAGAACGTGACAAACCTAAGGTGACAGAGGTTACTAGAGCATGGATTCCTCTACCCTTGATGTCCTGCCCTCCAGGCCTGATTGTCCCTAATTCCATGCTAGGGTTACAGTACAGACAGCACTATTTGCCAAGCACTGTCCTAGGTGGTTTACATACATTAAATCATTAAATTCTCATAAGAACACAATAAGGGAGGCCCTATTACTGGTTTATACATAAGACACAAAGATATTAAGTGAGTTTCAGAAATCTACAGAGCTGGCAAATGTCAGAGCTGGGGTGTGATCCTTGGGTAGGCTGGCTCCACAGGCCAAGCTCTTAACCATTACAGTTTGCCACCTTTGGGGAGAAGTATGATGGGATAGAGGAGCAGCACAAAAGAAGCGGATGTCCAAAATATGGCCCAGGCTGATTTATGATTTTGTCAAGAGGCTCTATTCTGTCATGATTATAGCGACCCTGAGTATTTGATTCTCAGTATACCCCTCCTTGTGCCTTGGCGAGAGCTCGAAGCTCACCAGTTGATGACAGGGCTAAACACAAGCCAATGTGTGCCGCTGTTGCTGGAGAAAAGGCAAATCATGCTTGGGTGAAGTTAATAGAGATGGAGTGTACAGGTTAAGAGAGGTGATAAGTCCAATCATTTTCTCTGACACAGCCCACTTTGGAGATGTCAAGTATAGTGCGTCTCCTTTCAGAGGGTGCAGTGGGCAAGTGGTACCACTTCAGGAAGCATAAATGAGATGGGGACAGGATCTGAGATTTGTCCAGCTGGGGATGGTGGAGGGATTGCACATTACTGAACACAGGGAAAAGAAGACTTAGAAGATGTGCCAGGCCCATTCCATGACCTTAAACAGCCACACAATCAAAGAATAAATGCTTCCTGCCTGAGCCCCACAGGACCAAGGGGGCATATCTCACTCTGATCATTGGAACTGTTATGCAGCCTAGAGTGGGGTGAATCACAGAATGGTCCAGTAGCCAAGTTTCATGTCTATTGGTGTATTCAGCAGAAGTTAGATACAGATCTCCCAAGAATTATCTCAGGAGTGGGAGTGTTGAGATGCAGGACAGAAGAAAGTAGGTTTGGCTGATGTGATCACCTAGTTTTCTTGAAACTTTCAGAAACTTTTGGGCAATCTTTTGCTAGTGTGATGTATTCACAATCGCCTCCCAGTTATCGATTGTATGTTACTGTCAACCAAGGATGCCTAGTAAATAGGAGCTTTGCTTTCCAGCATGGAAAATATGATGTCTAGTGTCATATGATTCAGTTAATTAACCACCACTTACTTCTAGACATAAGGCATCTTCTGCAGATTATTGGGTTTCCTTCAGTGGGTGGCAAAAAAAAAAAAAAGGTAGTATAAAGCAAAATATATGTGGTGGCAACTAATGGAATTACTTCTCTTTCTCTTGCTCTGGTGTCTTGGGGGTGGAAGCATCTCTTGTCTATTCTGGTGAATAGAAGCAGACATGAGTTATTATTATGGTCTGTGCCTCGTAATTTCTGTGTCACCAAATGTGCTCTGTTTATTACTGCACTTAGAAGGCTTTGGAATATTAGCCACATAAAGTCTCTCTCCATGGATTCTATTACCACACTCTTCAGTTGTTCCAGGAACTGAAACTGTAGAATCACATTTCAGGGAATGTTCCTTGCTCTCTGCCTTGTTCCTTGCTGGTTGTACAGTCCACTGGGAAAGGTTTGTTATAGATCATTAAAACAGAAGTGATCCCTGGAGATCCTCTGGTTTATCTCCCTGTCTTTGCCTTGCATATTTGAGGATTGAGATCCAGAGAGTGGAGGGGGGTAGTTCAAAGTCATAGGAGACAAAATAGATTTGGATTTCCAATTTGACAGATTCCTAGTTCTGTGGGTTTACTCCCCTCGGATCCAGCCAGTCTCCTTTGGAAGTTCTAAATGCTGATAAGAGGGGTGAACGACGTAGGTGGTGACCAGTTCACCTGAGGGGCCAATCTTGTAAAGCATCCCTTCAGTAAGAAAGATCAACATAAGATCTTCCCAAAATGATCACACTGAGCCTCAGTTTCCTCACTTGTACAAATGGAACTGCCTTTACAGGATTCCTGTTAGGATAAAATGATATTGAATACATAGAGCTCCTAGCACTGCTTCCAGTGCAAGAGGCTCCTTAATAGTCTCCCTTCTTTTTGGAGACGGGGAGTGGTATCTTCAAGGATTTGTCATGGCGCTCTGCTCTGTACACAGTGATCGGCATGGGGTAGGGGCAGACTTTTTGGGGTGATGAGGAGTGGCCCTTGATTCTAATCTTTTCATTAAGATTTTTTAAAAGCTCCTGATAGACAGAGATGAAATGAAATAATTTATTTCCCTGACAGTGGCTCCCCACAGCAGTGAAATTAAAGTGAAAATCCTAACCGGAGCCCAGAGGCCTTATGTGTCCAGAGTCCTGGTTACTTGTCTCCTCACTCCTGTCTTTCCCTCCTGTTCTTAATGCATGAAGTGAGACAAACACAGTGTTCAACAAGTATTTGTTAAATGAGTTATCACCGCAACCCCTGTGTAGACTTAATTAGTACTAGTGGAATAGTTCATTAAAGTTAAGATCCTTCAGATTATTTGTATACCTACTAAATTATTCAACAATTTTAAAAAATGGTAGTATCCAGTGCAAGCAGAGCTTAGTGAAATTAGTACACTAATGTCGTACTGGTTTGGTGTGCAGCTGGTAATTGTTTTGCAACTCCAATCAGCAATATATTATCAAGAACCATGATGAAGATAATATTCTTTGATCTAACAATGTCACTCAGGGGAATTGATCCTCAAGAAAGAAACTAAGTGAAATAAAAAGCCCATATTAATAGAGACATTCTTTGCAAATTTATGTACAGTAACAGAAACATTGAAACATTTGAGTGGTCTAGCTAAATAAATTATGATTTCTGCATTGAATGGAATATCATGAATAATTAAATATAATTATAAAGATAGTGCTAAAACATTTACAAAATAATGTCTAAAAGGAATGTCAAATAGTATCTACACTTTGGTATTAATTACATGAATGTGAGTTTATCTGGACAGGAATAGTGGAGACATTGTTGTATTAAGTTACGGAATTACGCTCACTTAAAATCAAGTGTGTGCTCTGTGTTTTTTTTTTTTTTATTTTTATTTATTTTGAGAGAGAGAGTGTGTGTGAGAGAGCAGGAGAGGGGCATAGAGAAAGAGAGGGAGAATCCCAAGCAAGCTCCTCACCAACAGAGTAGAGTCCGACACAGGGCTCGATCTCTTGAACCAGCTTGATCTCATGAACTGTGAGATCATGACTGAGACTAAATCAGGAGTTGGACGCTTAACCAGCTGAGCCACGCAGATGCTCTCTGTGCTTATTATTTTTATCCAAAGTAAGTATGTCTTTAAAGAGGAATGAATAATACATTCATAAATAAAAAAAAAACATTATGAGAAACAAGATTTAAAACTTTTTTTTGTCTTATGATTTCTGTTTGGAAGTCTTGCTTCTTCCAGTTGGAATGTGAAAGTCAGGAGGCAGTTCTTCATATGGGAGAGGAAATTGTACTCCCTGTTCTCTCTGTGCCTTTCTCTGTACTTTCCTTTCAATCAAAAATATCCTGTCCCCAAACTTCACCTTGTCTTTTATTGTTTTCTTCAAATGCCCATCCTTCAAGAAGCATTCTTAAGCCATCCTCACATACTGTTCCATTGATTTATTCACAGACAAAAAAATAAAAACTCTTGAATACTCATTCATCCATCCAATAAGCAAAGACACAAGGCTTCCTTAATCTCTCGGTGCTCATTTGGAGTTTAAGGTATTCATCTGAGACTTCTAGTCTTATTTTTCAAAGGCCCTGGCAAGAAGGAAAATGACAGCAATCTGTTGTTTCTTGATCTTCTTTTTTTTGAAATGATAATTTGTTCTGGCCATAATCCCTGGTGGAGTATTTGTCTAATTTCAACTATACTTTTCATAATACCATGAGCTAATGGCTAAGTGGGTTGCCTTTATTGCACTGGATCCGAGCTTTTGCATTTTTCCAATATCTGGTGAAAATATCCATTCACATAAACAGAAACTCCATAAGAGCTGCATGTGGAAGTTCTGAGGTAATGTCTCTTTTCTCAAGAAAGTTTCAATTTGGAATTTTCCAGAGTAACCCATGAAGCAGTCTGAGATTCTCCATTCCCATTGGGTCAGATGAACTTAGTGAGAGCAGACAGGGGGGATGTTGAATGGCTGCCATATACCAATCAGTGCGAGATTTCTAGTCTCCGGTTCACAAAAGGATTCCTAATCATGGACAGAAAGGAAAATAATGGAAGTCCTCTAGGATAAGTGGGTGGGAAGAAAAAAGTGGAATAACATATCTTGGGTGTCTACAATGTGCCAGATTTATACACATGGTTTTTAATATCACATTTCATCCTCAAAAACACTAGGTGATTTCTCAGGGGGATATTAACCCATTTTATAGAAGAGAAAACAAGGTGAAAAATGCAAAAAGAAAAAGAAACTTGGGGAAAAAGCTTAACAAGACCATCCAGCAGGTTAAATAAAGGAGCCCATTGTTCTGCGTAGAAGGCAGTTGATAATGGTGATGCTTTATGCAACTCTGTGCTTTTTGGCATCAAATGTAGGCTGGATGAATAGGTCGAAAGTGAGATGCTTTATTGAAAAACAGTCTCATTCATGTGAATCATTTCATCCTGTCCTTTTTATGTCACTCCTACATAGATATTATAAATCTCTTTTGCCAAAGCTCTTGATTGTCTGAATGTCAGGCAGGGTAGCAGAGTTAGAGAAATAATGTTGGAAGCTCCTTGAGCAGTGGATGATGGGAGATAGTGAATAAATACCCCAGCTCCTTCACCTACAATGAGGGGACTCTGAGGTGTGAATTTGATGCTGCCTCCTAGGGTTCCCAGAGGGACTAAGCTCTAGATCTCTACAGTCATAACTGGCTTCCAAACATACTCTTTAAAAACTGCCTTCTTTCTTTAATTGCTTCCACACTTTCCTACAAGCATTTGCTGGTGTCACCTCTCTAATAAACTGCTTGTTCACAAATCCTTGTCTCAGGGCCAGCTTCTGGGTGAACCCAATCAAACAGTTTCATTGGAAAGCAAGTACAACCCAAGTATAGATGGGGAGGGTGGACTCTGTGCATGGTAGAGCTCAGTAAGGCTACCTATCACTTCTGAAAGAATGACTCCTAATTTCTATACTGAGAAGTAAAATATGTATTTTACAATACCACTTTTTTTTAACGTTTATTTATTTTTGAGAGAGAGAGCGCGCAGGAGTCACAGAATCTGAAGGAGTCTCCAGGCTCTGAGCTATCAGCACAGAGCCCAACATGGGGTCTCAAACCGGATGCAAACTGTGAGATCATGACCTGAGCTGAAGTCGGATGCTCAACAGATTGAGCTACCCAGGCACCCCTCCAATACCACGTCTTAAGATAGACCAGGGTTTGGCAAATGATAGCACATGGGCCAAATCTGGCCTTCTGCCTATTTTACTTTTATGGCCTATAACCTGCAAACTAAACATGCTGCTGTGTTTTTACATGGTTGTCATATAGCACTCTGAATTACATAAGTTGTCATTTAAGTCATATAAGTTGTTATATAAGTATCCAGAATGTTGCTTCTGGGTCTGTAAATCCTAAAATATTTATTATCTGGCTTTTTACAGAAAGCTTGCCAACTCTTGAACTTCCAAACTACTTGGAAATCCCACTGGTTCCTTGAACACCACATTTGTATTAACCATATCAGTTATGGTATCTGACCCAGTTAGAGCCCTGAGACCAAGGAGGGCAGTTATCCAGGGAGTGGTAAGCTATAGGATACATGCAACCTACAATAGGTCCAATCCTGAAAACATGGCTGTGGCCAGGAAGTATCCTCTCTTTGGAATTTTATATAGGCTTCATGGAGGTGCTAAGATAAAGGAGTGATAAAGTTTTGAAAATTATGTATAGGGGAAGCTGTGAAGTAGAATCAGGATGAAGGCACACTAGGGTAGGGGCTAGGGTATGGGTACAGAGTCAGAATTATGAGAAGACAGGATAAACAGATGTTACAAGGAAGCCAAAACCTTGAAACAATGAGTTTAGTATAAGACTTGACACAGAGACTAGATGTAAAAGGATTGCAGCCCAAGGATCTAACTAAAGCAGTAAGACTCTCTGTTGCTACTGTGAATGGCCTGCGGACAGCCATGTCTTATTCTCCATTCTTTTTTTTTTTTTTTTTTTTTAAATGATCAGGTCCGTTTCATACATTTCAAGATGTGTTAATATAAGTGGGTACTAATTTGGGGGCCCAAGGATGTTTTAAAAGTTTTTCCATTTAAATTAATGGTGTGTATATATTTGACTTGAACACTTTAGAGGGGTTTTTCAAGAACAGGTTATTCTTCATTCTAACCCTAGATCTAAATGTTATTCATAGTTATCCAATAAAGCTTGATTAATGTGTAGGAATTAAATCAGTGAATTTGCTTTTTTACTCTATGTTCCAACAGAACATCTTTTGACTGGCTTCTGTTGCTTATGTCTCTTTTTGACTTTGTACATTGACTCCTCAGTTGTCTTAAAAGATCCACAGTCCAAAAACAATGATGGAAAGACCTCTCTAGGCTTCTTCTCACAAAGTCTAATGTAGTCATTAGGTGTTGAGTGAATATTTGCTGATTGATGCACCAATACATTTATGAATATATTTATAAATATAAATATATTATTTGTTTTGCAAGAGGATCTAACGAGTACAATTGACCCATGAACAACACATATTTGTTTTTTATCTTAAATAGTTTATTGTCAAATTGGGTTCCATAGAACACCCAGTGCTCATCCCCACAAGTGCCCTTCTCCATGCCCATCTCCCCCCTTACCCTCTTCCCCACCCCCATCAGCCCTCAGTTTGTTCTCAGCATTCAAGAGTCTTTCATAGTTTGCATTCTCTCCTCCTTCCCCACTATGTCCCCCCTTCTCCTCCCCCATGGTCCTCCATTAAGTTCCTCTTAATCCACCTATACGTGCAAACATATGGTAGCTGTCCTTCCCTGCCTGACTTATTTCGCTCAACATAACACCCTCAAGGTCCATCCATGTTGCTACACATGGCCAGATTTCATTCTTTCTCATTGCCATGTAGTATTCTATCGTATAGATAAACCACCTCTTCTTGATCCATTTGTCCGTTGATGGACACTTAGGCTCTTTCCATGATTCGGCTATTGTGGAGAGTGCTGCTATGAACATTGGGGTCCGTGTGCCCCTATGCACCAGCACTCCTGCATCCCTAAGGTAAATTCCTAGCTGTGCTATTCCTGGGTCCTAGGGGAGTTCTATTCTTAATTTTTTGAGGAACCTCCACACTCTTTCCCAGAGGAGCTGCACCGGTTTACATTCCCACCAACAGTGTAGGAGGGTGCCCATTTCTCCACATCCTCGCCAGCATCTAGAGTCTCCTGATTTGTTCATTTTCACGACTCTGACCAGCGTGAGGTGGTGTCTCCATGTGGTTTTGATGTGTATTTCCCTGATGATGAGTGACATTGAGCATCGTTTCAAGTGTCTGTTGGCCATCTGGATGTCCTCTTTGGAGAAGTATCTGTTCATGTCTTCTGCCCATTTCTTCACTGGATTATTTGGTTTTCAGATGTGGAGTTTGGTGAGTTCCTTATAGATTTTGGATACTAGCCCTTTATCTGATATGTCATTTGCAACTATCTTTTCCCATTCCATCAGTGGCCTGTTAGTTTTATTGATTGTTTCCTTTGCCAGAACAACACATATTTAAACTGTGCTGGTCCACTTATATGTGGATTATTTTTGATAAATACAGTACAGTATTACAAATATATTTTCCTTATGATTTTCTTTTTTAAATTTTATTATTTTTAAAAATTTTTAGTGTTTATTTTTGAGACAGAGACAGAACATGAGCTGGGGGAGGAGCTGAAAGAGAGGGAAACACAGAATCCAAAGCAGACTCCAGGCTTCGAAGTGTCAGGACAGAGCCTAATGCAGGGCTCGACCTCACGAACCGCAAGATTATGACCTGAGCTGAAGTCAGACGCTTAACCGACTGAGCCACCCAGGTACCCCTCCTTATGATTTTCTTAATAACATTTTGTTTTGTCTAGCTTACTTTATTATAAGAATACAGCATATAGTGCATATAATAAACAGGATATATGTTAATCAAACTGTTCATGTTACCAGCAAGGCTTCCAGTCACCAGTAGGCTATTAGGAAAGTTTGTGGGCTGGGGCACCTGGGTGACTTAGTCGGTTAAGGGTCCGACTTTCGCTTAGGTCGTGATCTCGCGGTTCGTGGGTTTGAGCTCCACATCGGGCTCTATGCTGACTGCCAGCTCAGAGCCTGGAGCCTATTTCAAAGTCTGTGTCTCCCTCTCTCTCTGACCCTCCCCTGCTCTCTCTCTCTCTCTCTCTCTCTCTCTCTCCCTCCTAGAAATAAATAAAAATATTTTTAAAAAAAGGAAAGTTTGTGGAGAGTCAAAACTTTTACATGGATTTTCAAAGATGTATGTGTGGGGTACCCCAACCCCACATTGTTCTAGAGTCAACTGCATATTTCTATCAGAACAATACATTCAGTAGAGTATAGGACCCCTCACTCATACATAGCTAACGTTCTACCTCCCCTAGCTCTTCCCTAAAGATGTTATCCTTATACAATTTTGGTGACTTTATTCATCTTTTTTCATCTCCCTGGTGAATTGTTTTTGCCTTTCTTTTCTTTTAATAAAAAAACCTATTTTTATTGTTTTATTTCTGAGAGAGAGAGAGAGAGAGAGAGAGACAGCATGAGCAGGGGAGGGTCACAGAGAGAGGGAGACACAGAATCCGAAACAGGTTTCAGGCTCTGAGCTGGCTTTCAGCACAGAGCCTGATGCGGGGCCCGAACCCATGAAGCATAAGATCATGACCTGAGCCGAAGTCAGATGCTTAACCCACTGAGCCACCCAAGTGCCCATTTTTGCCTTTCAAGTTCCATTAGTTATCTCTGGGACATAGTCTTAGACAATTATATTCACTTTGATTCTCAGCACTCGTATTACAAAAATATCTCTAAAAATATTCCATCATTCTATGAAATTATAGGTCATGAGGCAGAAGTAAAATGCTTTGTTCTTGGGAATCGATACATACAACAATGATTTTTCTTTTTATGACAGTTACTTTTATTACTCAATGTGTACCTTCTGAAAGTGATTTACCTTTAGACAATACCACTGTACAATATTTAAGTATTATGATGCAACAGTGTTCTTGGAGCAAAATCGGGTAGGGGAGTATTTGTAAGATACTCTCAGAAGGTAGAGCCAATCTATAAGAAAACTCACATTTATATTTTTGTGGTGTTTCGGCCATAGCCTGGGGGTCTGGAGACTTTTCTAGAAGTCTTCTTTTCTGTGAGTTCCTGCAGGACTTGGTTTTGCACGTGTCAAAGAATGTCAATGCTCCCTTTTGCTCAGTCTCATTGCTTCCGACTTATTTAGTCAGATGGCTCTTGGGCACATCCAGTAAAAAGCCAACCACAAAAATGAGCAGTTGCTGTTTATAAACTCCGCACGTTGTTATATAATCCAGATGACAGCACAAGTGTGAAATGCTGTTAATATTCAGCTTTAACCACAGTTTCAACACTTGTAGACAGCAAATGTGTTGCTGGGGTGTCCAGTTTTATGTTACGAAAAGTCCTCATGGAAATGTAAACTTTATGAGCTGGGTCTGTCGCACTGAAACTTTATTGTGCCGGTTACATGCTGTGGTACCAAGGGACAGTGAATTAGACCCTTATGAAGGGCCAGAGTCAGTTTTCCACAAAGCTCTTGGTTGGTCCTGCTATTATTCAGTGCTCTGAAGTATTTACCTATGTGAGGGTTTTGTTTGTTTTTTTTTTTTTTTTTTTTATGGCATAGTTTTATCTTCAAACTACAAAGCTGGATATATCTGCTCCTGGGTCATTTGAGGAGCTAACTTTCATCTCTCAAGGAACATAGCTAGAAAAGTCATTTAAATAGGGCAGGAAAAATAAACAAAACTCATTAAACACCTTATTAAGTCTCATACTCCCAGCACCTCCATCTCTGTATTTATCCATAGCTGGTATAACTTTATCAGCTAGACATGTCTTTGGATCCAAGCAACAACAAGAAATTTTGACTAATAGTGGTTTTCTCATGTAACAAGAAACTGGGGAGCTAGTGCTAGTTCAATGGTTCAATTATGACGAGGTTCAACTATATTTTACTTGGCTTTTTCTCTCACAGACTCAGATGATATCTGTAGCTCCAAACCTCATTTCTGTATTCAAGTTAAGAAGGTGGAAAGAAGCAACCATGACTTTCTTTTTTTATCAGGAAATCAAAGTCTTATTTTGGAAATCCCCCCCAAGATTCTTATTTTTTCTGTATTCTATATTTTTTCTATATTCTGTATTTGTTCTGTGTTCTTCTTATATTTCACAGGCTAAAATTTAAATCAGAGGTTCTCTAGTAGCAAGGGAAATAGAGCAGAAGATGTTAATAGTTGGACTTAACTGTTAATGGTTAATCATCCAGGAGTGAGCACATCACAGGTTCTGTTGGCAACGAAGGAACGAAGGTACTCTGGGCACTGGGCAGGCAGGAGACAGTGTCAGCCAAAATGTCCTTCAGGGCCAACTCTAGTCTTTTCTCTGATCCCACTAATTTCCCCCATCTCTGTTTCTCCTCCTTGCTTTTATTTACCTAACCTGGCCAATTCCTTTCTCAGAGATTCTAAAAGTAGTGTTCAGGCCAAAAAGTTAATGCTAAATGAATAATTTATAAAAATTATACACATTCAACCGTAGGAGAGGATTGCAGAATAGCCAAGTGACTTTTAGGAGAAGGGGCTTTGGATTCAGGTTGAATCATGTTTGAGTCCTGGCTCAGTCCTTATCTCTGACCACAAGTGTGGTAGGTTGTGCTTTCTTAAATCTCAGTTTTATCTTGAAAGCAATAAAAATAATTCCCAATTCGGAAAGTGATTTTGAGGATTAAATGCGTATAAAATGCTTGTCAAAGTGCCTGCCCATGGTGAAATATTCGGTGAATGTTAGCTATAGTGGAATGGTCATTGGTTAAGACTGGAGGACTATTTTGATGTCACCATTTTATATAAATTTTTTTTTAAAATACATAGATATGTCACTTTAGAGCTCTATGAAATGCTTTGGGTTGTTGTTCTTCAAATAAACTTTTTAGTTTGTTGATTTAACACGCATGCTAGGCATCATAGAAGCCCAAGGCCAGATGTTGGAGATTCAACGATGTAATGGCTGATCAGTTTAACAGTTGAAAATAATACACATAAATCATATATACATACATACGTTGATACATAACGCAGTTCATTTGGGTGTTCATTACATTAGGGTGATTCAATGTGTTTTGAGATCAAATGGCTCCATTCACAACCCAATTTCACATCCAGTGTTGTATAGATAAATGGAAGTGAAGTACTTGGAATATATGCCTGGCACATCGTAACCAATTAAAAAATGTTATATATGTTATTTTGTATGCACTATTTTCTGTTTGCACATGCTGCAAATGTTTAATCTCCATCCATGTAAGTTGGTGTTCGAGAATTATAGGTTATTAGCCCTAGAGTTTAGTATATGTGCTGCCAAAGTGAGCACAGCTCTGGCGGTTAATAACAGATGTCAGAAACCCTTCATAACGGAATGAATACAAGGAATGAGAATAAAAGTGATCATATAAATAACTAATGTCATACAAAGTTCTTGATGCACATTATTTCATTGAATGCTGACAGCAGTTGTGTGAGATGAGTTCCATTATTCTCCAATTTAGGTGTGAGAAAACCTATCTTTGAAATGAATGTACAGTTTGTCTAGCGTTGCATATCTCTCAAGTATTTTAAATAGAATGTAAGCCCAGGTCTATGCCATCCCAGCATCCAAGATCTTATTTCTCATGATATTCTGCCTCTACTAATCATTGTTTACTAATTACTTCAAGCATTAATATTTGTTCAATAAATGAATACATAAAATGAAACCTAGGTAGAATGTTTCTATTGGGAGGTATTCCTTCCTGGTCACTATTTTACTAAAGCTATGAAATCATGTTGCTTTTATTTTTACAAGACCCCAGACAGCAGGCACCAATGAGCACTTCTTTAATAAGATTGCTTATTTTCCAAGGTGAACTTGATTCTCCCGCGTATCTTTTATCTCCCCATTTTAAGTTCATAGTATAAGTAACAGGAGTTCTTATTAACTATTTAACAATATGAAAAAAATAGGTTTAATAAAAGGAAACCATGTCTTACACATTGATCAACTCTCTTTGAGACTTGCTGCATTCTGAATGCTTCTATGTTCTCTCCCTTAAAATGTCCAGTGATTTCACTGTCCGCCCATCCTCCTGAAGGGAAAGGGAAAGACTCATTATGATGGCGACACAAATGATAGTCCAGTTTACATCAATTGTGCTTCCCTGGAAGCTTAAGCGACTTCAATTAACTGGAGGGAGAATTAAGAAAAAATTTCTTAAGACATTTGTGATGCAGCTAAGGAATCCATGCCTTTAGTGTTTACAACCCATAAAAACAGGAAGTTATAGAGTCACATATGGCTCTACCAAACTCACCACATAAATAGCTCCCAACTCCATATATCCATTTCATTTTCCTGTGAACACCTACAAGTCCAGCATGACCAAAACCAAACCTTCCACCTATTCCCCATCCTCCTACCCCCCACACAAATGGTTTCCTTCTCTAAGGTGCCCAATCAGTGAGTGGCCTATCTACCCAACCCATTTCCCAAATCAGATATCTGAAAGGTGCCCTCGATTCTATTCTCCCTGTCTTCCTGTACCTATCCAAGTCTTGAAAAATCTGAAATTAGCAATTCTCCAGTCTCTTTTCTTGCTATCCACTGGCACTGCCTTAATGCAGGGCACTATTCTTTTGTCAATATCACTTGAATTAATGGAATGGCTTATTGGCTGCAGTGTTGAGTGTCCCTCACTAAACCATTCTGTATGTCCCAGCAGGGTGATTGATCTTTGGTTAAACAAGGCAGATACTACTTCGTGTCTGCTTATAAGTCTTCATGGATTTCCCTTGACTTTAGGAAGAATTCCGAATTTGTTAGAGAGGATTTCACTTCTTTTCCCTCCCCCGAAGCATGCTCCAGTCAGGATAAATGCTGCCTGGCCTTTCCAGAGAACTCTGGTCTTCATCACTCTCGGTAGTCTGCACGTAATATCCTTGCTTCCTGGAAACATTCGCTTCCCTTCACGTCAGTGTTGAACAAGTAATTCCTCACATTTCAGCTTAGAAACTATTTGCTCTTGGAAGCCTTTTGATTTGGAGGACTGGGTCACATTCTTTTCTCTGTAATACCCTTATCTCACTGCTTACTTGAACTGTTCAATGATCTCTTTGAAGAACTGTGCATGGATTCTGCCTCTGTGGTCTATTCTAGAGCCCAGCGTACAATAATTTTTCCGTAAGTACTTGCTGAAGAAACGGCATGCTAACTGCAAGAAGGAAAATGAGCTCATTACCTGAAATACTTCAGGTATAATTTGCCTTAGCTATCCTGATAAAGCCTGAGTGGGGATGTTTGTAGGTATGTGTAATACATATGTGTTTAGCTTGAGTGATTAGAGTTATTACTATTCATCTTTCCTTCTCTCAGCCTGGAGAGATGAATCAGACTTACTCAGAGGCCAGAGGACTCAGAGCAACTTTTGGCTCTAGAGCCATTCAGATCACTTGTATTGGTTTTCTACTGCTATGTGACAGGTTACTACAAAATCAGTGGGTTAACACAACTCCATTAATTAGTTCACATTCTCGGGGCACCTGGGTGGCTCAGTCGGTTAAGCATCCAACTTTGGCTCAGGTCATGATCTCACAGTTCATGGGTTCGAGCCCTGAGTCAGGCTCTGTGCTGACAGCTCAGAGCCTGGAGCCCGCTTCAGATTCTGTGTCTCCCTCTCTCTCTGACCCTCTCCTGCTCTCTCTCTCTCTCTCTCAGAAATAAATAAAACATTTTAAAAAAGTAATTAGCTCACATTGTCTAGGTCAGAAGTCCACCATGACAGAGCCGGTTCCTCTGCCCAGGGTACCACAGTATTGAGATTAAGATATCAGCTACACTGAATTTTCATCTCCAGGATCTAGGAAAAAAAATTCTCTTCTAATCTTATTCTTGCTATTGGCAAAATTCAGCTCCTTGTGATTGTAGGACTTAGGTTTTTTTTCTGCCTCTCAGCTTCCAATGGCCTGTTTCATTCTTTGCTCTATTCCCCCTTTCATCCTCTAACCAGCAATGGTGTGTGAAATCATTTGTGTGCTTTGAATCTCTGACTTTCTCTTTTACTGCAAGCTGGAGAAAACCTGAGTGGCTCAGTCGGTTGAGCTTCTGACTCTTGATTTCAGCTCAAGTCATCATCCCAGGGTCATGCGATTAAGCCCTGCATCAGGCTCCACACTGAGTATGGAGCCTGCTTAAGATTCTCTCTCTCTCTCTCTCTCTCTCTCTCTCCCTCCCTCCCTCCCTCCCTCCCTCCCCTCTCTCTCCCCCTCCCTCCTTCCCTTCCTCCCCTTCTCTCCCTCCCTCTGCCTCTCTCTCTGGCTCATATGTGCTCTCTTTCTCTAAAGGAAAAGGAAAAAAAAAACTAAGGAAGGAAGGAAGGAAGAAAGAAGGGAGAAAAAAGGAAGAAAGAACCAAACAGAGTATCTACAGCAAAATTTGGTGAGAATTGGGTTTGGGTGGAGGGAAACATGATCTAATTTTCGAAGGAAGACATAGCTTCCTGGTATCACACTTGACCCTGCGCACGTGAAACTTGTCAGATGCGAACATGAATCACATTTTAGTTTGAGCTTCACATTTCATGGCTTCCTTGCTCACTTGGCCCTGGACACGTGTTTAACAAAATGCCTCATCTTTTCCCATTTTCATCACTATTATCATTATCACCATCATTTTTTATCACTACCATTAATGGACAACTTATTCTGTACCAATGTGTTATGTGTTATGAGTCTTATGTCATTGAATGCCTTCAAAAAGTCTTATGTAGTTACTGCTCTGCCCATTCAGCAAATAAGTAAGCTGAGGCCCTGGGTATCTGATGCTGAAGATCATTTGTTTCATCTTGATATTTCCTGTGTTTTTTGAGAATGTTATGAGGGAGATTCATTCAGGAGCATGTGTGGGGAGCATAAGTATTAGAACTCTGTTCTTTGGACCTCCTAGCTCACCCATCAACCCTTCATAGGCAGAGCCAGTAACTGAAGACATCCCACCCATCTTCTGAGAAAGTGGCTCTTATGGGCAAATGACACATTCCTCATTTATTTTGTTATTAGTTCATTGTGAACTAAGTGACCAAATGATCTCAATAAAATTGGCCTCTAAATACTGAATTGTAAACTTGTATGAATCAGGATCATGTGTCCTGTAAGACTTTTTTCTTCCTTTTATTAATTGAGTTCCACTTAAACATGCTCAGTGAAATGAGACAAAAGGATGCTCTGTTTCAACAGTTAGTCAGACCCAGCTGCTATGAAAATAATATGTTTGAGAAAATTGACTTGACATTTGATGGCCTTACAATTCTTTTAACAGGATATAATCAACTCATTAGGAAGAAACAGAAGCCCTCCTTGTATAGCCACGTATTTCTGGGCATGACCGCATTCCCTTGGAGTGGGGTGGGTGAGTGTTCAGGGCGTGTTGGGCTTCAGAGCCTTGGGGACAGCACTCAAAGTGACCCAATCTACTTTCTCTTCCTCTGTTCACTGCTCTTGATCTGATGAATGGGAAACGCTACTTTCTTAAGCCAACAATTTATTCTTCTTTTTTTTCCCCTCCTTTTCCTTCCCTGAAGTCTAAATTTATAACAAGGGCTTGGATTTTAAAAGATTCTCTCAGCCTTCCTTCTGCTCAGGAACAGCTGGGACAGCTCTCTTGGGAGAGTGATTAGAAGCAGGAAGTGGCGATTGCAATTCCTGATTTCAGTTCCCAGGCCAGTCCTGAGTTCTCTGTGGGACCCTGAAGGGCTCATCTCAACCCTTTGCTTCCCTCCTGCTTAAAACTCCTGGTTGTTTGTCTGTTTTTCCCAAACAAGTGATGTGGGGGAGGGGAAAGAGAATCATCTGTAGAGTCTAAATGCCAGCTCCCTAGGTCCTAGGGAGTGCTCAGACTTCTGTAGGCCACATTTCCACATCTGTAAAATAGAACCACTAATGGCCCCCTTGAAAAGATATTGTGAATGTCAGAGGCGGCCCCATATAGAAAATTGCTACAGAGTTCTTGGCATGAATTCTATACTAGATTCTTTTGCCTAGAACTGTCTGTAATTTCTTTAAGTCTTCCTGTTCAGTCAGTCAGTAAATATATGCTTGACATTATGTTTTCTTAAATGACCTCTTAAGAAAATAATCATGTTAAATATTCCTTATAATGATGATGATTTATATGCATTTCATGATTTTCAGCTTACAAAGTTTATTATTAAGGCTGTTTTCTTTTAATTGTTCTGATTTGCTGCATTATAAACTCCATCAGAAGAGGAGCTCTGTCTTTCTTATCATCAGTATATCCTGAGTATCTAAAAGAGTTCCCAGTACGTAGAACTGGGTATTCCAAATGAGTGAACTTAGCAATTAACTAATTGTCATTCCAAATATTTCCAGTGTCTATGCTTGACTTCCTTCTGTGCACTTTATATCAGGGATCTGCACACTACAGCCCTGGGGGTGAAATACTGTGGGTTTTTGTAAATAAAGTTTTATTTAAGCACAGCCGTGCCCATCTATTACATATGGTCTGTGGCTGCTTTTGCTTTACAATAGCAGAATTGAACAGGTGTGACAGAGACTATATAGATCACAACATGCAAAATATTACTGTCTCACAGTTCACAAAAAAGTTTGTCGACCTCTGCATTTACCAGGCATAGAGTGATATTTCCAAAATGCAAATCTAATTATTTTACTATCCCTGCTTAAAACTCTCAATGAATGACTCCTAATCGCCCTTGCAAAGAAGTCTAGGATTAATCTGCTATCAAGTTCATGATCTGAATCCTGTCAGTCTCTGCAGAGTCATCACTTGCTAGTCTCCTTGCAAACCACACATTCTTCCAATCTGTCAAAGGTACCAGGCATTTGTATAAGCTACAACACTTGTGCTCAGAACACGGCCTTCCCATTTCTGCTTGGTAACCTCTATTCATCCTTCTTGAATTTGCTTACATGACATTTCATCTAGAATGCTTTCTCTGAAGTTTTCAAGCTAGGTCTGTGGTCCACTTGCATCTTGTACTTTTCCTGTTTGTTACACCACTGATCAGCATTTTGTGAAGGATGAAACCCAAGTTCTTAGGGATTGATTTGATCACCGTCACCTAAGTGGAGAGGCTGGGATTTGCTCCGAGATCTGTCCGTGTCTAATGGTTGCTTTCTTTCTGCTACCCTTTGCCTCTGATTAAGTAATATATAAAATATTATTCACAGCACATGGGGTCATTGCAGGATGGTGCAGAGACTAAACTGAATCATGTCCTTCTAATTTTCCTACAAATGCTCAGGTCCAGCCACAGATAGAGTGAAAATGTAGCAGCAAAAGGCATCTGACAGTCTATTTGGGTAGAAAGTCCTGAGAGTTATAGATGTAGAAGTTATCTATCATATAAATTCTGACTATACAAGTGCAGCGTGTTGTCCGCTGTACAAGTTATCTACTTCCACATAATACATTGCCCCGATACGTAGTGGCCTCAGACAACAAACATTTATCATGTCACAGCTCTGTGGATCAGGAGTCAGCATGGTTCATTTGGGCACCTCTGGCTCAGGCTAAGTCAAGTTGCGAAGTTGTTGACTGAAACTATGGTTTCATGGGAAAGCCTGTCTGGGGAGAAGTCAGCTTCTAGGTTTGCTCAGTAATTGTTGGCAGGTCTCATTTGCTTGCTATGTGGTCTCTACAGAGCTCCCTCACATCATGGCAGCTGGCTTTCACCAAGACAAGCGATCTGACAGGGTGTGGAACTCCCAACATGGAAGTCACTGTCTTTCTATAAGCTGCTTTCAAAAGTGACCCTGTCTCATTTTTGTCATGTTCTGTTCATTTGACATGAATCCATAAACCTGGCCCAAACTTAAGGAGAAGAAATTATACAAGACATGAATACTGGGAAGTGGGGATCTCTGGTGGCCATTTTAGAACTTGCTTGAAAACCTCAACAAAATCCGGCTTCTGCTAGGAGAGATAGATGTTGGGCAGGTGACTGGTAGCATCTTCTAAAGCAATCTAAATCCTAACTTATGTAGTTCATGTAACTAGATAATAGGGTAAGAAAATGAGTAGCACTTTTAATGCTAAAAACTATAAGAAGAAGGTGCCAAGGTATACCATTTGATTCCCTTAAATAAATATGTCCAAATCTCAACAATAGAAATTCTGACCTAAAAACACTAAGTTAATCAATGCTTAAAACGTAATTTCTTCTAAAAAAATCGCTTAATTCTTATACTTCTATCCATTAAATGTTGATGTTCCTTAAGAATTTTGACTTCAAGTTTTTTTCATTCTAGCATGTAGCCAATTACTTCAGTACACAACAGATTCTCTGAATAAATAAATTACTCTTATTCACTTTCTTGGCTTTTACCTTCTATATGTAAACAGAAAATATTAGAACATAAATATCCTGCCTGGAGATATTTCTTGTGCTCCAGACCCATTTATCTTTTAATTATCTACCGTATCTACATATGGAGGTTCCATATACTTTTTACATTGATTGATCTTTCCATATTCCTATATTTCCTATCTCAGTGATTTCCAAAGTAGAGACATGGAAACCATGTTTGATTAATTTTTTTTTTTCCTCCTTGCCTCCCCCCCTCCAATGTCCTTCTATTTCCATTACATTAATGTTCACTGAATATGGACATTCTGTTATTTCACAATTATTCATTGAACACTTGGTATATCTTAGCTACTGTGGTGCTTCACTACTACTATCAGTGTCTTCTTTTATGCTCTTGTTACACTTTATCTGTAATAATAGTATTTTTTTTGTAAGTGACTGAGCAATTTAAAAGACTCAGAACAGTTAAGTAAAGATTAGTTGACAAGAGAATCAATCAGACTAGATCAGTCTCTTCATTTTTTATCATAGGTTGACATCTTTGATTTATAACCAGAACTACATTTGATTGTACTTACATGGAATTTGTACTAAGGGGAAAAAATATTATACAGACCATGAGAGAGAAAGTTAAAATATAGCTAGTGCTTTACAGTGATTGAAATGAAGTGCTTACTCAAACAGAGTATTTTCTACTAGTTACAAGCACCAAAACAGCCAGATGAATTGGTATAGATTTCCACCTATCCAATCCTACAACATCTATTACTTTGTTTGCAGTAGATCAATACTGGGGTTATTCTTTCCTCTGAACTATGGGGGAAATACTCACTTCTATTCTCTCTAGGCTTAAAAATAAGGTAGGTGCTCAGGGACTTTATGTCAAAAGTAATACAAGTGTCTAGAAATAGCCATGTGTTGTGAATTAGGAGCATGATATAGTAGTAGATTGCCTTACTATGAATAACAAGACCCATTACCATCTTTTGGTGGGGTGGTCACTGACCATGAACAAATCATGTAAGCTCTTTGAGCCTCTCTAAACTGAAGATAACTACCTGACTTCTTTACAAGATTATTCTGAAGATTATACAAAATAATAGATGTGAGGAGGAGGAGGAATCAACATGACATAAAAGTAGGGGGGCCTGAAATTCCCTCATCCCTCAAACACAGCAGTATTGCGGCGAGAAGACTTGCAAATCCAGGAATCTGGGCTACAGAGTGACAGTAACATCTCCAGGGGCCCACAGGGACAGCTTGGCAGGACAGAGATGTATACTTGCAAATTGGGAGATATAAAACGTGCAGCTTAGGCACAGACCAAAGGGGCAACCCCTTTGGTAGAGAGACAAAAGGAAGAGAATGAGAGGCTATGGAAGTGTGGGATTGTATTTGGACAAGAGAAAAACCTCTTGTAAACAGCCTTGGGCATGATGATCCAAGGATGGTGTGACTTTCTCTGGACCTTAGCTGCCCTGGGGGAGTGGGTGGGGAGCCAGCCCCAGGCTCTGTAGCTAACTCAGAGGCACACTGGGAGAGCATTTCCCTCCCTTAGGTGCTGTGGGAGGAAGGTATATTGCCACTCCAAAGACAGAAGACGCTGCAGGCACCAGCCAGAGGCCTTTTGTCAGCTGGGCAGAGTGGCACTGCCCTAGAACCAGGGCATATGGAGTGGGATCCGTTTGTTTTTTTAATAGTTTATTGTCAAGTTGGTTTCCATAGAACACCCAGTGCTCATCCCAACAAGTGCCCTCCTCCATGCCCATCACCCCCCTTCTGCTACCCCCCGCCCCCATCAGGCCTCAGTTTGTTCTCAGCATTCAAGAGTCTCTCATGGTTTGCCTCCCTCCCTCTCCCCTGTTTTTCCCCTTCTTCTCCCCCATGGTCCTCCGTTAAGTTCCTCCTAATCCTCCTATACATGCAAACATATGGTAGCTGTCCTTCTCTGCCTGACTTATTTCACTCAGCATAACACCCTCAAGGTCCTCATGTTGCTACACATGGCCAGATTTCATTCTTAGTATTCCATTGTATAGATAAACCACATCTTCTTGATCCATTCTCCAGTTGACGGACACTTAGGCTCTTTCCATGATTTGGCTATTGTGGAGAGTGCTGCTATGAACATTGGGGTCCGTGTGCCCCTATGCACGAGCACTCCTGCATCCCTCAGGTAAATTCCTAGCAGTGCTATTGCTGGGTCCTAGGGGAGTTCTATTCTTAATTTTTTGAGGAACCTCCACACTGTTTTCCAGAGAGACTGCACCAGTTTACATTCCCACCAGTAGTGTAGGAGGGTGCCCATTTCTCCACATCCTCACCACCATCTAGAGTCTCCTGACTTGTTCGTTTTCACGACTCTGACCAGCGTGAGGTGGTATCTCAGTGTGGTTTTGATTTGTATTTCCCTGATGTTGAGGGACGCTGAGCATCGTTTCAAGTGTCTGTTGGCCATCTGGATGTCCTCTTTGGAGAAGTATCTGTGTATGTCTTCTGCCCATTTCTTCACTGGATTATTTGGTTTTCAGATGTAGAGTTTGGTGAGTTCCTTATAGATTTTGGATACTAGCCCTTTATCTAATATGTTATTTGCAACTATCTTTTCCCATTCTGTCAGTTGCCTATTAGTTTTATTGATTGTTTCCTTTGCTGTGCAGAAGCTTTTTAACTTGATGAGGTCCCAGTAGCTCATTTTTGCTCTTGATTCCCTTGCCTTTGTGGATGTGTCAAGTAAGAAATTGCTGCGGTGGAGTTCAAGGAGGTTGTTTCCTGCTTTCTCCTCTAGGGTTTTGATGGTTTCCTGTCTCACGTTCAGGTCCTTTATGCATTTTGAGTTTATTTTTGTGTATGGTGTGAGAAAATGATCTAGTTTCATTCTTCTGCATGTTGCTGTCCAGTTCTCCCAGCACCATCTGTTAAAGAGGCTATCTTTTTTCCATTGGGTGTTCTTTCCTGCTTTGTAAAAGATTAGTTGGCCATCCATTTGTGGGTCTAATTCTGAGTTCTCAATTCTATTCCATTGGTCTATGTGTCTGTTTTTGCGCCAATACCATACTGTCTTGATGATGACAGCTTTGCAGTAGAGGCTGAAGTCTGGGATTGTGATGCCTCCCGTTTTGGTTTTATTTTTCAGTATTACTTTGGCTGTTTGGGATCTTTTGTGATTCCATACAAATTTTAGGATAGTTTGTTCTAGTTTTGAGAAGAATGCTGGTGCAATTTTGATTGGAATTGCATTGAATGTGTACATTGCTTTGGGTAGTAATGACATTTTAACAATATTTATTCTTCCAGTCCATGAGCATGGAATGTTTTTCCATTTCTTTGTGCCTTCTTCAATTTCCTTCATAAGTTTTCTATAGTTTTCATCATACAGATCTCTTATAACCTTGGATAGGTTTATTTCTAGGTATTTTATGTTTTTTTGTGCAATTGTGAATGGGATCAGTTTCTTGATTTCTCTTTCTTTTGCTTCATTTTTGGTTGTTAGGTTTATTCTTAGGTATTTTATGGGTTTTTTTGTGCAGTTGTGGATGGGATCCATTTCTTGATTTCTCTTTCTGTTGCTTCATTTTTGGTGTATAAAGATGCAACCAATTTCTGTATGTTGATTTTGTACCCTGCATCTTTACTGAATTTATGGATCAGTTCTAATAGGCTTCTGGTGGAGTCTGTCGGGTTTTCTATGTAGAGTATCATGTCGTCTGCAAAAAGTGAAAGTTTGACTTCACTTTTCACTTCTTTACCACTTCTGTTGCCTTTTTTTCCCTTTTGTTGTCTGATGGCTGATGCTAGAACTTCCAGCACTATTTTAAACAACAGTGGTGAGAGTGGACATCCCTGTCGTGTTCCTGATCTCAGGGGGAAAGCTCTCAGTTTTTCCCCATTGAGGATGATGTTAGTTGAGGGCTTCTCATAGATGGCATTTATGTTTAAGAAAGTTCCTTCTATCCCGACTTTCTCGAGGGTCTTTATTAAGAAGGGATGCTGTATTTTGTCAGATGCTTTTTCTGCATCTATAGATAGGATCATATGGTTTTTATCTTTTCTTTTGTTAATGTAATGTATCACCTTGATTGATTTGCAAATATTGAACCAGCCCTGTAACCCAGGAATGAATCCCACTTGATCTTGGTGGATAATTCTTTTTATGTGCTGTTGGATTCGATCTGCAAGTATCTTGTTGAGGATTTTTGCATCTGTATTCATCAAGGATATTGACCTGTGGTTCTGTTTTTTTGCTGGGTGTCTGTCTGGCTTGGGAATCAAACTGATGCTGGCTTTGTAAAATAAGCCCGGAAGTTCTCCTTCGATTTCTATTTTTTTTAATAGCTTGAGAAGAATGGGTATTAATTCTGTTTTAAATGTCTGGTAGAATTCCCCAGGGAAGCCCTCTGGCCCAGGGCTCTTATTTGTTGGGAGATTTTTGAGAACTGATTCCATTTCTTCACTAGTTATGGGTCTGTTCAGATTTTCTATCTCTTCCCATGTGAATTTGGGTAGTGAGTGTGTGTTTAGGAATTTTTCCATTTCTTCTAAGCTTCCAATTTGTTGGCATATAATTTTTCACAGTATTCCCTGATAATTGCTTGTATTTCTGAGGGATTGGTTGTAATAAGTCCATTTTCATTCATGATTTTGTCTATTTGAGTGCCCTCTCTTTTCTTTTTGAGAAGCCTGGCTAGAGGTTTTGTCAAATTTGTTTATTTTTTCAAAAAACAAAATCTTAGTGTCATTGATCTGTTCAACTGTTTTTTAAATTTCTGTGTTGTTTATTTCTGCCTTGATTTTTATTATTTTTCTTCTCCTACTGAGTTTGGGGGTGCTCTTGTTGCTCTCCTTCTAGTTCCTTTAGGTGTGCTGTTAAATTTTGTACTTGGGCTTTTTCTAATTTCTTGAAATAGGCCTAGAGTGCAATGTACTTTCCTCTTAGGACTGCCTTTGCCGCATCCCATAGAATTTGGATTGTTGTATTTTCATTTTCATTTGTTTCCATATATTTTTAAATTTCTTCTCCAATTGCCTGGTTGGCCCATTCATTCTTTGTAGGGTGTTCTTTAACCTCCATGTTTTTGGAAGTTTTCCAGGCTTCTTCCTGTGATTGATTTCAAGATTCATAGCATTGTGATCTGAAAGTGTGCATGGTATGATCTCAGTTTTTTTATATTGCTTTATGTCCCAGTATGTGATCTGTCTTGGAGAATGTGCCATGCGCACTTGAGAAAAAAGTGAATCCATGGCCTCAGGATGTAGAGTTCTAAATATATCTGTCAAATCCATCTGATCCAATGTGTCATTCAAGTCCATTGTTTCTTTAGTGATTTTCTGTCTAGTTGTTTTATTCATTGCTATAAGTGGATTATTAAAGTCCCCTGCTATTAGCACATTCTTATCTGTAGGATTGTTTCTGTTTGTGATTAATTGTTTTATATATTTAGGTGCTTCCATATTCGGTGCGTAGACATTTATAATTATTAGCTCTTCCTGATGGATAGACCTTATAATTATTAATGCTCTTCTTCATCCCTTGTTACTGTCTTTAATTTAAAGTCGAGCTTGTCTGATATAAGTATAGCTACTCCAGCTTTCTTTTGACTTCCAGTAGATGATATATATTTCTCTGTCCCCTGACTTTCAATCTGAAGGTGTCCTCCAGTCTAAAATGCATTTCTTGGGGCGCCTGGGTGGCTCAGTCGGTTAAGCGTCCAACTTCGGCTCAGGTCATGATCTCACGGTTGGTGGGTTCGAGCCCCGTGTCGGGCTGTGTGCTGACAGCTCAGAGCCTGGAGCCTGTTTCTGATTCTGTCTCCCTCTCTCTGTGACCCTCCCCTGCTCACGCTCTCTCAGAAATAAATTTAAAAAAGACTAAAATGTGTTTCTTGTAGACAGCAAATAGATGGATTTTGTTTTTTTATGCATTCTGCTACCCTATGTCTTTTGTTTGGGGCATTTGTTGCATTTACATTCAGTGTTATTATTAATAAATATGGGTTTAGAGTGATCATGTCCTTTATGGGATTTATGCTTCTGGTGGTGTCTCTGGCATCTTACCTTCCTTGCAGTATTTCCCTCAGAGAGTCCCCCTCAGGATTTCTTGTAGCGCTGGTATGGTGGTGATGAATTCTTTCAATTTTTGTTTATTTGGAAAGACTTTTATCTCTCCTTCTATTCTGAATTACAGGCTTGCTGGATAGAGGATTCTTGGCTGCATATTTTTTCTCTTCATCACACTGAAGATTTCCTGCCATTCCTTTCTGTCCTGCCAGGTTTTAATAGATAGGTCTGTAACCACTCTGATAGGTTTCCTTTTGTATGTTAGGGCCCTTTTCTCTCTAGCTGCTTTCAGAATTCTCTCTTTGTCCTTATATTTTGCCAGTTTCACTATGATATGTCGTGCAGAAGATCGATTCAAGTTACATCTGAGGGGAGTTCTCTGTGCCTCTTGGATTTCATTGTCTGTTTCCTTCCCTAGATTTGGGAAGTTCTCTGCTATAATTTGTTTAAGGACTCCTTCAGCACCTTTCCCTCTCTCTTTCTCTTCTGGAATTCCTATGATATGGATATTGTTCCATTTGATTGTATCACTGAACTCTCTAATTCTCCTTTCATGTTTCTGGATCAGTTTATCTCTACTTTTCTCAGCTTCCTCCTTTTTATAATTGTGTCTTCTAATTCACCTATTCTCCTTTCTGCCTCTTTTATCCTTGCATTGGACACCTCCACTTTATTATGCATCTCATTTATAGCATTTTTTAATTCATCACAACTATTTTTAAGCTCCATAGTCTTTGTAGCAATAGTTTCTCTGATGTCTTCCATGCCTTTTTCAAGCTCAGCAATTAATTTATGACTATTGTTCTAAATTCTTGTTCAGTTATTTTGCTTATATCTGTTCTGAGCAGTTCTTTAGCTGTCATTTCTTCCTGGAATTTCTTTGGAGGAGAGTTCTTCTGTTTTGTCATTTTGGTTAGCTTTCTATCTCTTGTTAGTTTTAAAAGTTTGTTATGCACTCTGCACCTGCAAGTACTGCTGTATTAAAAAGGCTGTTTGACTGTCCAGGGCCTGTCCGTTCTGGAAGTGTTCTTTGAATGGTGTCTCTTGGTCTCTCTTGTTGAGACTTTGGTCATTTTATTTCCCTTCTCGTAGTGGTATTTGTGACTCTCCACCATGTGTACTTTGGCTTGTTTCTTGAAGTAGCCCTGAAAAAGAAAACAGACAGGCAGCCACACTGGGAACCAAGGCACACAAACACACAGACAAATCCAACGAACACACAAACTGAAAGGGAAGAAGAAAAAGAAAGGAAGGGACAAAAAAAAAAAAAAGAGGAAGGAGGGAAGACAAATAATAAAAATAAGAATAAATAAGTTAAAAAGAAGAAAAGAACAAAGAAAAAACCCAAAGGACAAAGGACAGTCTAAAAGCATAAAACCAGAATTCCCAGCTACAAATAAAGAGCCGGGTATATGCAGTGTTGATGGAAGAGCATAGACAGAGAGAGAAATGACAGGGCAGGGAGGAAGCAAAATTGGAAATGAAATGACCAGGCAGAAAGACTAAGAGGATTAATTCAGAGAGAGAAAGAGGAGAATATGGTTAGAGGCGAGGAGAAAGAAATGAAGATATTTTTACTCAGGGAAACTATATAGTCTGATTACTCCAGAGATAGAGCGCGGTAGAAAGGTAGCAGTGGAAGTGTAGAATATACATCTAGAGAATGGATTAAATGTGACTGTTTAAGCAAACCAGTGACCAGAGTGCCCAGTCCAAAAGAGTGGAGAGTTACGAATGAGACAAGGGAAAAATATATCTGTATAGAAAGAACTGATCTAGAATTAGTCATGGTAGTGCATCCATGTTGGTCTTGCTCCGGGCTATGGTAAAAACCAAGAAAAAAAACCCCAAAAAACAGCTCTCTAGCGGGGATGGGTATGGTTTGGTGTAGGCAGGTCTTAGCCTCCATTGCATCCTGTCCCACTGGCAGGCCACTCCCTGAGGTCCCGTGTTGGTGGTTGTGGGGAGAAAAATGGCAGTGCCCCAGTCCCTTCTTGAACCAAACGTTGCAACTCACTCTTTTGCGTCTGATCTCCCCGTGCTGCCGGCGTAGCCAAGGTGGGCCATGCTCTATATCCCAAGCCAGGCCTCATTTCCAGATCTTAGTCCACATGCCCCATTGATATCGCCTGAAATATAAACCTGCAGGCCAAGTCCCTCTAAACAGTTTCAGGCCTCTCACCTCCCTGCTGGGAATTGAGTGGAGCCAGAAGCACAGCAGCACAGCTTCAGGCGCCGCTGCTTCCCCTCCAGGTTGAGCTGGCAAGTGAGGAATAGTTTCTCCCGGGGTCACCTGGGGTCAGTGTGTCCCGCTCAGGGTCAGCTCAACAGCAGGAAACCAGATCCCTCTGTCTGGGGTGAGATCCTTTAAAACACTGGGGTTTGAATCCCAGCCCAGCACCTGGGAGACATGGAGACCGTGGAGCAGGACAAACTGGCCTCCTCGTACCCATGCTACTCTGTGAGGATGGCCTGAACAGCATGGTTTGGGACACCTGGTCCAAGGAGGAGAGAGTGGGGTGGTTGTATCATAGTGCAACTGGCAAAATACAAAGATAAAGAGAGAATTCTGAAAGCATCTAGGAACAGCTAGTGCTTACCTACAAGGGTAGACACATAAGGGTAGCGGCAGACCTGTACACTGAAACATGGCAGGCCAGAAGGGAGTGGCAGGAAGTATTCAATGTGCTGAATAGGAAAAATATGCAGCCAAGAATCGTTTATCCAGCAAGGCTGTCATTCAGAATAGAAGGAGAGATAAATGCTCTCCCAGACAAAAACTGAAGGAGTTTGTGACCACTAAACCAGTTCTGCAGGAGATCCTAAGGGGGACTCTGTGACTGGAATACTGCAGAGACTACAAAGTACCAGATGCATCACCACAAGCATGAAACCTACATATGACATAATGACACTAAATCCCTATCTTTCAGTAATTACTCTAAATGTAAATGGGCTAAATGCTCCAATCAAAAGATCTAGAGTATCAGAATGGATAAAAAATCAAGATCCATCTGTATGCTGTCTACAAGAGATTTATTTTAGACCTAAGGATACCTGCAGATTGAAAGTGAGGGTATGGAGAACCATCTGTCATGCTACTGGAAGTCAAAACAAAGTTGATGGAGTCCTACTTATATCAAACAAACTATATTTTAAACTAAAGACTGTAACAAGAGATGAAGAAGGGCATTACGTTATAATTAAGGGGTCTAGCCATCAAGAAGAGCTAACAATTATAAATGTTTATACCCCCAACTTGATAACACCCAAATATATAAAGCAGTTAATCATGAACATAAGCAATCTTCTTGATGATAATAATACAGTAATTTTAGGTGACTTTAATACTCCACTTACAGAAATGGACTCATCATCTAGGCAGAAAATCAATAAAGAAACAATGGCTTTGAATGCACACTGGGCCAGATGGACTTGACAGATATATTCAGAACTTTTCATCCAAAAGCAGCAGAATACACATTCTTCTTGAGTGCACATGGAACATTTTCCAAAATAGGTCATGTAGTGGGTCACAAAACAGCCCTCAATAAATAAAAAAGGATTGAGATCATACCATGCATATTTTCAGATCACAGTGCTATGAGACTTGAAATTAACCACAAGAAAAAATTTGGAAAGCCTCCAAATGTATGGAGGTTGAGGAACATCCTACTAAAGAATTAATGAGTCAACCAAACAATTAAAGAAGAACTTTAAAAAATATATGGAAGCAAATGAAAATGAAAACACGACAGCCCTTTGGGATGCAGCAAAGGCAGTCCTCAGAAGAAAATACATTGCAATCCAGGCCTATCTCAAGAAAGAAGAAAAACCCTAAATATAGAACCTAACCTCACACCTAAAGGAACTAGAAGCAGAACAGCAAAGAAACCCCAAAATCAGCATAAGAAGAGAAATAATAAAGATTACAGCAGAAATAAACAATATTGAATCCCCCCCAAAAAAGTGGTAGAACAGATCAATGAACCTAAGAGCTGTTTTTTTAAAGAATAAACAAAATTAATAAACTCCTAGCCAGATTTTTCAAAAAGAGAACTCAAATATATAAAATCACAAATGAAAGAGGAGAGATCACCAACACCACAGAAATACAAACAATTATTAGAGACTACTATGAAAATTATATGCCAATAAACTGGACAATCTGGAAGAAATGGACAAATTCCTAGACACCCACACACTACTAAAACTCTAAAGAGAACAAATAGAAAATTTGAACAGCCAGCAAAAAAATTGAATCAGTTGTCAAAAATCTCCCAACAAAAAAGAGTCCTGGGCCAGATGGCTTCCCAGGGGAATTCTACCAGACATTTAAAGCAGAGTTAATACATATCCTTCTCAAGCTGTTCCAGAAAATAGAAACAGAAGGAAAGCTCCCAGACTCATTCTATGAAGCCAGCATTACCTTGATTCTTAAACCAGGAAGAGATCCCACTAAAAAGGAGCATTATAGGCCAATATCCTTGATGAACATGGATGCAAAAATTCTCAACAAGATATGAGCAAATCAAATTCAAAAATATATTGAAGAATTATTCACCATGATCAAACCAGATTCATTCCCGGTCTGTAGGGCTGGTTCAATATTCGCAAATCAATGTTCTACATCACAAAAGAAGACAAGATAAGAACAATATGATCATGTCAATAGATGCAGAAATATCAATTGACAAAATACATCATCCTTTCTTTTTTTTATTATCCTATCTTAATAAAAACCCTTAAGAACGTTGGGATAGAAGGAACATACCTTAGCCTCATAAAAGCCGTACATGAAAAGCCCACATCTAATATTATCCTCAGTGGGAAAAACTGAGAGCTTTCCCCCTGAGATCAGGAACACGACAGGGATGTCTACTCTCACCACTGTTGTTTAACATAGTACTGGAAGTCCTAGCCTCAGCAACCAGACAACAAAATGAAATAAAAGGCATCCAAATTGGTAAAGAAGAAGTCAGACTTTCACTTTTTGCAGATGACATGATTCTTTACATGGAAAGTCCGAAAGACTCCAGCATAAAACTGCTAGAACTGATACATGAATTCAGCCAAGTCGCAGGATATAAACTCAATGTAGGGAAATCAATTGCATTTCTGTACATGAATAATGAAGTAACAGGGAGAGAAATCAAGGAATTAATCCCATTTACAATTGTACCAGGAACTATAAAATATCTAGGAATAAACCCAACCAAAGAGGAAAAAATCTGTAGGCTGAAAACTATAGAAAACTTATGAAAGAAATTAAAGAAGACACAAAGAAATGGTAAAACATTCCATACTATGGATTGGAAGAACAAATATTGTTAAAACGCTGATGCCAACCAAACCAGTCTATACATTCAATGCAGTACCAATCAAAATTGCACCATCATTCTTCTCAGAGTTAGAACAAGCAATCCTAAAATTTGTATGGAACCAGAAAAGCCTCCAAATAGCCAAAGCAATCCTGAGAAAGAAAACCAGTGCTGGAGACATCACAATCCCATGTACTACAAAGTACTTTAGCCTGTAGTACAAAGCCATAATCATCAAAACAGTATGGTACTGGCACAAAAACAGACACATAGACCAATGGAATAGAATAGAGAACCCAGAATTAGACCCACAAATGTATGGCCAACTAATCTTTGACAAAGATGGAAAGAATATCCAGTGGAAAAAAGACAGTCTCTGTAGCAAATTGAGCTGGGAGAACTGGACAGCAACATGCAGAAGAATGAAAATGGACCACTTTCTTACACCTTATACAAAAATAAATTCAAAATGGATGAAAGACCTAAATGTGAGACAGGAATCCATCAAAACCCTAGAGAAGAAAACAGGCAACAGCCTCTTTGACCTCAGCCACAGCAACTTTTTACTCCACATGTTTCTGAAGTCAAGACAAATAAAAGCAAAAATGAACTATTGGGACCTCATCAAGGTAAAAAGCTTCTGCACAGCAAAGGAAATAGCCAACAAAACTAAAAGGCAACCAATGGAATGGGAGAAGATATTTGCTAATGACAGATAAAGAGTTAGAATCCAAAATTGATAAAGAACTTACCAAACCCAAAACCTGAGAAACAAATAATCTAGTGAAGAAATGGGCAGAAGACATGAATAGACACTTTTCTAAAGAAGACATCCAGATGGCCAGTAGACACATGAAAAGATGCTCAACATTACACATCATCAGGGAAATGCAAATCAAAACTGCATTGAGTTACCACCTCACACCAGTCAGAGTGGCTAAAATTAACAACTCAGGCAACAGCAGATGTTGGTGAGGAAGTGGAGAAACAGGAACCCTCTCACACTATTGATGGGAATTCAAACTGGCACAGCCACTCTGGAAAACAATATGGAAGTTCCCCCCAAAATTAAAAAAAATAGAATTACCCTACAATCCAGCAACAGCACTACTAGAAGTTTATCGAAATGATATAGGAGTGCTGATTCATAGGGACACATGTACCCCAATGTTTATAGCAGTGCTATCAACAATAACCAAATTATGGAAAGAGCCCAAATGTCCCTCAACTGATGGATGGATAAAGAAGATGTGATGTGCACACGTGTGCATACACGCGCACACACACACACACACACACACACACACACACACTGGAATACTACTCAGTAATGAGAAAGAATAAAATCTTGCCATTTGCAGCAATGTGGCTGGAACTGGAGGGTATTATTCTAAGTGAAATAAGTCAGTCACAGAAAGACATATGATATGTTTTCACTCATCTGTGAAACTTGAGAAACTTAACAGAAGACCATGGATGAAGGTAAGGAGAAAAAAATAGTTTCAAATAGGGCAGCAAACCATAAGAGACTCTTAAATACAGAGAACAAACTGAGAGTTGATGGGGGCAGGGCAGAGTGGAGGGAAAATGGGTGATGGGCACTGAGGAGGGCACTTGTTGGGATGAGCACTGGATATTGTATGTAAGCCATGAATCATAGGAATCTACTCCCAAAGCAAAGAGCACATTTTATACACTGTATGTTAGCTAACTTGATAATAAATTATACTGAAAAATTATTATTTTTGGAGCCATTTGAAGACTGTAAGCACTTTACATGAGAGTTTGATGTCTTTTCTAAGTGCTCTTACTAAGTGTGTAAATTCAAGCCTCTAGTTACTTAATCTCTCAAATGATATTTGTCCTCTGTTTAATGAGAATAATACTACCTCAAAAATCTGCAGTGAAGACTAAATGAGAGGTTTATGGCTCAATAGTTGTTAGTCCCTCAACAGTCTATAACTTTCTTATAAGAAATCTCCATATAAATGTGATAAAAATGTCAAATGAAAAATTTTAGTACTGCTTCCATTCTCTTAGTCCATGTAATCATTTACAAGTTTTGTTAAAAGAAATTGTAGTTCACCTTGCTTTATTGGCTCTTCAAGATGTGTCTAACTGAAGCTAGCATTAATTAGTGGCTATTTTGCATTTGACTTTGAAGTCAATTGAGAGGTAGACACAAGAGTTAAGATGTAGAGAGCAAACTGTCAGCTTTATGATTGGTAGATCTGTTGGCTTAGATGCATAAGCAAGTAACTTTGATATTTCACCCCTGAAATAGAATTACTCTGTCACAGACACCAGCAGACAATCTAAAGGCTGTCCCACCTGTGGGAACTCCTCAAATAAACTTATGGCACAAAAAGGTGATGTAAAACATGTTTTGTTTAATTTTGTTTTTGTTTTGTTTGTTTATTGTGAGCAGATGGTTTCCAATAAAAGAGAAATGAGACCAAGGGCCTGCAGCATGTATAACTAATTAGCTGTCTCAAAACTGATCTAGATTCAATGCATTATGGTCAAAATCTCACACATTTTTGGTAGAAATTGACAGACAATTCTAAAATGTGCATAGATCTCTAAAGGACTTAGAATATAGGAAAATAAATTTGGACTACTTATACCACCAGATTTCAAGATTCGCTACAAGCAGCAATAATTCTGGGACTTTGGTGCTCCTGACATAGACTTCTATATTGTCAGGAAACATAAGACAAAGGTGCCAGTGTAGTTCATTGGGAAAAGGAAACCTTTCCTTAGTGCTGAAACAACTGGATAGTCACAGCGGACAAAATCAATCTTGAGCCCTGCCTTACAGATTTAAATAAATGGGGAGACACACCTGTGTTTTTGCATTGGAAAATCTAACATTCCTTAATCTGGGGGCATAAAATACAAAATTTTAATTTCATTTGATTTAATTTAATTTCCAGTATAGTTACTATACTGTACAGTGTTTTATGATGTTGTGGGTTTTTCCTATAGGGTCTTACTATGTTTGGATAGTATTTGTCACATATATTATATATGCAGAACCACATATATGAATGGAAGTGACTTGAGATTCTTTTTTTTTTTTTTAATTTTTTTTTAATGTTTTATTTATTTCTAGAGAGAGAGAGAGAGAGACAGCGTGAGCAGGGGAGGGTCAGAGAGAGAGGGAGTCACAGACTCTGAAACAGGCTCCAGGCTCTGAGCTGGCAGTCAGCACAGAGCCCGACGCGGGGCTCGAACCCACGAACCGCGAGATCATGACCTAAGCGAAAGTCGGACGCTTAACCGACTAAGCCACCCAGGCGCCCCGGAAGCGACTTGAGATTCTAAAACTAATATTACATTTAAGGCCAATTGCTTTTTGATGAGAATGCCAGGAAAATAAAATGGGGAAAGAGTAGTCTTCAACAAATGGTGTCGGGTCATCTGAATATCCACATGCAAAGAAGTGGAGTTAGATCCCTTTCTCAGACTATGCATAAAATTTAACTTAAAATGGGTCATAGATCTAAATGTAAGAACTCAACCTGGGGGTGTGTGAGTCACTCGGTCAGTTAAGTGTCCAACTTTTGATTTCAGCTCAGGTCAAGAGCTCATGGTTCATGAGTTGAGCCCCACATCGGACTCGACTCTAACCAGCCTGCTTGGAATTCTCTCTCCTCTCTCTGCCCCTCCCCAACTCATGTGTGTGTGTGTGCTCTCTCTCTCTCTCAAGTAAGTAAACATTTTTTAAAAATGTAAGAGCTCCAACTATAAATGTCTTAGAAGAAAATCTAAGAGTTAAGTCCTTGTGAATGAGGGTTATGCAAAAATTTCTTTTAGTTATAACACCAAAAATCAAGAAAAAAGAGCAAATTGAGAATTGGACCTTGTCTAAATGTAAAACTTCTGTGCTACAAATTATAGCATCAAAAAAGAAAAGAAGACAAAATAAAATACAGTCTACAAACATAATTAAGGAGAAAATATTTGTAAATTGTATATCTGGTGATGGATTGGTAACCAAGATATACAAAGAACTATTAAAACTCAATGATAAAAAAAAACCCTCAATTTAAAAATTGTCAAGGTATGAACAAGGATTTCTCAAAGAAAGATATACAAATGGTCTATAAAGTCATGAAAAAGATATTCAACACTATTAGTCATTAGGGAAATGTAAATGGTACTACAGTGGGATCCCGCTTCATGCCTTGCAAGACCAAAAGGACAAGAACAAATGTTGGTTGGAATGTGTAGAAATACCAGCATACCTTGGTGGTGGCAAATATGGTGCAGCTTCTTTGGGAAATAGTTTGGCAGCTTCTCAAAATGTGAAAAACATGGACAGATAATTATCTGTCTGGAATTATCAGATAATTCCAATTCCCAGAAATTCCAGTTTTAGATAAATACCCAAGAGAAATGAAGATCCGTGTACACACAAGCATAAGTTCTTAGTATCATTATTCATGATAATGAAAAAGTATAAATAATCCACATGTCCATTATCTGATGAATGGATGGATAACATACAGTATAACCATACCACAGAATATTCTTCAGGAATAAGGAAGAATAAGTTGTGAGGTAAGCCACAACATGGATGGGCCTCGAAGATATAATGCTAAGTGAAAGAAGCCAGTCACAAAAAGGGCAACATGTTGTAGGATTCCATTTACATGGAATAGCAAGAATAGACAAGTCTGTAAAGACCAAACATACATTAGTGGTTTCCTAGGGCCGAGAGAAGGGGTGATGGGGAATGACCTAATGGTCACAGTATTTCTTGTGCAGGTAATAAAAATGTTTTACAATTAGTTTGTACAGATGGCTATAGAGCTCTGTAGATCCACTAAAATTCACCTAGTTTTATACTTAATGTGAAAATTTAATGTATGGCATGTAAATTATATTTCAGCCAAGCTCTTAAGAATCAACCCTGAGGAAGGGATATAATTATTCATAGGACTTTACAGCTGAGGAAAATAAGGTCACAAAAAGCACAGTTGGTCAAGGGAGGATTCCAGTCAGACCCCAGCTGATTATGAAGCTCATGTTTTGCCACCATCTGTCCAGTCTGAGGAACTGGATCGTCTGCAAACCCCATTGTTTATTTAATATAAATAATGAAGCACACCAGAATTCAGGATGGAAGGCAGCTGTAGTGATCTGTCCTTGGCACACTGAATCCTGAGTTGTGGTAAGAAGCAGGTGGGATGGAAGAAGGAAGCCAAGAAAGGGGATAATAATCCCTCAACTGAATATGGGTGCTTATAGTCTTCTTGAGGAGGTTGTAAGGGTGATGAACCTGCATTATATTCCCCATTGAGAAATAAGGAACCAGAAGGTCGGAGAGGTTAACTGGTCTACCTAAAGTCACATATTTAGCAAGTGGTGGGCATCATACATCAAATACTATAGGTTTTGGGTTTTCCCATTTTTTTCTGCAGTAAATGTTGTGGGGAGCACACTGCCCTTTATTTTGGCAAGATTTACTCATCGTGTTGCCATTAACTGCTTAAGTGAGAAAAATAAGCCTCAACCATTTTCTCATCAGCTAGGTGGTTTCTTGGAATAAGGCACAATATATCATAAATTTTAATTTCTTATAGGTGGTTGGCCTTCACATGTTGCAAGTGATTCTCTAAATATGTGAATAGGTTTAAACTATTATAAAGACAGTAAACATAGCTGGAATGTTTCATGACACACACTCTATAACAACCCTCTTCATCCGGAATGTGCCACACTGGCAATCTTTTTGTTCTCTATTCCTGAGTGTCTGTGTTTAAACACAGATCTGTTTTAAGTCTGTGAAGACTCGCCCTTGAAGTATTCAGGTGTCAGACATTTTTGGAACATATTGTTCTGGTGATGGAGACAAGAGAGTGTGTGTTCCAGTCAGGTCGGCCAGTGGAACATTCTGGCAGGCTGGTTGCCCCCAGTGAGTGATAGGAGACAAAAAGATTGGTGTCAGGAGCCTGCAGCTGGGATCTGTGATCTCAGAGAAATGACTGTGTCTGCCGAAGCTCTCAGAAGGAGAATCAGCACTTAAAGAGGGCATTTCCATTTATCATGTCTCATTTGAGCCTGGCCAATTTGGAGACACGTATTACTGTCTCTGTTTTAAAAATGAAGAGACTGAAGGCCAATGAGGTTACATAGATTGGTCGTCCTCACAGAGATGTACACAATGGAGTTGGCATTTGCACCCAAGTCTGTCTAAAGCTGAAGACAATGTACTTAAGGGCTCCAAACCATGCCCTTTCCCCCACTGCCTCCTGCATGCAGAGATGCAGAGTCCCAAATAACAATGCTCTGGATGACATCATCAGTGTGAGATGGAAACACCTAGACCAGTATCCAGATGGGAAGTAGATCTTTGTTCTTGATGTCTCAGGCCAACTTGTCTTTAAAGGGAACAGCCCTGAAGAGGGGAATGGAGTTGGTCTTTTCTCTGCCACTTAGTATATGTGACCTTGGGACAGAAAGTCACTTCATCTTTCTGAGCTTTGATCACTTCAAATCTCGTGGCACAGACCTCCTATCTTCCCTGCAAGCATCGCAGAGTTATTGTGAGTGCTAAATAGAGCCGCCAAAATGGGAGGGTGGTAAAAATCTGGAGTATAGTTAATTCGTTCCGGACCAAGATTTTGTGTTGATTCAGAAAAATGTAAGGGGTGCTGATGATCTTTCTGTCTGCCCTGCCCCCTTCTTGCTTTATTTCTACTCTGTGACCACCCTTCCCACCCCATGGCCACCATGTGCCAAGTGTTTTCAGCCTCACTCTATTTGCTACATGAGGGCACAGATATCCAACTAGCAGTATCAGAAGCTGACAGCTTAATTCTAGGACATTCGTAACTGACAACCCAGACTTCACAGGTGCTTTTGTATTAAATTCCTCTAATAAAACAAGGGCTCATATTCTGGAGTCCCATTCATTTATGGGTTTCAGGGAGCTCATAAAGCATTTGAAACTCCATGAAAATTTGCCTGTATATGTACATATGCGCCTTTTTCTGAGTAGAGGCTTCAGAGTTTCAGATTCTTAAAAAACCCACTAAATCTAGAGAGTTAAAAATTCTCTCTTGTAGAGTACAGTGTCATGACCATGTGACAGTCTCCTAATTAGAGTCTCCAGGCACTTTCAGCATTACTCACCTCTCATCACCAATATCCAGTGTACCACTTAGCCCTATCTTCTGATGCCTCTTAAACTCTAATTTTCCTCCAAGCCTGTTGTCCTAGTTGAGACTTTCATCATCTATGGTTGGGAGTATCGAAATGTTTGCAATGGCCTTCCTGCCTCTACTCTTGCTATCTCTGACCATCTTCTAGAGTAATGTCACAGTGATCTTTTACAAACACACACAGAAGCTGTCAAAATCCTGTTTAAACTGGCTCCCTCGCATCTTCTGTGTAAAGCCCACACTCCTTATGCCTTCTGTTCATGGCCTTTAAGCCCCCTGACTGCCTGGCTTTTTAGCCATGTGCCTCTCCTGCTCCCCTCCATGGACATTATGAACTCTGTTCCAGGTGATCCCCCACTGTGGGCACTTTGATTCTGCTGTTTCCTCTGTCTAGAATGTCCTTTTGGCCTATAGAGCTACAAGCTCCTTTCCAGTTTCTAGGGCTCAATAACATGGTGTCGCCTCCATTGTGAACCTTATCCCTGTCCCTGTATCGTTCTCCCTAGAACATTGAGTCACCCCTTCCTTTAAAATCCAACTCTCATTTTTTATATAGTTATTTCTACCAAATTGAATTTCCTTAATTCTGCAGATATCTCCTTCCCCTACTGTGCTCTGACCTTTATATATTCAGAGGAGATGATAATGTACAAGACCAATTGTTGACAATAAGATCAGAGAGCTGTAGCTTATAAATAAAAGTCTGTTGGATAAAAAAATCAATAATTTAATAATTGATGTTGAAGAAGTGGATACCACTGCAGATGACAGGGAGTGGGACATGGGGTCAGTGTGAAGCTCGAAAAATCACACCTCACATTGGTCACAGCTTTGATTCATGACATGGAAATAGAAGGTCAGTAATCATGGATGAGAAAGAATTGGGTCAATGGATACAGCTAGCATATTGGAAAGAACATAGGATTAGGAGTTAGGAGCTCTAGATTTTACTATCAGTCCTACTATCAATTCCTTTTATGGCATTGGCCAAATTGGTTCTTGTCTACGGGTCTCAGTGTTCTTAGTGAGACAGTGTTGAACCAGAATATCTCTTAGATCACTTCCAGTACTAACATTTTATGAGTGTGAGAGAAAACACCATAACCCTACATTCTGGGCTGATTTCCTGACCCTGTCTGGCAAAGACAAATGGAGATGTGAAAACTATCATACCTCAATAAAAAAAAAAAAAGTATCTTTTTATTTTAGGGCCTTTAGGCGACAGTGGGGAAGGAATGTTTTGATGGTATTGATCTGGGATTCTGTAAAGTACCTCAATTGTGTGAAACTCTGACATTAGTGTCTCATTTCCCATAAGAGCTTTTATGAGCTCTCCTGAGTCAAAGATTCCCTGTACAACCATCCAGAATTATGACTCAAGCTTGGTAAGTTAATATGAGGGTCAAGAAGCCAAAAGGCCATGGGAGGAATCAAGATCTTAAATGTGGACCACACCCCAAGTCTGGCTGAGGCCCTTGGAGCGTATAAGTATGAATCAGATATCCCTCTCTTAAAGAGAATGGGCATAATGAGACTTTTATCTTCATGTGCAGGGACATTTCTCTCATGTCGAAAAAGCATTCTGATGTAGGGAGAAGGCTACTAGACCTGTTTCAGTGTGAGGAGTCAGTTTGGAAAGTCATGTGATCTCCACGGGCCTCAGTTCTCCCATCTGTGTCATGGGAATAGTCTCTGTTGTACTACTTCTGTGTTGTTGGGAGAAACAGGTGAATCTTTGTATGTGAAAGCACTTTGTAGATTGTGTGACGGGAGCACCCAAGGGTGAGTTGATGATAAGAGGAAAACAAATCAAAGAAAATAATATCCTTTCTATAACTCCTGAATCACTTTATTCCTAAATTTGACTGGCTTCTCTCCTGGAGGTGACCATTTTGGAACTTTCACTTGAGTTTCTTCTCTGAAGATAGTGGCCCAGAATACTAGAACCAAGAATATTTAGGCTTGAGGTTATAGCAACAGCTAGACATCAACACATAGTAGTAGAGAGGGGGAATGGTCATGTCAATGAACAAATTTTATTGTCCACAAGACACCAATTCCAAAAGGAGATAAAAAATAAATATTCATTCACTTCTAGTGTGAGTTGTGTATTCCAACCCGCACCAGATCACAGGTCACAGGAACTCGGGATTGGTCCCTCGGGTCTTTTGAGCTTCCACCCAAATCATCACCTTTACTAGTCATGCACCTGTATTAGTTTTCTGCAGCTGCTGTAACAAATGACCCCAAACCGAGTGGCTGAAATGGCAGGGTTTTATTGTATCACAGTTCTGGAGGCTAGATATCCAAGATCAGGGGTGGGCAGGCCCTTGCTCCCTCTGGAGGTGCTAGGGGGGGATTGGCTGCAGCTCTTTCTCCCAGCTTCTGGTGGTTCTGTAACGGGTGACCACATCACCCTGACCTTCACATAGTGCTTCTCTCTCTGCTACAGGTCTGTGTTCAAATTTCCTTTCTATAAGGACAGTAGATCTGTTAATATGAGGCCTTCCCTACTCTAGTATGACCTCATCTTAGTTGATGACACCTGTGATGACCTTATTTCCAAATGAGGGTGTATTTTGAGGTGCAGGGGGATTAGGACCTTAACATACGAAATTAGTGGAGGCATAATTCAACCTGTAATGCTCCCCTTCTTTGTCAAAAGGGAAACTTCTTGGCCCTTTGGACTCCTTCATCTGTACTGCCCATCAACTTGGTCATGCAGTCCCTCTTACACACTGGATCTCTCTCCTCACTTCACTTCCTCTCTCTGGCCTGGGGCTTAGAGCATTCATTCATTGGAGTTTATGGTAAATAGGATGGGCAATGTGTAATGGATGCTGTTTGTGGAGAGAAAAAGGGAATGAAGAGTTATTTGAAGTAGACTGACATCAGAATGGAGGACATCTTGGGGTACTTGGGGTACATCAAGCGTTTGAATCTTGATTTTGGCCCAGGTCATGATCTCACGGCTTGTGACTTTGAGCCCCATGCCAGGCTCTGTGCTGATGGTGTGGAACCTGCTTGGGATTCTCTCTCTCTCCCTCTCTCTCTGCCTCTCCCCCACTTGCATACACATGCTCTCTCTCTCTCAAAAATAAATAAACATCTTATTAAACAAAGTGTAATATATCCATACTACACACTATCTCAATGCTCATAATATATTGATAAGTGAAAGAAGCAGGATGGAGACAAAATGTATGGTGCATTTCAATTAAAAAATAATTACATGCTACATGTGAAAAATACTTGTGTAATACATACACCAAAATAGTAAGAGTAGTTATGTCTAAATGTTAAGAGTCTAGGTCATTTTGTTGGTTTTTTTGTAGATACCAAACTTAATCTTGAATACTTTTTTTGTAATTAGATAAAATGTTTTATGTATGTGCATGTCTATATGCACACTTGTGTCCATATCTAGACCTATATTCATAGATTTACTCTGGGAACTGACTACTGAAGTGAAATATTTTTGTTGACTATTCAGCGTTTTCAATTCTCCTTTCTTGATACTCAGATCTGTACATCTCTCAATTTGTCCATTTACCATTGGAGAAGTTAAATCAACCCAAGATCCACGGGGAAGTTCTGATTGGTCTAAGCCATTCGGAGTAATTCCCTCTACTTTGCAGGGTGACTGGTGTAGGTAATATCGACCAAAGCTCTGGGGATTATCAGCACAGGATTTGGATCCCAGTTGAGCATACATGACTCGATTAAAGCCAATTAGATGAAAGATGAGGATTTATAAAGGCATCTGGGAAAGAATCTTGCTTATTGCTCTCATTCAGCTATCGAAAGAACAGTTTCTTCTGGAAGGCATGGTATTTAAATATGAACCTTGGAGCTACTCCAGGCACTTCATTGTGGGGTTGATCTGCCTTTGGATGAAGCCGAACCCACAAACGTGAGAGAAGACTAATGGATATACACATGCATGCACTCACACATAGATATGCATACACACGGGTCTGTGATGACAGTTAAGCCTGTCAGTGAGACCAGTCCCAAACTACTTTATCTCTGGACTTTTGATTCCCTGAATAAAATAAAATTTCCTGTATCTTTTAAGTCCAGTTGAATTGGATTTTCACTCATTTGAAACAAGACTCCTGAGTTACAAAGTCGGAAGCCCACAACACAGGCTAAGAGACAGGCCTCGGTTTAGGTGTTTTATAAAAGGAACCACCTCTACGATATTGTTAATTATGTCATTTCCAGAATATACCATTGAAGCAATATCTAAATGAGCAACTTGGATCTTCAGTAAGATGAAATATCATAGTCATGAGCCTGACAAGGTCAGCTTTTGTCTCTGCCTTCTCTGTAACTTGAAATATCAGGGGTCTAGTTGAATAAAGGCAGGAGAGAGAATAATTCTTAGGCACCTATGTGTCCATAAAAGGCACTTTATTCCACAACAGTCCTCAAGAGTGGTGATTAAAACCTCTGTTATATAGATACGAAAGCATTGGCTCAAATATTATAGAATTTGTTCAAAATCCAAGATTGGACTTGAGTTCCTTCTTGCACTAGAACATTCTTCCTGATATGCCATATTGTTTCAATTAAGAGAGGAGAATCTGAAGCTTCAATAGTCTCCAAGAAAGTAATTCTATTCCTTTTGTATTTGTATGTTATCCAAAATCTGACTACAAGAAGGATTTTAAGCACAGCAGTTTGGGGCACCTGGGTAGCTTAGTCAGTTGAGCCTCAGGCTCTTGATTTCAGCTAAAGTCATGATCCCAGGGTCATGGGATCAAGCCCTGCATTGGGCTCTGCACTGAGCATGGAGCCTGCTTCAAATTCTCTTTCTCTTTCACTCTGACCCTTTCTCCCACCTGTGCTCTTTCTCTCTAAAAAAAAAAAAAAAAATAGCAAGTGGATCTACCGACATAATTAGCCTGAAGTAATTTTTAATCATTGAATCATTTGTTCTACTTTATATTGTTATGTTTAGTATATTTGAAGGTAGTTGGCTTTTAAATGGAATGTAAACACTTAAAATGAACTCAGGCAGACCTTTATTATAATTCCTGCTTTGACACTTACTAGTTGGCTATTTTAGCCAAGTCACCTACCCTCACTGGGTTTCCCCTTTCTGTACATTGTATAAGTCAGAATAATAATATTATAATGAAAAGTTAAAAAAAGTCATTTGAAAGTACCTAGCACAGGTCCCTGGACATATGGAAAGTTCTCGTTGAGTATGAAAATGAGCTATAAAAATAGTGAAGAATAAAAAAATATGATGAGTTTTGATTGTGTAAAAACCATAAGCCTCAATCTCCTCATCCTATATATTAATCCTACTATTTTAGGCACTCATAATCATTATTGTATGAAGTAACTTGAGAATCTGTAGGATACAAGGTTCCATGGAAACTTTTAGTGTCTTAATAACTTGATAGTGTTGCAGCTTAAAATACAAAACTACTTGAAATGGATGGAAAGTTCCCCTCAAATCTAGTATCCTTTTTTTTTCATTTATGAATTCATTTGCTTTAAATAAAATGCCAATTGTGCGCCTGGAATGCTATTTCTGCTCCCCTCTATTTGAAGCATGATGTTCTTTAGAAACTTTTTGAATTTTAGTACCTTTTTCAATTTATAATTTTCTTTGTGTCTCAAATGCTCCTTTAATTATAGCTGTCATGTATTATTATTTAAATACTTTATGCATTTATTCAATCTCTGTTATCTAGAAGATATATATTTTTTTAATGTTTATTTATTTTTAAGAGAGAGCGAGCATGAGTGGGGACAGGGTAGAGAGAGCCAGAGACACAAAATCCGAAGCAGGCTCCAGGCTCTGAGCTGTCAGGACAAAGCCCGACGTGGGGTTCAAATTCACGAACTGTGAGTGAGATCATGACCTGAGCTGAAATTGGACACTTAACCAACTGAGCCATCCAGGTGCCCCTACGAGATATTTATTGAATACCCAATTGTGCAGAGTACCCCCCTGGAGGGAAGAGAAAGGTGAACTAGGGACGATACCTACTCGCATGGGTATTATTTGTGTCCACTGTGTTTGGAACCTCTGCAGCCATCCTGTAATCACAGCAAATGTTAGTGAGAAGAAGTCCTCACAGGGGAGGCCAAATCAAGAGAACCATGGAGAGGGGCGCCTGGGTGCCTCAGCTGGTTAAGTGTTTGACTTCGGCTCAGATCATGATCTCATGGCTTGTGAGTTCCAGCCCTGCGTCAAGCTCTGTGCTGACAGCTCAGAGTCTGGAGCCTGCTTTAGAATCTATGACTCCCTGTCTCTCTGTCCCTCCCACACTCGTGCTCTGTCTCTCAAAAAAATAAATGTTAAAACTTTTTTTTTTTTAAAGGGAGAACCATGGAGAAATGCAGCCAAAGCCATTGCATTATGTCATCTCTGTAACCTGCCTTCTCTCTGGATGTCTGTTCCCATGAACTTTAGGAACTCTTTCCATATCGTGTAAGCTACCCTTGGTCTTATTTTTCTGTTATTTGTAGCCCACGATATTTTAATTCATATACCTACTCTTATCTCTTGTGTGTGACCCTAAGTTTCTGAAGAATAGGGAATGGTTTATGAGTTCCTACTTTGATTGACACTGTGGATGTACCCAGGATTTGAACGCAGATATTTCTGATTCCATAGATGGGAATAACACATAGCATTAAGAATAATGATTCTTAGTGTTTGGGCAGTCACGTGCTCTTTAACAACTCATAAAAGGTATCCCCATATCCCTGTGAAATATGTATTCGTATATACTTTTATATACAATAAACCAATGTTTACATGAAATTTCAGGCTTTCATAAGTCTTTGCACCCAGACCACTGCTAAGAATCCCATTCTAGGTGATGACTTCCATCTAGAAATTTGCATTTCCCCGTTACCCATGCTCTTCTTTGAAACCCATCTGAGATGTGACCTTCCAAACCTGTGTAAAAAGGGAGACTTGTTTTTTACTTACTAGTTATGTCAACATTATCTACACACATTCCCTGCTATTAATTTGAGACATTCTATTAATGTAGTGCCCGGCACTTAATGAAATTGTTTCTTCAGTGAAGGAAGTAGCTATCTTCAAATTTCAAATGACCATGCTTCTAAAGTTACTTTATTTTTTTCATACATTCTGATATTAACAACAACAACAATAATTTTAACAAGATAGCAATAAGTATTTGTGTAGTGGGTTTCAGTTTTCAGAGCATTTGTCTCTAATTTATTCCAGTCTCAACAACCTTGTGAGGTAGAAATAGTGGACATTTGTTGATTTATGACTGTCCAGCATCCATTAATTTGAGGGACTTAACTAGCCTCTGTTTTGTACATTCTCAATGGGACTATAAATCAATGTTGACTGCCCTCTGATAGAGAACTGGAAGCCACTGGAGGTTGGTGCATTCTCTTTCCTCCAGAGTTTCTTTCACTGTTTCAAAGAAGCCAAAGGGCTTGTGATCTCCACTTAGTCGATCAGACTTTCTCCCACCACTTGGCATGTTGCATTGGGTGCCAAGGAAAAATGACGGACATCCTTCATTCCAGCTATGGCACTAGGGGATGGTAGAATGTTCTTGTTGCCTTGGTCCCATTCTGATTTTTGCCTTATTGCTAACCCTGGACACTAGCCTATCAATTTGCTTTGAGAGATCTTTGACAACATTCCAATAAATTCCCTCTTTGTTTAAGTTAACCAGATTTAGACTGAGTTGTGGCCAGGAAAGAGCTTTAACGGAAACATAGTAGACTTTAAATCTCCATGTTACATATGAGAATGTAGAGTTGCAATTAAACAGTACAAAGCAAAACCAGACAGTTAAGACTCAGAGTGTTTTGCTATTGCTATTGCTTTTTTAGGTGACTCCTTATTTGTCCTATCATGTGGGTGTTCCTGGTGTGAAAGCAAGGACTGAACTGCATTCCACCTTGAACTCTATATTAATTAAAATTAGTTTCAGCTGAATTAACAGAAAAATCCAGCACAGCAGTGTTTTATACAAAATCATTCTTCCTCCTCTTTCTCATGTAAGCTAAATCTAGAGATAAAGACTGGTTTGTGAAAAGTGGTCATGCAGGGAGAAAGCTTCCAATGAGCCTCTCAGATATCCCTAGGATGTGGCTCTTGTTCTCAGGACCTGACATGGCCAATGCCTCATGTGTGTACTAGGTCAGGATCAAGGAGAGGATTGGCAGAGATTGTGCCACATCCCTTGGAAAAAGACTAATGGGAAGTACCACTCAGCATCTCTGTTTATACGTCATTGGCCAGAACTCAGTCATGTTGCATCCCTAGCTGCAAGGGAGTCCTAGAAGCAATTTTTTTTTTTTTTTAAGCCAGGCAAAAATATGCCCGGACACAAACTGAAGGTTTTTAAAATTTAACTTTCATTGGTGATTATATATAAGTATATACCCTGATGAATTTTCCCAAACTGAGTCCATCTATGTAAACAATACCCAGATCATTAAACAGAACATCATCAGCACTAAAAATAATTCCTTTTATAACGAAAAAGGAGGGAATAAATGCTTGGTGGGCAAGTGGTAGTCTCTACCACAAACCCCAAACCACAGTGAACCACAGTAATTTGCTGAATATTTGACTTGAACCAGTATTTCTTCCAACCGAACCACCACCGTCAGTACTTTGCCTCCCCAGTGGCAGGCACAGAAAATGATGCTGAGTAAGTAAATGTTGATGAATGGACTGAACAAATGAACTTCTCAGACTCCCACAAGGTGAAATACTGAGTTCACTAGTGTGTGCCTGATTTTGTAGATGTTTCAGAAAACATTTGAACATGTATCAAAGTTCTATCAAATTTGAGCTGATGGATATTTTGTTGTAGTTCCTGCTGAGAAATTAGTTACGAGGTTTCAGGCATTCAGCATTTTGTCTACATTTTATCGTTTAATTTGCACCACAAGTCAGGTAGTGTTACCCATGTTAAGAACTGAGGCTCAGAGGGATCCTTTGGTCCAAAGTTACCTGATTAGTGAGTGACATCTTCCTAAAATTCCTGTTCCCGTGTCATTTTGCTATGTAGATGTTTGAGTATCTTTTCTTTGCCTTTTTCCTATAAAAAGTGTCTCTCATTGTGCTACCTCTCTAAGCCCATTTCTTTTTCCTCTGGCACCCAGTAATCTCTCTCTGGATTTAAAGTGTCTTTAAATCTACTCTTTCTAATTCCTTTTGTACATGCACACAGTAATTCAGTTTGTCAGTTTACTTGGCCATCAGGCCTCAGATTCGATGTCACTTACTCTAGGAATTCAGACCTATCCCCCCTCATGTCAGTTTCCCTTTTTGCGATCAGAGCACTGCTCAGCTTTGTACAATGCCAGCTTTCTTGCTCGATAACCCCTCAGCAATGAACTTGAGAGGAGGACTCTATTGTGTCTACTGTGTTATAGTTAAGCACAGAATGGGTACTTGGAAATACTTGTTGGATGATTGAATGAGTGAGGAAACGGAGGTATGATTCAGAGCCCATTCTGAAGCCTGCACATCCAGCCCTGTGATATGGACATTCTGTTTAGAGCCTCTGGTCAGAAGCAGAATGACCTGCCGCCACACATAGGATCCAAGATGGGCCTTTTCTTCTCCAGAACAGCACTCACCCCTCTGGTTTTGCCATGGAATGTGACTCTCCCCTGTTAGGAAATGTGTTCTCTCACACTGCATCTCTCATTTTGACATGAATGGTCATAAAAGCTTTCTTTGTGTAACTTTTATCATGATGCTTGCTTTCCATTCCATTCCATTTAGCAGAGCGCCATTTCAAGGCACAGGAACTCTCACGGTCATTCTGAGAGCCTTCAGCCATCACTGGAGGGTAGTGTCGCTGTCACCACGGATCACCGATTGTTTCATCATTCCAAATGTCGGAGCTCGGGACACTGACGGCTGTACTGTGGGGGAAGGCCCAGTGCCAGCTCCTGGGGAAAGGACCCCTTGCCCACTGGGCTGTTTTCCATTTTAAGCTCTTTGGACTCTGCGAGTTGTGTAGGCCGGGTGTTGATTTGATGTTAAGGGTAGGTGAACTCAATAAATAAAGGCAGTTTTCCACTCTTATTGTTTCATTTCCAGCGCAGCCCTGGCCCAGACATGGCAGAGGCCATTTATTGTGGAAGCAGAGCTCGGACTCCGGCGGCCTGAACAGTGTGATATACATGCTCTGTCTCGGCTTTTATAGGGCAGCTGTTTCCCGGAGGATCAAGCCCAGAGATCGGGAGTGTGAATTATGAGTCCTAATCAACTTGGTCATGCTTTGTGGCCTGGGAAAAGCCAGAGTGTTTCCCTTTTATGATTTGAGAGTGCACTTTCTGCAGCCTGTGGAGCAATTAGCCAATCTTTGAAATGGATACCCGGTAAATGCAGCATGTCCTGGGAGAGACTCCTGGGCAGGTTGGCTGGGGGAGGGGAGGCCGTAAGGTGGTACCCACAACTGCTTTAGCTTTGGCTAAATGGCCTGCAAGCTGATGGAAAGGCTGACTATAAGAGCACAAAATGTAAAACTCGGAGACAGGCAGGAACATCCGCACGTCCGTGGGTGCCCCTCCCCCACGCCATGAAACCCATGAAGGTGTCAAAGCGATCGCACAGCATGCAGATTAAAGGTTAAAAAGGCTGATGCTATTTACTTTATTCTGAAAGCTCAACTGTTTCTCTGATTGTAGTGTAGATTTTCCCAGGTCCAACCTGATGTTACTGAAAAGGAAGCCTCTCTCCTTAAACGGCTGAGGAAGACCAGCAGTCAAATACCCTCCACATCTAAATGAGAATCTGAACCCAGCTGAGATGTGAGTACTGTCCTTAGGTGTGTTTATCCCCTGCCCTTCCCCGTTTGCTTTTTTTTTTTTTTTTAATGTTTTTTATTTATTTTTGACAGAGGGAGACAGCATGATCAGGGGAGGGTCAGAGAGAGAGGGAAACACAGAATCTGAAGCAGGCTCCAGGCTCTGAGCTGTCAGCACAGAGCCCGATGCCAGGCTCAAACCCACAAACCATGAGATCATGACCTGAACCGAAGTCAGTCGCCCAATCAACGGAGCCACCAGGCGCCCCACAAGGTTCACTTTTATTGAGGTGAAACCCGTTTATGTAAAATTAACTATTTTAAAGGGAACAATTCAGTGGTATTTTGCACGTTCACATTGTTGTGTTGCCACCATCTCTGTGTAGTTGCAAATACTGTTGTCCTCCGAAATAAAACTCTGGAGCCATAAAGCAGTGGCTTGTCATCCTCTCCTCCCCTGAGACCCTGGAAACCACCCATCTGCTCCCTGTTTCTTGGGACTAACGTTTCCTGGGATTTCATATAAATGGAGTCATATCATATGGGACCTTTCATGTCTGACTCCTCCCCGTCAGGAAGGAACATACTAAACCAGGTGACTTCAGATAAGGTGAAAAGCGAGGTCCAGAACTCTGGTTCTAGAAAGCCACAAATTGTCACTTATTTCATATGGGTGCTGCAAATAGGATAAAACAAAAACTATTAAAAATGAAGTATTGCTTTTCTTTTTTTAATTATATTTTTACTTGAAACAATAGTTTGACTCTTTTTTTTAAAATTTATTTATTTATTTTTGAGAGAGACAGAGATAGAGCACAAGTGGGAGAGGGACAGAGAGAGAGGGAGACACAGAATCCGAAGCAGGCTTCAGGCTCTGAACTGTCAGCATAGATGGGGCTCAAACTCATGAACTGTGAGATCGTGACCTGAGCCAAAGTCAGATGCTTAACCGACTGAGCCACCCAGGTGCCCCTGAAGAAACAAATACTATTAAAAAATTATTCCTCTTCGGGGCGCCTGGGTGGCTTAGTCGGTTAAGCGTCCGACTTTCGCTCAGGTCATGATCTCGCGGCTCGTGGGTTCGAGCCCCACGTCGGGCTCTGTGCTGACAGCCAGCTTAGAGCCTGGAGCCTGTTTCAGTCTGTGACTCCCTCTCTCTCTGACCCTCCCCTGCTCAAGCTGTCTCTCTCTCTCTCCTAGAAATAAAGCATTAAAAATTAAAAAAAATAATTATTCCTCTTCATTTTAGAGTTATTTTGACTCAAAGCAACATTTTATTGACTCCTGGCACACTTGGCTGGGAGGTGGTCCTCCTCGTGGGGTGGGCTGCTTAGCGGTGTTCAGATGACATCGGGGCATGTCCGTGGGATTCAAGACAGCTTCACTCACGTCTGTGCCGCCCTGGCAGACTGCTGGGAGCCTGCCCTCAGCTGATTCCCTGTGCCCGTGCCCTCAGGGCTTCTCCAAATGGTCTTCCCAGGAGAGTTAGCGTACTTCTTAGAAGCAGTCCCATTCTTAATAAACAGGGCCAGGACCTACCCAGCTTCCAAGCTCTGAACTTTGGTACCAGGCTTGATTCCTCTCTTTCCTCAGCTCCATCAGCCAACCAACTATCCCTTCTTTCCAAGCGCTTGGAGATTCTTCAATATACTAATTATGTTTCTCTGATTTTTCTAGTTTCAGAGAAACTGTTTCTCTGCCATTTATATTTTTTAATGTTTATTTATTTTGAAAGAGAGAGAGAGCGAGAGAGAGAGAATGAGTGGGGTAGGGGCAGAGAAGGGGAGAGACAGAGAGAGAGACAGAGAGACAGAGAGAGAGAGAGAATCCCAAGCAGGCTCTGCATTGTCAACACAGAGCCTGACACGGGGCTTGAACTCATGAACAGTGAGATCATGACCTAAGCCGAAATCCAGAGTCGGACACTAACCAACTGGGCCACCCAGGCGCCCCTGTTTCTCTGCCATTTTAAACAAATTTGAGGACTCTTATCATTTCCTGTCTGGATCAGAAACAGCTTTTTGGCTGGTTTCCACCTTCAATCTTGACTCCCTCTCACCCACTCTCCACGGAGCTTTTGGGACACTCTTTAAACACACACACGCGCACACACACACACACACACACAGACACACACACACACATTTATTACCCTCTTAAAAACCTTTGGATTTTTGCTGCTTTCAGTGTAAGTGTGAGCTTATGTAACCTGACTGGTATATACCAGTGTTGTCCCTCTTCACCCTGGAACTTGTCTTCCCTGCCATGCCCCCTCTGTTCTGAGCTTCTTTAAGATCCTAACTGCACCCTGCTCTGTTTTCACTACTTCCTTTCTTGGAATGGCCCCTTTCTGCCTAGCTCTCCCCTACCTTTTATTCCAAGAATAAGGTTATCCTGAAAGTCTTCCCTCCAACTCCCACCTCACCAGCACCTGCAGTTTGTCCCCTTTCTGAGATCCCATTAACACTCTGGAATCAGATTTTTTGGAGGGGAGGGTATTTCAGACTGGGAATTTACTTCAGGACACTGGCTGTGGCAGTGTTGGAAGAGCTGAAGGAGCAAACAGGAAGAAGAGTGATACCCAGAGACTCGATGCCTGTAGGGAGCTCTCACTGTGTGCCATTGGGAGACACTGTCGCAGTTGGTTTTAACTGCACACGAGGTGTCCTGGCATTGCCCTGGCAGTTGAAGTCTGGAGCCCACAACATCCGCAGCTATCACAGCCATGGCACCTGCTTCTTTGCACTTGGCAGCATGGAATGGAAGCTACTGATGTCCACCACCAAGGGACTCTATATAATGCTGAAGTCCCAGCTTGGAGATGGGGCAAATGCCAGATCCCTTCCTCCCTCCTGACATGAAGTCTTGTCTGGTGCACAGGTCCTGCTAGGTGCTAGAGACTCAGCAGTGAATGACACCCAGGTCCCAGGTTCAAGGAGCAATGGGGTTATGGGCAAAGGAAATCAGTGTTTGTTAAATGGTGGTAAATGCTTCTGGGCCAGGCAGCAGGCAGTGATGCCCACAGGCCAGAAACAGCACAACGTGGAGAAGACAGCCAAGCCAAGGTAGTCATAGGGTAGAAGTGGGTAGAGAAAGCTTCTCCAATCCCAGTCTGAGTCACTATCACTGAATGATGCGTTCAGGTTTCTAGATGGGAGTCCCATAGCCCACAGCCTCCAGCACAGGCCACTGGAGCTTCCAAACACTGCAGCTGTCCATGGCTGTGGCAGGCTTCCGGACGGGTTTCCACCCACAACCATAGTTTGGAACTTTCTAGGTCCTTGCACTGACACTTGCCTTGACCCTATGGCTCAAAGATGATGGAACTCAGTGAGCCCCACGCTCTCCAAGACCTGGGCCTGAGAGTGCAGGGCCTGTGTGTTCTACTGGGCTCCCTTCCGGATACCCCCTAGAATCAAATTTTTAATTGCATGTTTTGATATCTGTCTCTTCTCTGGACTGTACAATGAAGATAGAGATCATGGTTCATTTATTATTGATTCCCCAGTGCCTAATGTTAAGACCTTCTCTATTTATTGATGGATCATGGAATATTGAGGAGTATTAACTGACTGATCCTGAGAACCCAGAGACCAAAAATGTACTGTTTAAGGCCACATCATTTTATTTGATTCTTGAACATTTAAATGAAATAATGCTCATTTAGGATTAAAAGACTAAATGTCAGAAAACTCTAGCTCAGCTGTGCTGGAAGGAGCAGAGCCTGAGTAGTAATGTTTTTGGTCATTGTCTCCATTTGGATGAAATCTGCCTCAGCACATACATGGAATGATCTCTCCTCTTTGTGAAAATTTTGTAAGACCTAAGAGTTTGACTTAGTCACTTTCTGGACGAGCTTCCTGACCTCAGTTTATGACATGGCTGGAGAGAATGAATGCAATAGCCCTAAAGGAAACTCACCCCATGAAACCAACCTAGTACCAGAAGGGGCAGGCACTTAGAGAAGTCTGTGTATCTGTGTGGTCACTGAACCCACCACTGGTCGTTGAGTCTAGGTTAAGAAGACCATTTGAAAGGACTGAGGCTGATTCTCCTGGTCATCACAACAGCCTCAAACATTTGTGGGATTTCTTCTCACAATTTCTTGACCCCATGCGGAATCGGTCATTCCCACATTTGTGCCAACACAGCACATCATGCAAACTACTACTGTGGCATTATCACCATGGTATGCAATTATTTAGGAATGTATCTGTTCCTCTTTAAGGAGAGGGATTGCTTCTCAGATTCTTCTTTATATTTCTTACGTATAGCACTGTACAAGTTAAGTGGTTGAATTGATAGCTTTAATGACAATTAATCGTTAGTTGTCTCATAAGGGGGGAAATTGTGTCTTTTTCTTCTCTCTCTGGTACTATTATAATTTTGTAGAGCTCTGTCAGTTATTGTTGATATTATATGGATTATAAATTCACCTTGTAAATTCACCTTGCTTCATAGACACAGTAGTGTTACTGATAACACACTGCCTTCCAAACTATATGAGTTTAATTGTGCTCCGGTTTCAGAAATTACCTTGGACCAATGGGCATGGCTCTACTTGTTAGTATTCTGTATTCCAAAAACCCCATTATGGAATATATGTTAGTACAAGTGACTCAATACAAAATATAAATTTATTGTGAAATTATATATGTCTCATATATCAAATTCCAGTTGAGGCTGATAAAAATGGTTAGAACTATAATAAGGGTGGTCTGCCGCAGCAGAGGCAATGACTGGAATTCAGTGTGTCTGGTCCACTTGACCACAGCCAGGTCTGGAATCTGTGGGCCGCCTCTGTAGGGGACATTATCTTGGCTCAGTTGTGCATCTTGGTAAAGACTGTTACTTGGTCTTAGTGATCCCATTTTCTCAGAAATGATAAAGATGTCTTTCAGCTCAGAGTTCCATACTTGAAAGACAAAGAGCTTTAATCTCCCCATGGGAATCTGAGAATGTCAGTCAGAGAATGTCGTACCATCAGTTCAGAGGAAGGAGAAGATCTTCCCACGTTTTTTTACCCTGACTCTGTTTCCCAGAGGATGCACCCAGTTATTTTAGTGAGTCACGAAAATATCCCTGGAGGTGCCATGCTTCCCTGAGTTTTGTGCTTCCATTTAACAGCTTCCTCTCCGGCCCCCTGCCAGAAAGAATTAAGGTGGAGGGTTGGGGGTGAGGGGGGGGAGTCGTGATGATGATTTAAAAAGAGGAGAGAGTTCTGGGATAAAAGTGACAATAGGAAAATGGAAAAAGACCTAGTCATGCAGTCAGAACACTGCATGTGACCTCAGGCAAATCGTCTAACCTCTAGGAGCCGAGTTTCTTCAGTAAATTCAGAAAAATAAAACCTGACTTTTTTTTCCTCCTGAAGTCCAAGAATGAGGAAAAGAATGTGCATTATTGTTTTAGTTTTGTATTTATTTATTTTAAATGATAACAATTTCTTTTTTTAATGTTTGTTTATTCTGAGAGAGAGAAAGAGAGAGAGCAAGTGGGGAAGAGGCAGAGAGGAAGAATCCCAAGCAGCTCTCCACTGTTAGCATAGAGCCCAATGCAGGGCTTGAACTCATGAACCTGAGCCGAAATCAAGAGTCGGATGCTTGAGCCGCTCAGGTGCCCCTAAATGATAACATTTTCTAAGATGGCATAGGCAGGAACTAGTTCAACTACTCTGGGGTGCACTTAATGGGAGCATTGACTTTGTCCAGGTAGGGAGAACCTTTGAGGATTATCAGTTTAGTTGAGCTTCTTGATCCTGATTGTGACAACAGGTCTTACCAAAGAGGTGTCTGAGGAATAGTGTCGTGGACTGAATGTTTGTGTCTCCCCAAAATTCTTGTGTTGAAATTCTAACCCTCAATGTGATGGCATTAGGAGGTGGATGAGGTCGTGAGGGTGAAGCCTCTGTGAGTGGCTTAGTGCCCTTAGAAAAGAGACCTCAGAAAGCTCCCTCACCCTTTCTACCATATGGGGAGATAGTGAAAAGATGGAGCCAGGAAGAAGGGCCCTCACCAGTCACCAAATCTGCCAGCACCTTGATCTTGGATTCCCCAGCTTCCAGAACTATGAGAAATATATTTCTGTTGTTTATAAGGCACTTAGTCTGTGGTATTTTGTTGTAGCAGCCCTCACAGACTAACATAGGGAGCTAGTCAGACAGAGGCTCTATGTGTTTTCCTGTGCCTTAGTTTCTTCTCTGTCAGATTGGGCCAATAATTCCTATCTTCTTTACCGTAAAGGAAAGTCATCACATAGTAAAGAGGCCACCTAATAAAGATGCTTTGAAAAATAGGGTAGTAATTCAGTGTGAATTGTTTCTCTTTTACCGTCTTTTTTCATACAATACAGTGTTGGCTGCTATAAGGCATACAGTAATTAATTATTGAATGACCTAAATGATTCAAATTTTTAAGATAACCTTTCAGTTATATTGGAATGGCCAGTGATTGTCCACCAATGAACAAAACTGTTTGATTCATCCACTGCAAAGCTTAGAGAAGGAGAGATGCATAATCTTGCATACTTTTTGCCCATGGAAGAAGCCAATGCTTTCTCTTAATTAAATTAATTCAGGTTTCTCCTGGGTAACACAGGCCAATGGGCAACATTTTAGCTACACCAGATGTATAGCAGAGTTTCTCAACTTGACACTCCTGATTATTTTCTGCTGTAAAAGTCTTTACTGTGGGGTCTGCATTGTGTTTTTTCTTTTCGTCTCTTTTTGTTTTTGTTTTGCATGTTTAGCAACACCCTGGCCTCTACCCACTAGGTGTCCGTAGCAATATCCCTCTTTAAGTTGTAAAAACCAAAAATGCCTGCAGATGTTGGTAAATCTCCCCTGAGAGACAAAATTGCTCTTGATAGCCACTCTTTACGTAAGAATCGTTCTTTAATTGAAAGATGGAGTTTATGAATGAATGGATGAATGAATATGTAGAGAAGAAATGAAAACTGAGTTGAGATGGCTGTTACCCTTTATCAAATAGTTTCTTATAGTCTGTGGGGTTTTTTTCATATTATAACTTATGAGTTCCTAGAAAAAGAAAAAAAAATGTATATATGTATCTCCCCCCCACCCCCCACCCCTTTGCAGACAACCTACTTACTTGATCTGCATCTTCAGGGATCTCAACACCCTGATGACAGCATTGGGAAAACAAGTTGAGATACTAGAGTAGGATATCATTAACTATTTGTTGGTCGAGTGAGTCACTCATAGAGCAGTGATTTATAGATCATTTACTAGGTACCAGGATCTGTGTTAGGTGGAGTGTAGTGGATTAAAATACATGAATAGCTATCTATAACAAGAGGTAATACAGTCAATGCAGCTACAATAGAATTAAGCACATGTTGCTATGAGAACACAGATTAACTCTGTTTTAGGGTGTGGGTGGTTTTGGAAGGATTCTCTGAGGAACATGAAAAGTATCCCACAATTAATTATTTGTACAAGTTTTCCCAGCTGTGTGTACTTCCTAAACAATCAATTATTTGTTTGTGTTATCCTATAATTTTTTCAAGTGTTCAGCCTCTTCTATTTAGTTAGTTAGTCTTTGAGGATAGGAATGCGTTTCGCATGTTTGGGAAGTGGCATCAAGGCTGTTAGGCATTGTGCCTGTGGTGCTACCTGCTATGACAATGAACAGAACAGACACAAGTCCCTGCCCTACAGAACTCACAGTTTGTAAAGTAAAATTCTAGGCTTTTGGTTTTTACTCCATGTACATCTTTAGATAAGTAACTTTATCTCTCTAAACCTCTTCCCCCAAGTGTAGAATTAGGAGGTAGGATGAGATGATATCAATTCGTCAGCATCTGACTTTCTGTTAGTCCACATTTTTTATATCCCCTACAACCCTTAAATCACTAAGTTCTCAACAAAAGCCAGTTGCCCTGTGGTTTGAAGAAATAAAATATATGGAAAACACATCTGTTAATAGGCCCAGATTTCTGAGACGTGGTACTACTTTCATGGGGAACACCTTTGCCTGATTGGATGTATCCACTCAAAAGCAAGGGAACTTACAGACAACAAGAAATAAAGTGTGTTAAATGGCAGGTTCCTAAAATTTTCATTATGTGAATGCTGAGGCTCACATCTGGGAGCATTACTTGAGTCTTAACAAGATTTATTTTCTGTGTAGGATGTATAGCTAAAAGTTCTTTATCCCATGGACATGAACCAAAGATATCAGCCTCATAGATAATTTGTACTAAATGTATTTTTTTCTACCCAGCATATAAATTATTTCTTTCTCTGGTGACAACTTAATTATGACTAATAGTAGTAGAAGTTATTTTTAATACTTATAAACCATAGTCATAGTTCTTACCTGGACGTCATATAAATACTCAGGCTATTGCATATACAGTATCTCATTTGTTCGTCCCAATGACAGTATGATATAGGCTGGGTGGGAAGGGGTCATTATTCCCATTTATAGATGGGAAACTGAGGTTCAGAGGGGTTAGTTAATTCACCTGAATTTTCACAGCTAAGTTGTGGAGGCATGATTCAACTTTATTGTTCCCACAATATTCAAAAGAGAACCAAAAGACTCAAACCAAAGGCAAGCCACAGAGTGAGAGAAATTTGCCATACATATGCTTACAAAGACAGTACAGAATATATAAAGGACTTCTAGGGTCAAGAAGTAAAAGACAGACAAAAGCAAAGCATGGGCAAAACACCTGAATAGGAATTGTATAAAAAGAATATATCCAAAGACCAAAAAACTTATGAAAAGTTGCTCACTTCCAGTAGTCATCAGGGAAATGAAAATCAAGATCACAATACAGTATCACTGTACATTTACCAGGATGGTTTAAATGAAAAAGAACATTTCAAAAAAATGTTGTATAATGACAATATTAGTAGGAACTAACTGATAGGAACGATGATAAGAATTGATGGAAACAATGGCTAGAGAACATGTAGAGCAATAGGAACTCTGTATACTGTCGGTGAGAGTATACATTTTTGCAACCGTTTTGGGAACATGGCAGTATTGGGCAACATTGAATATTTTCATTATTGCAACCCAGTAATTCTAGTCCTAGGTATCCAAAAGAAAATTGTACTTGTGTTAACAAAAAATCTTGTGCAAGGATATTTACAGCAGCACTATTTATCATCATCCCAAACTGGAATGATCTAAATATTCATCCACAGAGGGATGGATAAAGAAATTGTGACATATTTACATGGTAGAATATTATACAGCACTGAGAATAGAAAGGGACACTGTAGTGAACATTAATTTATATTTTATTTATTTTTTTAGTGTTTATTTTTGAGAGAGAAAGAGAAAGAGAGTATGAGTAGGGGAGGGACAGAGAAGGAAGGAGACACAGAATCAGAAGCAGGCTCCAGGCTCAGACCTGTCAGCAGAGCCCGACATGGGGCTTGAACTCATGAACTGTGAGATCATGACCTGAGCTGAAGTTGATGCTTAAACAACTGAGCCACCCAGCTTCCCCAATTTATCTTTTAAATGTGAAATTTAATAAAAGAAGCCCTAAGTAAGAATCCCCACAGTGTTCTTATTGGTGTTAGAAATAAAGATAGTAGTTAATCTTTTGGTTGTGGTGACCCGAAAAGGGAACAGGGGCTTCTGGGATGCTAATAATATTCAATTTCATGATATAGATATTGGTTACATGAGTTTAATCAGTTTGTGAAAATCCTTTAAGCTGTATATTTGTGAGTTGTGTCCTTTTCTATACATATACTATTTTCAGTAAGATTTTACTAAATCCAGCAAAATCTTCAATTTTACTAAATGAAGAACTGGAGTCATTAGGTCAATGAGTATATCTATATGCCAAGAAGAGAGATGACTTCATGCAAAATCAACAGCAAATCTGGGGTAGCTTCTTTAAGAAAGTACAAGAGAGGAAATGAAGAAGAATGAAAAGGATGCATCCATTTGTGCATGGGCCACTGGCCATCTGGCCACATGAAGAAAAAAAGCTTCTTGTGGGTTAAGTAAATTGCTGAAGGTCCAATAGGTCATAAGTGGTTCAGCTGGAATTTCAATCAGGTTTTTTATTCTGTAGCTCATGCTTCTTCAACTTTACAATCTCAGCAGGCAGTATTTTACTTTAGCCCTAAAACAGTGAAGAATAGGAAAAACAGAAGGAGGTAAAATGGTAGATGTCACCATTTTAAAAATGGTGAAACAATTTTAAAAATTAGTTTAAAGTCAACCTTTTACCATAGCTTTATGAGGACGTAGTCCTTGTCTATTTTGTTAGCTGCTGTTTGCCCAAGAAAAGTCTTTAACTGGAAGAAGGAAGGGAGGGCAGGAGGAAGGAAGGAAGGAGGAGGGAGGGAGGGGAAGGAAGGAAGGAAGGAAGGAAGGAAGGAAGGAAGGAGGAAGAGAAAGGAAGGAAGAGAGAGAAAGAAGAAGAAGAAGAAAGAAAGAGGAGAAGAGAGAGAGAGAGAGAAAGAAAGAAAGAAAGAAAGAAAGAAAGAAAGAAAGAAAGAAAGAAAGAAAGAAAAGAAAGAAGGAAGGAAGGAAAGAAGGAAGGAAGGAAGGAAAAGAAGAGAGGGAAGGAAGGGAGACGGAGTGAAGGAAGTAAGAAAAGAGGACAAAGAAAACAGATTCGGGAGGGATATTACACTTCATAAAAGTAACTTGTTTTCATATTCTAAGTTAAGAAGCTAATAGAAGAAAACATATATATGTGCCTGTGTGTACGTATACATCCTCCTCCTCACCACGCACACGCGCGCGCACACATACACAACTCACACAGAGACGCCACACACACCACTTAGTTGGCCTACAACTTCAGGGATCTCAGTATCCCTAATTACAGCTTACACTGCAGGCTACACAGAAGCACTGCTGATCCCAGTCCTGGCATGGCTCCTGTTTAAACATACTTCCCAGAAATCTTAGGCAGTTCGCCATGGTAAGGAAACAATTGACGTCAGATTTTGAGCAGGGGAATCCGTCGAGGGCGCGGAGGAAGGCGGAGGCGAGTCGTTAAAGGTGGTGAGAGTGAGGCTTTTCATGGACCCTACAGCTGATCATTATTTCCCTGATTCCATATCAGGACAAAGAGGTTATTATTCCTGCGTGGCCTACCAGGGCCTCTGGAGCTCTGTCTGTTCTGAAAGTCAAGGGCTGCCTCAAATTTCCACTGGGGATACCGAAAGAGCCTGGCTCTGATGCTAAAGAAATTTCCTGTCTTTTGCTGGCTCTCTTGATGGTTCGCCATAGTTAAAATATTTCTTTTTGTTAATTATGGATGGTCTTTAAGGTTCCCTTTAGTGCACAGAGTGTTGTTGAAATGACCTCAGAAATTATTTAGTCAAACTTCTTCCCACTGCGGGAGTTTTGTGTGTGGCACAAAACCATTTTCCATTCAATAAATATTTATTCACTGTGACAGATATTGTTAGTATTCTGCCTCGTGTTCAACTACTTTTCTTTTCCCTTGGACGTGGAAATTTTTTTTTGAGACAGAATTATGTTCACACCCAAGCAATAAATTTTTATTGGCGTAAGTCAATCATGATAATCGTATTGTCACTCTCAGCATTCTTGGAAGCTAGGGATCTCTTGAACCAACACAAGTAACCAGTGAGCTGTAGATACCTCATTATATTAAGAAAACATAGTCACTGTGGTCAGATTTTTGTTTCCTTCAAAAAAAATATATCTACATTCAAGATATACTCTATTCCAGGCCTGTGTTAGGGAAGGCATGTGGGAGACATAGAGATACACTGTGCAGATCTCCCTTCGAGGAAGACTTGCTGCCCAGCAGGGATACCTGGGATCAACAGACAGCCTCCAGCTGCCAGCCTTTTCAGGGTTCTGAAGAACCCCTCTCCAGAGAACCCCCTCTCCCCCAGTCAGAGATCTGACCCTTCCTTGGGCAGTCTACGTCTCCTGACTACATGGGACAGGCGCATAAAGATGTAATCATTCTGGGTCATTGCGGGACTCACTGGCATACGAGACTTACTCCTGAGTTCCCCATCAGTTTGACTGAGGATTTGTTGAGATATTGTTGCCTTCATGGCCTTCAATGGCAATAGCCAGTAAAAATGCTCCTAATGGGCAGAGTGAGGGTGGGTGAAAAAAGATAGTTGACCAAGGTTTGAATACATATGAAGATATGGTCAATACCAAATGGCTTGGCAGGATAGCCAATGGTATGGAAAGAAAAAGATTGGAGGACCAGGGACAGAAATTTCAGTTAGAGGTGTATGGATGAACATTTGGGATTAGCACAGTGTACCTCTGTGTCACAGGTGAACAGCTGCCTGAGAGTGTCTATTATGGAAAAGGCACTAAATAGCCAAGTGGACAAAATGACTGGTCTAGTTCTTATTTAGCCAGCCTTTGTCATCAAGCATTCCAGGATTAACATGACAGGCAGATGAATGATGTGGCCAAGGTGGTGGAGATTACACATGGGCTCTATAGTATGGACTCTCACTGACCAAATCTGATTAGATGCTAACATGGTATGGCATTAGATGGTCTAACCAGCCAACAACAGAAATGAACAACGAACACCTGATACAACACCAAACCTTAAAACCAGTTGGCCACTTGGCTACAAGTTGACTATGGGCTCTTTCCATTCTGTACGGGCCAATGCTTCTTTCTTACAGGAACAGAAACAATATTTTGGATTTGGATTTGCTTTTACTGCCTGTGAGATTTAAGCAATCACCACTACCTAGAGGCTTATAGCATGACCAACCAGCATGGGATTCCCATATAATAGTGCATCAGACCAGCAGACCCACTTGATAGTAAAGGAGGCATGGGGGTGTTTTATCTTGAACAACAGTCTACTCATCTAAAACTATGCTTCTCAGTCTTATGGTACCATTTTATGGTAATGTTTTACCAATGTTGGTTCATAAATGAAAACCATGCATTCATGACCTGATCTTCCCACCCTGTAGGGAAGGTTTCTGGACAAGGATAGAGATAGTTACTCCTATATTAATAATGTCCTGCTCGTGCCACTGGACAGTTCTCTACTGTTCTGTGCAATAATGCCCATCAAATTAGCATTAGGAAATATTTGGGGATTTAAGATTAGGACTCAGAAAGTTGATGAGATTTATTGATATATCAGTCATAAAGCAAGCTCATACAAAACAAATGTGCACATTTGTTTTTCTATGAATGTACTAGTGATAATGGATGATAGTGAAAAAATAAGCCCAGGGATTTTGGGGACATGACTTAAAATCATATGCAGTGACTCTGATGTTTCTTCACACCTGATATTTTTTATTTTCTTAATTTTTTAATGTTCATTTATTGTTGAGAGAGAGAGACAGAGTGGGAGTGGTAGAGGGACAGAGAGAGAGGGCGACAGAATCTGAAGCAGTCTCCAGGCTCTGAGCTGTCAACACAGAGCCTGGTGTGGGGCTGAAACTCCCAAACTGTGAAATCATGACCTAAGCCGAAGTTGGATGCTTAACTGACTGAGCCACCTAGGTGCCCTGATGTTTTATTTTAAAAATTTATGCAAATTTTGCCTTTTGTTTCACCATGTATCCATTTCTGTTATAATAGAAAACAATTGGGCCACCAGGGTGGCTCAGTTAATTAAGCATCTGACTTGATTTCCGCTCACGTCATGATCTCATCATCATGAGATCAAGCCTTGTGTTGGGCTCCATGCTGGGCATGGAGCCTGCTTAGGATTCTCTTACTCCCTCTACTCCTCACTGCCCCCCACAAAAAAAAAAGAAGAAGAAGAAGAAGAAGAAAAAAAGAAAAAGAAAACAATCAATTCATCTCCAAGTCTTCATAGTGTCTAGTCAACTCTTAGTGTTCTAGAAAGATATGATATATTCACCCTTTGTCTTCACTTTTCCCTGAACACCAGAATATCTCCTTGGTGAACCCTTAGATTCATAAAAATTGCCCAGAAATGGAATGAGGATAGAAGCAAGAGGAATACAGAGGACTGATTCCTGGAAGCACCTATTCAAATAGAGGATAAAGGATGACAAGCTATGAAAAGGAACAGGAAGGCACTGTCAGGGGGATAGAAGAAATGGAAGACAGTTTTTCAAACTGAGGAAGGATAGTGTCAGCTCAGGACCCAAAACCATTTGTGAACTTTGAAAGAACCATTTCTGTAATGCTATGGAAATAAATGATACAGTGGGTTAAAGAGTGAGTGGAAAGATTACTAATATATTTTTATGTATATGTACTATATCTCACTATTTAACTCACTTTTAAAGGTTTTTTTTTTTGCTTTCCCTTGTCATAATTTTTATTTCATTTTCCTTTTATTATTTTATTAGCTATATGTTATTTCACTATGTTTTCTGTCATTATTGATGAGAGCTCAACTCCATTTACCTTCTCCCACCTTATTGAGCTATGGTCATCTATTTGAATTCTACATATATTTTATATTCCATGAGACATTATTATTTTTATTCATATACTCAATATTTATTTAAGTTTGCCCATGTTTATCCTTTCAGTTTCTTATTCCAGATTTTCTGAGCTCCCATTTTATTTCCGCCTGAAGACCTCCCTTTTAATGTAGGGCTGAACATGGTAAATTCTTTTTCCCTTTGAATATCTTTCCATTTCACCTTTATTCTTGAAGGATATTTTTACTGAGTATAGAAGTCTAGGTTGGTCGTTATTTTGTTTAATACTTTGAATATGTCATTTCAATTTTTTTCTGGTCCATAACTTTTCTTTTATGTGGTCAACCTATACTACTGAGCTGGTGTTGATGCGCATTTGAAAGACCTGTCTGTCTGTCTAGCATCACCTTTCTGTCATCTGTCATCTCAGTTGCTTCTAAGAATTTTTCTTTTGTCAGTTTTGGCAAATTCTTGATGACTGTATCTTCAAATATTATTTCTTCTCCATTTTCTTTCTCTCCACTCCTTCTGGGACTTCGAGATATATGTGTTAGACCCTTTGCTATGTCTCATGAGCCTCATAGACTCCTTTCCATTTCCCACATCTCCCCCTCTTTCTGTGTGGGTAGAAGTAGCATTTTTTTTTTCACTGATATATCTTCCAGTGTGACATTTCTCTCCTGAATGTTATTGGCTATACAATTAAACACACGTATAGAATTCTAAAATTTCACTTATCTTCTTTTTCAGAGCTTCAGAGTTTCCTTTTTTAAAAAATAGTTTCTAGTTTTCTGCTAAAATTCCGTATCTTGTCATCTGATTTCTTTCATTTCAAGCATAATTACCTTGAAGTCTATGTCTCATAATTTCTCTATCTGGATCTCTTGCAAGTCTTTTTTTTTTTTTTTTTTTTAAGATATTTTCAATGTTTGCTTATTTTTGAGAGAGAGGGAGCACAAGCAGGGGAGGGGCAGAGAGAGAAAGAGACACAGAATCTGAAGCAGGCTTCAGGCTCTGAACTGTCAGCACAGAGCCCAATGCAGAGCTCAAACCCACAGACTCTGAGATCATGACCCAAGCCGAAGTCAGACTGTTAACCAACTGAGCCACCCAGACACTCCTATGATATTTTAAAATCTTATCTCTTCATATGATTTATAAGTTCTTGATTGATTACAGGACATCATGCATGAATATTATCTTCCTCCAGGGAGAATATACTTTGATTCTCACCCACACTTTGTGTAAGGACAGATCTCCTAAATTTGGCCTCAGATTAAATTGAACCTGTTTGCTCATTTATAAATTGTAGCCCTTCTTGTGTCCTCATATCTGGAAGTAAAAATGTTATGTCCTGTATTCATGTGTCAATTTGAACTGAACTCAGAATGGAAAGAGATATGACTATTTATCACTCTTTTTTTAAATTTTAAATGATTGTTTGCTTTTGAGAGAGAGAGATACAGAGTGTGAGTGGGGGAGGGGCAGAGCAGGCTCCAGGCTCTGAGCTGTCAACACAGAGCCCGATGCAGGGCTTTAGCCCACAAACTGGGAGATCATGACCCAAGCTGAAGTCAGATGCTTAACTGACTGAGCTACCCAGGCATCCCTACTTGTCACTCTTAAACAGCCACCACAGAAGGGGTGGCCCAACAAATGCATGGTTGGTTTTCAGTGCAAGATTGTTTTCTTATGGTCATTTCATGAGCTTTAGTACATAAATTTCAAGGTCTGAAATGAACTTAATCAGGTATAGCTCTAGTAGAGCAAGGTTTGCCTCAAAACAAACATATAGAACTTTTAGGCATTGGTAGGTAGAAGACTTATTAATCTCTTTATGGGTAAGAATACAGTTACCTAACTTACACATGGTAGTAAGAATATGATTCTATCCTTTACATTTTAAATACTAGGTACTAGTATTACCAGATCATTTACTCCCAATTCCAATTCTCTTTATATCATTTTATTTCATCTCTCCCTCTCTCTGTCATCTATCTTATCCATCCATCCATCCATTCTTCTCCGGCTCACTTTGGGGTGAGGTACAAATACATGCCTCCCTACCCAGGCTGAGATGAAGAAAGATGTCCCAGCAACCTATTACTCTGGGCATTTGAGTTCTCCTACCATCTTTCACTTCAACTCTTTTACATCCTCAAGAGAGACTTCCAACACTTTTGTTTTTTGTTTTCGTCCTGCCTTTATCTTGATTTACAGTATGCTGATAAGAGCATTTTGAAGAAAATATATAATTACTGTTAAAAAATACAACCTATGGGATAAGGAGGATGTGGTATATATATATATATATACAATGGAATATTACCCAGCTATCAATAAGACTGAAATCTTGCCATTTGAGACACTGTAGATGGAACTGGAATGTATCATGCTAAGCAAAATAAGTTAGTCAGAGAAAGACAACTACCACATGATTTCACTAATAGGTGGAATGTAAGAAACTCAACAAATGAACATAGGGGAAGGGAAGGAAAAGTAAAATAACATAAAAACAGAGAAGGAGACAAAACATAAGAGATTCTCAAATACAGAGAACAAACTGAGGGTGGCTGGAGGGGTGTTGGGTGGGAAGATGGGCTAAGTGGGTGAGAGGCACTAAGAAAGGCACTTGTTGAGATGAGCCCTGGGTGTTATATGTAAGTGATGAATCACTAAACTCTACCCCTGAAACCAGTATTATACTATATGTTAACTAACTTGAATTTAAATAAAATCTTGAAAGAAAAAAAATACAACCAATGGGTTTAGGCTTATTGAGTAATTGTAATTTAATTTTCTCTAGCATTCTCTTTTTTTCCGAAATGTTGAACAACAAACAGATATATTTACCTGCTATCTGAACAATAACAAATGTTGTTACTTTTATAACAAAATTTTTCATTTTTTTTACAGTGGAGTTAAAATTATTACGTCCAAATATGTCCAGAAAGTCTGTTTAATGATTCAATCAATTGCCTGAATTATAATTAAATATGATAATTATTTTGTCTTTAAAATAAGTAAACAGTCCCCTTACCACTTCTAAGTTTTATTACAGTGTCTCAGGAGTGAAATGTTAGGGTTTCTATACAATATTACATTCAGATCAGATCTGAAATCTTTTAGGGAAAGTGTATCACTTTAGGCTTCCTTAGGATAGACAGAACTTGTTTATTTCGAGTGATGTCACTAACTAATGTCCACTTGTTCCTGCCTTTCTCCTTCTCCAGCTTGGTTGGAGCACCACGGAAACTCACTGAAGGCTGCTACTCAGGAGACTCAAGAGGGAATTGTTAAAAAGGAAAACTATCCAAACATTGTCTTTTCCCTCTGCAGACTAAACAGGAAAGAGAACTCATAGGCAAAGTAAGAATAGATGTGATTTGTGCTCGAACACTCTAAGAAGGATATGGTCTGGACCAAGGAGTGCTGGCTCTCTCCGGCTCCATGTCTGATGACCCAAGGTTTATGGGATTCAGGTCCAGAGAAGTGGATTTCTGCCACTGAGGACTCATTAGGGCTGATGCTGTGACGGTGCAAGAAAGGAAACCTTATGTTCATCTCAGACCTGCCAGCTGTCTAGATGCCATCTCCATCAGCAATGGAAGAATGCTCTGAACTTGGACTAGAGAAGACACAGTGAGAGCCAGGCTAGTCAATGAGCCTAATCATGGCAATGCTAATAATAGCAGACCTTTACCGAACACTTACTGTGAGCCAGTACTGCTGAGAGCAGTCTGTATGCATTACCTCCACTTAATCCTCCCAACTATAACAGAGCTGGTGCTGTTATGATAACTGGTTTGCATGCAGGAAATGAGGCTCGGACAGCTTAAGTAGTTTGCCTATGATCTCTCGGCCGGAAAATGGGAGTGATGAGTGTTCCGCCCTCAAGTCTGTTGTAATGCTGTGGCCCAGGGTCTCATCACTTGGCTTTCCCACCTCTCAAGTCCAGTCTCTCAGAAGGACGCTCTGATCCTCCACGACGTGGCCCAGGGCCTTCCTCCTGCCCTCTCTCCCACCGTGGGTCTCCCCACCTCTCCCTCCCGTCTTTTCTCAGGCCCTACAAGTTCAGGCCCCACTCCCCAAGCACATCTTGCACTTCTGAGATTCTTTGCTTTTCCTCACTCCCTGTGCTCATTCCCTTGTTACCTGCCAAACCAGCTCTGTCATCCAGTTCCCTGAGCACATGCCACTTCCTGTATGGAGCCTCTCCCAGTTTCCTCTTCTACCTCTTGGCCTCCTTATATCTGTTCCCTCAGCACCAAGTTCATGTTTTGGACCAGCACACTATGGTCTACAGGCCAAATCTGGCCTACTGTACGTTTTCATATGGCCCCACAAGCTAAGAATAGCTTTTATATTTTTAAAAATTTGGAGGGGAAAAAATCAAAAGAAGAACAGTATTTTGTGGCACACGAAAATTATTTTGAGTACAAATATCAAAGGACATAAATAAAGTTTTATTGGTAAACAGGCATATTCACTTGTGAATATATTGTCTGTGACTGCCTTGACATTACAACACCAGAGTTAATAGTTGCAACAAAGACAGAGGGCTCAGTGTTTCAAATAGTTGCTATCTGGCTCTTTATACAGAAACAACTTAATGAGAGTATATAGAAAAGATTTATACACCAAGAACTTGGAACCCCTATCATTGCTGTCACTGCTATCTCAAAGTAGGATAATTTGATAAGCATTTTTCACAAAGGGAAAGGGGCAGCTTACTCCTGCTTTGGAGTACTATAAAGTTGTGTTTCAAAATAATGGGCACCCACGTGTTACTGATTTTTATATCACTGTGCCCAGCATGGGGTCTGATTCCAAGTAGACACTAATTTAATGAGCATATGAGGGGAAGATACCCTATATATAAGCCTAGTGACAAGTCACATCTATTCTTCAGGCTTCAATTTCTTCACCTATAAAATGTTCAAGTTGGTTTGTAACATTTATAATGACAGTATCACCAACAAGAGTAATAGAAGTTTTTGTTGAGAACTTAGCTTGACCATACATTCATTTTGTCCAACAGCCTTCAGAATAAACACCATCCCCATCACACAAATGAGAAACTTGAGCTCAGGAAGAAATTGCAGGATATTCAATGGCCATTCAATGGCCCCATTTGAGGCTACACCTTTCCTGAAGTCCCTCCCTCATTTTTGCTTATCAGAACCCCAATCTGGTTGCACTGGTTGGGGCAGTCGCTTCTTGGGGCTTCTGACGTCTTTCAAGTTAAACTCAATACTAGCTAGTCAGCCTTGGGCTAACTATCAGCTCTTCTGGATTCACTAAATTCACACATCTCTCCCTCATCTCATACCTAGTGTCCTGTGGACACCAGATTCAGGCAGGGTCTCCCCTATTTCTCCCCTGAAAGCAGACCCTCCAGGGAAACAGGGTCCCCTATCCCCTAACCACTTTCTTGTTACTTTCATAATAAGAGACTTGGGTAGAAGTCCTAGGAACAGAGAACTCTTCAATAAAATTAGTCTGATGACAGATATACCAGTGTTTTCCAAGAAACATGTTGAAGGCTGAACATCATAGGTCTGAATCCTGAATCCTGGTATGTTTATTTATTTATTCTGAGCAATTTGCTCAACACTGGAACCCGTGTACATCATAGCATGGATGGGATTTCTTAATTATTCATGCCATTAATAATTGACACCATTAATAACACTGTAATACCATTAATAATTGAGTACATAAAATGGAATTCTCTGGAATTAATTTATTATCATTAATTTTCTGTGTCGGCTTGCAAGAGCTCATTAGAATGGTGGTCAGGGTCTGTGCATCAAATTATTTAACTTGTCATCCTCAGGCTTAAGAGGCCAAGGAATTGTGGAATCCACTCCAACCACTTCCTCTCCTTACCAGTAACAGTCTCCTCTTTGGTCTTTTATCCCTCCAGGAAAGGGGCGGGGGGGGGGAGGGAGTGTCTTGTGAACACATCCACATAATTCAGCTTATCTCACTGCTGACTTATAAAACAGGCTAATGAAGAAGAGGGTAGCAAGCTGCCCAGGGGTCTACAAAGCCTTGGAGTGAATCTACCCTTGGGGCTACCAGTCTCCCCCCAAGTCAGGTCTAGAGCTCATCCCTCTCCTGCCATAGACCCTAAGAGCTCTGACTGCTCCCCTTCCATAATTAAAGCTTTGGGGGTGCCTGGGTGGCTCAGTAGGGTAAGCTTCTGACTCTTGTTTCAGCTCAGATCGTGAACTCATGGTTTGTGAGATCAAGCCCCAGGTCTGTGCTGTCAGCGCAGAACCTACTTGGGAATCTCTCTCCCCTTCTCCCTCTGCCCCTCCCCCACTTGTATGTGTTTCCTCTTTTTCTTTCAAAATAAATAAACATTAAAAAATTAAAAAGCTTAGTTAAAAATTAAAAGGATTAAAAGATCTTCCAGGATCTCTTTTCCCTTAAACTGACCAAAAAAATACATATAATGTTCCTGCCTTTGCCATCTCATCCTGATATCCCTTAAGACAAGCCGTTGACCCTTTTAAGAGTTTCAGAGCCAAATATAATAGAGATACTGAAAGGAGAGATTAAGAATTGCCTACACGGATCATGTACACTAATTCTGTGATTTTACAGAGAGCTTCAGTCCTCATGTGAGGCCCTGAACTTTAATGAGCCTACTGTATCTACAAAATGGCATAATACCTACAGTGAAGGCAAGAGAGGTCCCATGGAGAAACACTGCCACAGATGCCCATTCTAGGAAGGACCTGATGGCCAGGTGAAGGGGAGGGTCCGCAGACAGCCTACAGGCGTTGGCATCATCAGGGTGTGCTGAGGTGCAGAGACTGGCCAGGTCTGAGGGCATGTAGGACGACCAACTTACCAGGTAGGATGACGGACTCATTTGGTCTGCCTGGAACTTTCTCAGCACTAAAAGTCCCACAGCCCAGGATTGGTCTTTGGACTGAAGTCCGAGTCCATGCGCACGTCTTTTGAAAGCAGAGGCATTTGCCCTAAGCATTTGACAAGGCCAATCCTTTGTGACGTTTTGGGTGCATTGTCTGGAACAATGGTCCACAGTGATTCTGCTCTTGCTCCCCTCCCCCACACCAGCTGAGCTGAGTACAGCTGCCCACAGAGCCCACTGGGATCTTCTGACAAGAAAATTAATGTGATCTATTCCTCCCATGAACTCCCATAACACTCCATAACTTTCTAATGGCGCTCTCCACATTTCATGTTTTATTATAGCTATTGCGGAGTTTCTCTTCCCTCTCCTGAATTGTGAGCCTCAGTCCCCGTGCCAGTGACTGCCATGTTTGTGTATGAAGAATTGAGGGAATACATGGCTCCTATACTTCCCTCCCTTGGATGCCTGTTAAGGTTTGAGAGCCCCCAGCTGGGTGGGGTTAAGCAAGTATGTGAAAACCTGTGACATCGAAAACCTACGTTCATCAAAAACCTGCCTCCACCTGAAATCCGAAGTCCTATTTTGCTTAACTCCTAGGTTTGTTTGTGCAGAAATAAAGCTGTTAAATAATAGATGCGAAATCACCTTAGGAATTATTTATGTGTAAGGTTAAACCTAGAAATGTGTCAGTGTCTCTGTTTAAACATAGTCTAATACAGTCTTTGAACAGGCCAAATGTATCAAAATTGCTATTCTAAGTTGTACTGAGGTTTTCTGATAAAAAGGAATAAACTAATATTATCTAGTAGCAGATACTTATGACTAATCTTCTCTTAGTGGATTGAATGTTTCAGTTAACTTTTCAGGATCTTTGAAAATCTTATCTGTGCATATTGAAGCCTTTTTACCTTGTGTCCCTGGAGGAATATATAAATAGATGCAATCATGTGCTCTAGAATGCCAATTGTAGGTGTTTTTCCATCTTTCTGACCTTGTTTAACCCTTCTCCTGGGTTTAGCCTTCCTGATTAACCAGAGGGGAAAAATTCATAGTATCGCCTGGATGCTTTGATGAAGGATACTGAACCCCTCGTGATAGAAATCTTGTCCCTGATGAAACTTATCAACTATTAATTAGTTCACTCAACTGACCAGGGATCCGTCTGCATCAGATGATATTAAGTGCTTGGAAAAGGACACATCTGGGACTCAGAGGCCCTTGCGTCCGAAACTCTTTGCCTTCCTGCCACTCAGGTTTGAAATTGGGTACTGCTCTAAACTTTAAAACTCGGCTCCCTTTGAAAACGTTAGGTTTCATATTAGTAGGTATCATTACCTGAAATACTCAACATTGATTCATTAATCTGTTGTCTGTCTCCTTCCAATATAAATAAGTTCTATGTGGTTAGGGAATTTTGTGAAGTGTGCCTAGCACAGCAAATTTTTGTTCGTTGAATGATAAATTTCTGACTTTTCAAACTTGTAAAAATCTCCAGTGAAGGTATCCTCAAAGCCATCTAATCTAATTTGCGTTCAGCACCTCGCTGAACAGTCATCACCTTGAACATGAACCATTCCAGGAAACAGGCTCATAACCTACTAGGAGAGGCAACTCTACCATCTTGCTTTAATTGTGGCTTAGAAAAAGTTCATTTACAGGGCATTGTTTCCATAAAGCCAATCCTATTTTTATACTTGTTACAATGGAATAGGAATCTGTAGCTACCCCAGAATTAGTAATTAATACTTTTCATAAAGTCAAATGAACTTTTTTACATTTATTGAATCCTCCCTATGCTCTAGATGTTTTGCATATACTAATTCTCATAGTAATGCAGAGAGGTAATCATTTGTGTACCCATTATCCAGATGTGCCCGATGAGCTTCAGAGAAGGTCAAATGAGCTTCAGCCTTAGCAGTGGCAATGAATTGGTCTTCCTAGAATTATTATATTCGTTGCTCAAATAATTACTAATACTTGCAGAGCACATACGCAGCTAACAAAATATCCTAAAAACTCTATCTCACCCTAAATTTATTAGCACCCAATAGTAAGGAAGGCATTATCAACCTGGAGCTAGACAGGTTCAGAACAGTAAACAGGGAAAGTAAGACAAGTTACCTGGAAACAAATTTCGTATTTTACACTCTAACACCATTCTGCTACCAAAAAAAAAAAAAAAAAATCTGATTCTTAGAGTTTATCAACTCCTTCCCCAAAACTTGACATTTGTTTCAATCACTGAATTTATAAACACATCCTTATTCCTATCATAGGCCATGGACGGAACTGATGCAGTAAAGATGACCAAGGCATAGACCTGCATCCTGTGAGTCCACAGGAAGTCTCCACAGGAAGGCTCCAGAATGTCATGGAAGACAGTAAGAGTTCAATGTCATGCTTGCTTTGGGAAACCAGGCAGGGCAGGGCAAATGTTTCTTCCTGCTTGTCTTCAAAGTTGGTTTGTGGGTACATCTTTCTTCCCTACTAGACTGTTAGTATCTTGAGGGTAATAATGATGGCAGGGACATTTTGACATCCTCTTAGCATGGCACATAACTTTGTCCAATGTTGGTACTAGTGACAGTGGTTTTGTATGACACAAGCTACTATTTTACACTAGGGCATAGCCACTCATTTGCTCAAATACATCAATAACCCTACCATAAGAGGTCTGGGCTGCTTTGAAAGCGTTCAACTAGTTGAAATAGTGAAGTGACTCAGCAGAGAGGTGGGCCACCAGATCACGAGCTGACACTTAGAAGCAAAAGGTGGTCTGAGGGCCAGGAACAGGGTATTGGAGCTGCAGATGGAGGTGGACTCAGAGAAGATGCTCCAGGAGAAGTCATCCGCAGCATGCCACCCTCAAGGGCACAGCGACCCGATTATATCCAAGCCTGCCTCAGTGCTGGGGAGCCTAAGGAAGGCTAGTGAGGGAGAACAGAAGGAAAGAGAGGAGAGAAAAGAAACTAACCATGGATCCCTACCTCACTACAGGCTCCCAAGCATGAAGTGAGATCTGAGCTGGCAAAGAAGGGAAATCTTCAGTTGCAGTAGTGGTGGTGTTAGACACTGCACTGGATGCTTTAATTATTAAAATGAGACTGTTTTCTTTTTCTTTTCATTTTTTAACATTTTTATTCATTTTTGAATGTGAGTGGGGGAAGGGCAAAGAGAGGGAGACACAGGATCCGAAGCAGGCTCCAGGCTGTGAGCTGTCATCACAGAGCCTGACACGGGGCTTGAACCCACAGACCATGAGATCATGACCTGAGCTGAAGTCGGATGCTTAACCGACTGAGCCACCCAGGCACCCCGAAATGAGACTGTTTTTATGCCTGAAGGTGACCAGAGAATATATCTAAAAATCTGAGGTGACCCAGAAAAGTTCAAAGCCTGCCTCTAGGAGCCCGCTGCTCAGGTTTAAAGGGACAGCTAAAAAAAGAAGCTGCTCTCTGCTTATATGCTCTGGAGTCCATCACAATCAACAAAACTCATTGACACAGAATTGATATAATACAGCTTACACAAATGTGAATCTTGCTTTATTGTTAACGGTATATAACATGAGCACTTCCTCATACTCGAAAAGAAGTTTCATCACTATTTCATGGTTGTATAATGATCCATGCAGCGAATGTGCTTCCCCAGTGATTGGGTGTTGGGTTGTTTCAAGTAATTTGCATCTTAAGCTCAGAGTTACTGCACACATAGCTGCATACGCCAGTTGGAATGAGTAAAGTTGAACTCAAACTCTTTTTATCGTAAAGCATTGTCTTAAGTGCATATTACTGCTCACCTGGGGGAATGAACCCGAAAATTAGATTTTCAAGAAACTTGGGCTTCTTTCAAACAATGGGTGGATTGTTCCATTTGAATTAACTTCTTCAGAATGATTTAGATAGGAAATGAGAGGAGACTGTGGCCTGCTCAGAGCAGTGCTCTCCGCTGTCCAAGTCAGCTCCCATAGAAGCTATCAGAGATGCTGCAGATTTAACAATGTTAAATGTTAATATTTAACAAAATATCCCCTGAATCAGTTTGACTTAGAGAGTGAGAGACAGAGAGAGAGAGAGAGAGAAAGAGAGAGAGAGAAAGAGACAGCAAGAGAGCACATGATGGAAGAAAATCCCATTCCCTGAAAAGTTATTGAACATACCCTGTAGCATTGAGCCTCTGGATCTGCATTATCTCATTAGGGCTGTAAGGGAACCTTAACTACTGGTGATGAAGAAAAACTCATTATCCCCAGTTAGCAGATGAGGAAACTGAGGCTGAGAACTTTTCCAGACTCAATCTACTGCTGGATAGCAATGTCAGAGGACCGGAATTTAGGCCTTTTCTCTCTCTTAATTCATGTTCTACACACATGTTGACATGTTATGACATGTTATAATAATATGGTGTTTGTGTATATAGATATAAAATCTTGACACAACAAACTGGACCTGGAAAGGTTTTCTTGGATAATGAAGGCCCTAGGATCTGCTATGGTCTGATTTTCACCAGCGTTGGTACATGTTCTGCAATTCTTCAAATTCTTGGATTTCAAGCCAGAGCTGTGCATTTAGCAATTAGGAAAACTCAGTGAAGTATGGCCTCCCAGAGGGAGAGCACTCTATTCAGAGTGCTTTTTTAGAATATACAGCATTTCCTTCCCTGGATGAAATAGTGATCTAAGCATTCCATTATTCAAACATGGAGTGAATAATAACGAGGCACTGGCTGGAACTATTACAATGGGGAAAATACATAGAGGGATTTATAAGCTTTTGTATTGAAACTTGTTCAACCTCTTCTCTTTAAAAAAAAATTCCCAAGACTTGATTTGACTCCTTTGCTGTATGCTCTTTTATTTTCTGTGCAGGTCAGAGCTTGCTAAGAAGTCCTAGCAATCTCCAGTGTCAGAGGCAATGAGTTATAGAACCATTAAGAACAAAGACGGGGGCAGGGGGAGGGAATAGCTGCAAAGCTGTTGCTTTTGTTTTGGGAGGTTGGATGCTGGTTTCCACCCTTTAATACGTTCCTCATGGAGTGTAGCTGAGTCTGATTTCAGTGGTGGGTGTAACCAAGACCTTTGCCCTCCACTTCATCGCAAGGGGCTGTGGACAACAAAGGCCACTCGAGGACTGACAGGGAGTCCTCTTGGAAGGAGTGTAACCCAAAACCCATCACAGAGTTTTATTGGAACCAGGGAAGGTGACAGAAGTGTTGGTCATGACTCTAAAGAAGAAGAGAAATCCCACGTGCTTCAGGGACTACTGAAAAGCTTTTGCCAGTGCCAAAGGCTCCTGTCAATTTTTTTTCCTTTGACTGAGGGCAGAAGAAAGTACTAGTGTTGTTGAATTTGGGCCACTTACTTTGACTTTTTTTTAAACTCTTCTGGAAAATATGACCACAAACCTCTGTAAGAAAGAGAATGTCTTCTGTTTAAATTTGATGCACATCATCTAATATAGCTCAGGATGCTTATGGGGACTTAGAAGAACTGAGCCTTAGCTTGATTTGTTTCTTTCTTGGCAGTATCCACTTTTTTAAAATTATTTTTTAAGGGAGAAGACAATCTTTTTTTTAATGTTTTATTTATTTCTGAGAGAGAGAGAGAGAGAGAGAGCGTGAGCAGGGGAGGGTCAGAGAGAGAGGGCAACACAGATTCCTAAACAGGCTCCAGGCTCTGAGCTAGCCATCAGCACAGAGCCTGACGCAGGGCTCAAACCCATGAACCATGAGATCATGACTTGAGCTGAAGTCAGAGTTCAACTGACTGAGCCACCCAGGTGCCCAATGGGAGAAGACAATCCTTTAAGAATTAATGGAAGGAGCTCAATACAGAGAGCACCACGACATAGGTAAAAGTATATCTTTTATCAGTGATTAGGCGGTAACCCCAGGAAAAATTTCTTTTTTAATAATATTTATTTTTGAGAGAGAGAGACAGAGGACCGGAAGCAGGCTCCACTGACAGCACAGAGCCCGAAGCAGGGCTCGAATTCATAAACTGTGAGATCATGATCTGAGCCAAAATCAAGAGTAGGATGCTTATTCAACTGAGCCACCCAGGCACGAGGCTATCTTACCCAAATGGGCCTCATGAATATCTAGTATCATAAAAAACAATCTGATGACTTGGGGCCACCAATCCCAGTTTACAGATGGAAAGAAAACAAAACTGTTACTGAGTGAAATTCCATATGTTGCACCAAAAGTAGAGTCGGCAGGTTTGAAGCTAGACTCTGAAACCTCATCACTGAGCCTCTGTGACCTTGTTGAGTCCACTCCACAGTGGTCCCCCTGCCAGAACATATTTTCTCTTGATTGTTCTATTCAGAGAGACCCTTTCTCATTCCTTCTCTAATAAGGTACTTTATCCAATCGTGGACCAACATACAATAACACAAATCTTTTCTTGATATAAAAACCACCTGGTTTAATTCTGAACACCAATTTGTTTTTAACAACCTTTCCTAAGGAAAGCAGTTTTGAAAAAGAAAGCAAAGCTGTAGGCATCACAATTCTGGACTTCAAGCTGCATTACAAAGCTGTGATCATCAAGACAGTATGGTATTGGCACAAAAAACAGACATTTAGATTGATGGAACATAACAGAAAACCCAGAAATGGACCCTCAACTATATGGTTAATTCATTTCAGCAAAGCAGGAGAGAATATCTAATGGAAAAAAGACAGTTTCTTCAACAAATAGGAAAATTTCTTCAACAAATTGGGAAAACTAGATGGTGACATGCAGAAGAATGAAACTGGACCACGTTTTTACGCAATACACAAAAATAAATTCTAAATGGATGAAAGACCTAAATGTGATACAGGAAACCACCAAAATCTAGAGAAGAACACAGGCAGCAATCTCTTTGACCTCAGCCGGAGTAAGTTCTTACTAGACATGTCTCTGGAGGCAAAGGAAACATCTTTCCTTTATTTCTTTATCTGATCTGATATCACATATAATTTGTGAACCATGGAAGGAATTTTTTTGATGTTTAGAATATGAGAGCACTCATACTTTTTCTAGAAACACTTTCTAGAAACTACTTTCTGGCTCATCCTAAATAACTGTGCCAATGGAGGTCTTATAACCATTCTTTTAAAAATTTTTTTTAATGTTTATTTATTTTTGAGAGAGAGAGAGCAAGCAGGGGAGGGTCAAAGAGAAAGGGAGACACAGAATCCAAAGCAGACTCCAGGCTCTGAGCTGTTAACACAGAAAGCTGAGAGATCATGACCTGAGCCAAAGTCAAGACACCCAACCAAGTGAGTCACGCAGATGCCCCATGAAGGTCTTAGAATCATTCTATTACGACAGCATGTATGTACTATAATATGGTTTCTACTTTATGTGTTTGCCAAATCAACTAGATTTTGAACTCAAAAGGTTAAATGCTGGATTATGTTAATGTGCAGGTGACTTTAATTAGGTACATGAATTGATTGTAGGGCTTTTTGTTCTCAGCCCCACCAAAAAGAAAATCATGTGGGATACATACACAGAGTCCCCTAATCTGACTCATACTCACACTTAACACGCACGTGCGCGCACACACACACACACACACACACACACACACACACACACATTCTCAATACAAGCCAATGTATTCAGGAAAGAACCATAAACTAGAGGTCCCTGCCCCTCCTAAAGCTCTCTGCCTAGCTGGGAAGACATGTTTGTACAAATAATGACAAGTGCACTGAGATGAATGAAGGAGTATGGTGGGTGCTATGTGGGCATATCTTTAATTAGTTTGGGCAGAGATTGTGAAGAAGGTTATCTGAGCAGTGTAGCACTTAAGCTGAAATGTAAAGAATGGTCACCAACTAGTTAGGTAAACTGGGAGTGGGAAGAAAGTTCATTCTAAGCAGAAATAGCCAACATGTGAAAACTTCAAAAATAGGACAAATTATGGCACCTCTATGAAGACAGCACAAACCCAGAATGGCTAAACTCCAGAGATAAAGTCATGAGGTGGGTTATGAGGAGAGGCTGAAGTAATGGGTCAGGTATTTGGTCTGTCAAAAGAGTAATCAAATGTATTTATACCTTTTAAATATTGCAATGACCAGATAAGATTTGAATTTTAAAAAGAATATTTCCAGTTCCAAGTGAAGAATGAATTTAAGGGGCAGGAGGGTGGTTTGAAAAGACTAGGAAGGATACAACTATAATAGAGCCATGTATTCTGGTGACTTTAAAATGGGTAGGGCATAAAAAAAAGTAATAGAAATGGGTGGGTTTGAGAAATATTTAGGGAGTATGATCAATTAATTTGTGGTGATTTGTTCCATGTGGGATGATAAAAAAAAAGGTGAGTCAAGATTAAGTTGCAACTTTCTGGTTTTAACAGCTGTCGGGTGGTAGGGAAAGACCAGTTATTCATATGGAAAGTCAAGGGAAAGGAGAAAATTTGGAATAGGATAGTCACAATAATTTTGCCACAGTATTTATCGAACATTTACTATGGATCATTGATTGTTCTAAGTGGTTTATACACATCTACCCATTTAATAGCCTAGCATCTGTGAGGTATATCCAGTCATGAATATTTACATAATTCACCCAATGAATGGTCCAATTGCTGGTACCTGGCAGGACTGGTGTTTCAACACAGATGGTCTGATCCTTGAAGTCTTGAGTTGACTTACTACCCTACTTGAGGGCCCGTTGTAGAAGGGCTGAATAGAAATTGAACTATATAGTTCTCGGGCTCAGAAGCAAAGTCTGAGCAATACATATAAATGAGGTAGTCACTGTGTTACGCCTGATAGACTGTAACATCTCAATGATTTAGCTCAATAAATGTTTATTTCTTGTTCACACTAAACCCCAGGTGGACATTCTAGTCTGGTGGCTTTCGTAGGCAGCTCCCCCACCAAGCACTGACTCAGAGATCAAGGGCTTCTTCCAACTCAGGGCTTCACCACTCTGGAGCCTTCTTGGCATTCTCGTCTGGCACTCTTCCTATGTATTCAACTAGCTGATGAACCAAGAGAAGGAGAATGGAGGGTTTCTCAGGATGATGTTATGGACCAGGAATGAAAGTGGTGTGCATCATTTCTACCCCGATTACAGTAGCCAGAACGATGCATATGGTCCCAACTGGCCCCTTGCATTTAGCTGTGTGCTCTGAGAGAAAATGAAGAGACATTTTCACCAACATATAGATGAAGCCACAGGAGTGAACAGGCTCACCTGATGAGTGACTAAAGAATTAGAAAGATGACCTAGGTCATACACCTGACAAGCTCTCTATGATAATCATGATTAATAATAGTCAAATTTTTAGAGAATTTACTGACTTCCAGGTACATTTACATATATTATTTCATGCACTCCTTACAAAAGCCCTTTATGTAATGCTATTATATGTGTGTGTGTATATATATAAATATATATATACACCTACATATATATATTTATATATATATGTGTATATATATATAAAGCTACAGAGATAGTAAATAACTCTTCCAAGGTCATAGCAATCATAAGTAACAGAACAGAAATTTGAATCCAGGCAATCTTATTCCAGCATCTATGAGTTTAACCCATGTCATAGGCTACATAATTACTAACTTCAGATACTTTAGATATGTCACATTAATATGTAAGTATCTTTGCTATGGGTTCCCAAGGGATAGGACTGTATGAACAAATGGAATTTAAATGATGGTAAATTTTAGCCCAGAAGAAGCTAGCTCTTCCTAACAGAGCTGTCTGAAAGGAAGTAAAGTGTATCCGGAGATAGTGGGATCAATGGAGTCACTCGGGCATAAGAACACACCCTTGGCAAGGATATCACAGAGAGGATTCAAGCGTCAAATAAGTGCTTGGGAGAGATAACACTTATGTTCTCCTGCAACCTACGAGAGTTATGAAAAATTTTCAGTATATATTTGCCAATTTCTCCTTGTGAATGTATAACCCACACACCAGTCTAAGTTCTAAATCAAAGTCAGTTTCAATGCCCATATCTTCTTTGGGCTGATGTCTGAAAGGAGGAGAAATGAAAAACATAAAAAAGGAATTAGCCCCTTCCCTTGATGTTCTTATAACTGACAATACAGACAAGACATACACTTGTGTATCATTCTTGTGAATTACCAGGGAGCAACCTATTTAGAATCTAGCCTAGAAGGGACTGAGAAGTGAGATAGAGATGGCAGAGGCACTCCAGGTTGGCCTTGTGTTGTCTCTCTGCTCCAAAGTCCTCTGCTTTCCACTATCAATGGGATCCTACAACTTTAGCATGCATCCAAATCACCTGGAGAGCTTATTAAATCAACCTCAGCTTTCTGATTCAGTAGGTTTGGGCAGGAACCCAAAATTTGCATTTCTAACAAGCTCCCCACCCCACCCCATGATGCTGATGCTGGTCAAGGTGATCACACTTTGGGAATCACTGATTTAACATCAGATTTATTGTTCAATACCATAAGCCTCTGTTCATGTGTGTAGTTCTCCTTCAGACCTTGAACTCCTTGGACAAGAACTGCCTTGTTTGTCTTTGTATTCCCAGGGTCCAAACTACTGTTTGTCCCTTAGTAAATTTGTGTTGAGTGAATAATTTGAAAGCAATGTGTGGTTTTCATGAAGTACAAAGGGGGAAAGAAACTCTCTGTGGGAATCAGTTGGGGGAGGAATCCTATGGTCCCCACTCCCACAGATTTGGAAATATGATTCAGGCAAGGAGGTGTCTGAGCTGAGAAACAACCTTCTTTACACACAAACACCCCATTTTGTAATTATACACGTAAGACTCCAGTTCTCAAATGAGTGTCAGAATCTTTTCTTCTCACCACCTCTCTTTATCATCTTCCTTCCTTTTCTGTAACAGCCACTTCATGGAAGGAAAATAGCCTTTCTTGTACATTGAATGTAATTTTCCTCCTCCTGAAGTCCGTTGGCTTTGGCTGAACTTTGCTATCCTCACTGAAGAGGGAACCCTTTCCCACTATTCTCTGAGAGAGCAGCCCCTTTGAAGTCACAGCTGGCTTGACTAAACTCATTTCCTCTATCCACAATGTGCGTCTGATGCAATGTTGGCTGACGCTCCTCTTGCCGGCTCCCGCTATTGAACCAGACCCAAGTGCAATGTTTAATGTGAGTGTTTGGCTTGGCTTAAATTTGGCCAAATCATCTGTACTTTGTTTCATTTGAAAACCTTCTCTCTCCCTCCCCCCCCACCTTCCTCACTCCCTCCCCCTCCCTCGTTCCCTCCCTCTCTCTTGCAACTAGTTCATTCCAGATGTTTTTGATTTGTCCTCCTGTGGTCTACTCCACCCAGTTCCTAAATCAGTAAATTATTTTCATGCTTCTACCAGAACTTAAGGAAAGAAAGTACTCAATTAGAGAGAGAAACTGATTATAGGTTTCCTAGAGCTTACACTTAGTGATGGCGGCTCTCCTCAGGAAATACCTTTGAAAGGTAGGAGAATATGTCTTATGATTGAGAATACAGTTAGTCCTCGAACAACATGGGTTTGAACTTTGTGTGTCTGCTTGCATATGGACTTTTTTTTGATAAATACAGTGTTGTAAATGTGTTTTATGGTTTTCTTAATATTTTCTTTTCTCCAGCTTACTCTATTGTAAAAATACAGCATATAATACATATAATCTCTGTTAATCAACTGTTTATATTATCAGCAAGGTTTCCAGTCAACAGTAAGCTATTAGTAGTTACGTTTTTTGGGGGGGTCAAAAATTACATGTGAATTTTGGCTGCAGGGGTGGGGGCGGTCAGCTGCCCAAACCCCCATGCTGTTCAGGGGTTAACTGTACTTGAATTTGTCTTTCACCTTCTTAGCATTTGGAATAAGAGAGTAGACATACTGTTGATATACTAATATTACAAGTACTCAAACTCATCCCCTCCTTTGAAGCCCAGTATAATCGCTATTATTGTTTGAAGTCGCTCTGTTACAAAAGTACAAATAGATTCCCATTCTGTGAACTCCCACGTGAGAGATAAAATGTAATAAAATATTTATGGATATTCCCCTCTCCCATCACCTCTGACCCTTCTCAGCATGTTGATTGTGGTGATGAAGGTCAGGGTAGACTGGGTGAAAGAAGGGAGAAATATTTGCTCTGTTATTATTACAAAGAGTAAAGAACTTCTCAGAGGAAACCATAGCTCCGACAAGCTAGCAAGAGAATTTAGAGAGTGAAGTCAGTAAACTCTCTGAGTTAGGGAAGAGAGTTTTGGATGCTTTTGAGGGTCGAGGGGGAGAACTGAGGGTAGCTGATTATATGAGATTAGAGGAGAAACGGAGTGGAAGATTTTAAGAAATTTGCACTGTGTTATGAACATAAGTTCTCTTTGGTGCCTTTTTAAGTGACTTTAGTCAATACTGATAGTCCGTTCTAAGACTTTTTGTGTGGTTCTCGTGGGTTTTCTTTTGGATTTGACACGAAAATGCCACTTACTATTTACGTTACACCTGTAAAATGTTCTGCTACTTATTCTGTTGTTTCATCCTGCTAATTGTCTGCAATACTACCTGATGCCATGAGATACGAGGAAAATGGCCTTTAGAACCACACAGCTGCCCTTGTTTGTCAGGGGGATGCAGGTTCTTCTGATACCGAATACTAGAAGGCAGGTTTTTTTTAATACGTGGTAATGTATTTAATCACATTACTGCTTTAAATTCTCTGAACTATTTCTGAAAAGTGAGTGTATTAATATCTAACTTGAATGAGAAGAATTCCGTGAAATCATTTAAAGTGCCTGGCACATGGTAATATTTGTAACTGTAATATGGAACGATCAGGACTCATGGAATGTAATCAAAACATGGCTTTATTTTTATCTTCAACTCTTAATTATTTCAATTAGGGACAGGTACCCAGGCCACTGAAAGTTTGGCACAATGTATCATTTTCTGGACATTCTGGGAAATAAAAGATAACCAATCATTTTGTATATCAAAATCAGATGAGTTAGAAATGCCCAATGAATAATGAGCATGGTAATCTACAAATTAATACTTTAGTCTTCATTTAAAAGTACAGGCCCCATGGGGAGCCTGGGTGGCTTAGTTGGTTAAGTGTCCGACTTTCGCTCAGGTCATGATCTCGCAGTTCGTGGGTTCGGGCCCCACGTCGGGCTCTGTGCTGACTGCCAGCTCAGAGCCTGGAGCCTGTTTCAGTCTGTGACTCCCTCTCTCTCTGACCCTCCCCTGCTCACACTGTCTCTCTCTCTCTCTCTCTCCTAGAAATAAATAAAACATTAAAAAAAAAAAAAAAGTACAGGCCCTCTCCCCAACCCGCTCACTAAGTTGGGGCAGCCCAAGTAGGCCGGTGTATGTTTTGGAGAATGAAGTATGACTAGCTCTTCCTTCATCCTCTCTTATCTGTTCACCTGTTTTCTTAAGGTTAAGTTGACAACCGATCCTCTATTGGATGCAGGGGGAGAAATGGGTATAGACTGAGAACATTCTTAGTTGGTCAGTTATAAGTTTGGCTTATGAGATGGGTTCTGGCTGATGGGTTCAGCTAAGCTTTCATGGGCATTTCCTGGATTCTTTGATGGCTTTACTACTAAACTTCTCTAAATGGGACTCTACAGACATGGACAGGGCTTTTACTTTTGGTTAGTGCGGTCTTTATCTGTACTCCATGCATATCTCTGGTAGTCTACTCCACATATATTCTATAGATCTCCTTGCCCTCTGGAAGAACCACACTTTGATAGGGTTCCTACTTAAATGGCTGAACTTCCCAATAAGACTTCATATCAGAAGACTGATAATTCACACAGAGGGGAGCTCAACGACTTTCCAAGACCCTCCCCCCCTCACCATCTGCCTTGTAACTGCAGGCCATTCCATCCAGCCTTTCTCCTTTATTTTTCAGGCATATGTCACTCCCCAAGTTCCCGCAATTCCCCCCACATCCTACCCCAGATTCTGGAACACAGAGCCAAACAGCTCTGCCAAAGACCTTCTATAAATTTGAAGTAAGATGGTGAGAAGATAAAGGATGGGGGATGTCATAGCATAACTTTTCCAAATAAATAATTTACAAAAATTATTCTTCCTAATTTCTATTCTTTTGATCTCTTTTTATCTTCCTTGTGGGTTTCAGATCCATAAAACTCTCAGAATTACTTTGAAATGTCTGCAGGTGGTAAGGTATCGCATCTTGGAATTTCTCATCTATTTTATTTCACCGCCTCAGTTGAAACTTCAAAGTTTACATCCTGTTACACACTCAGGTATCACCATTTTCCTGTTTTACTGCCACCAGATGAAACATAAGTTTTGTGAAAACTCTAGTGATAATAATGTCTTCTGTAAGGCCCATGATATACCTTATATGGCAATACTCACAGAGTAGATCTACAGGAAAGCAGTTTTAGCAAAATTAAATTCCTTGGGTTTGTCCTAATTAACATATACATAGAGATGTGGCGTGTTTGAGTGTTCTATAAATACTTGCTGCATTAAAGAAAATGAGTTATCGTTTTGTCAAAATTATCAAAATGACTTTGTTACTAATTGGCTGTGTTGTTTTGGGTGAAAAATCACCTCAAGAGATTTTTCTTGTTTATTGAAGGGAGATTCTGTTGATATCACCTGTGAACTCTTCCAGCTTTCAGAGCCCCATGACTTTTTAATACCACACATGGATTTTTCTTGTTATAATAGTTTTACATGTGTTCCTTCTCTGATTAAGTAGATGGCAGGAGAATGTGAGTAGAACTGTATTACTTGTGTGTGTGTAGGTGTTAGAGTTAACAAAACTGATTTTACATTCCACCTTCCATAAAGAACCCAGTGTCCTGAGTAAGAGATGATCAAGGGCAATGCCAAGGATGCTGCTGTTGAGTAGCCTTTCTAATTGTGGGAGCTTGGGGGCGCCTGAGTGGCTGGGGCGCCTGGGCGACTCCGTTGGTTAAGTGTCCGACTTCGGCTCAGGTCATGATCAGGTCATGATCTCACCAGTTCGTGGGTTCGAGCCCCGTGTTGGGCTCTGTGCCGGCTGCCAGCTCAGAGCCTGGAATCTGTTTCAGATCCTGTGTCTTTCTCTCTCTCTGACCCTCCCCTGCTGTCTCTCTCTCTCTCTCTCTCTCTTTCTCTCTCAGAAATAAATAAAACATTTTTTAAAAATCTAATTGTGGGAGTTTTGGGTGATAAGGAATCGATAGAAGGACATGATGTCTCTATAGAAAGGTTTTTTGAAGTCTGCTCTTTAATTTATCTTCGGGAGAGTATGGCCATTGTGAAATTCATTCCAATATATACACAGGTAGGATCGATTGGGTTTCCCACGTAGAAGCACCAGCCATGAAAGCTCAAATGAGGGGGAGGGATCACTTTATCTGTTGGGCCCAGGGAAACTTTCACAGGATAGACAAACTTAGCAGAGTTTTAAGAAATGATAAAGCATTCATGAGACAAAAGGAAGAGGAAGGAAGGTTACCTGAGGGAGAAGAAGGAGGAAGCGTAAGTCTTCTCTCCTGTGGGATTTGCAGTAACTAAGAAAAAGATGAAGAATCCGAGGTACAAATATCAGCTTAGCAGTATACTGTAACAGTAAAAATGTACTTACCATAGGATGCTGTAATTCTCCTCTGAGATACAGACCCTAGAGAAACTCTCACATATGTGTACATGAAGGCATATCACAGAATATTCATAGTAGCATGCCTCCAATAGTGAAATATGGCCAACACCCTGAATATCCATCACCATAAAGATGCAGTATATTAATCCATGGGGATGCTATAATCAGTTAGGATGAATGTACTAGCAATACATCTATCAACATGAATAAACCTTGACAACATAATATTGAGTAAAATACGTTACTCAAGAGAAAAAAGGAAATTTTTATGAGAATCTGTTAATATGATACTATTCATATATAAATATAACTAAGCAACACAAAATTTGGTATTGTTAAGGAATGTGTAAGTATAAATATGAAAATATTCAGGAGAATGATAAATGCAAAGTTCAGTAGTGCTTCCCTCTGTGATAGGAATTGTGTGGGAGAAGAATGGGAACAAGAAGGGGCACACAGAGAATGGCAATTTTATGGATGGTGGTTTAGCTCTTAAGCCAAGTTGTTGGAGTATTTTTTCTTTGTAGTGTTCTCTAGCATTACCTGAACTTATTGGATGTTGGAAATATGTGTCTCCTACAAACACATAATCTTTTTTTCAAATAAGCTTTATTACTGGCAAACTACACAGAGATACATGGCTTAGACCCAGTCCCAAAATGGGCTCCCAGTCTTTTTCTTGAACTGACTTTGACCAGCAAGCACAGGGCAGAGAATCCAAGGTCCAGTGACCTTGTCACAGGGCAGGAGGAACAGAGAAAACAGATTGAACTACTTGCTCCCCTGCACAGGAGTATGAGTGAGAGGTGGAGAGAGGGTCACAAGTTTTTCCTCAGTATTTCTAAGAGAGAAAAAAGATTCCCACTATGTGGGTTTCTCATTTTAATAAAACCAGAATCCTCCATTTCTACTTTATATCCTTTAATTAATTAAATTAAATTAATTAAATTTAATTAATTTAATTTAATTAAATTTAATTAATTAAATTTAATTAATTAAAGTTTTGTTAATATCAAAATTCACCCAAATTATCCAGAGCTTCTCAACTTTTATAAACTATGACTTTGGTTAAAGCAGACTTCTAAAGGGTTCCATGATTCTTATTTGGAAACATAAAGGCAGCAAATGCACTTCGAGTGACTGTCATGTGCATCCCTTTGCCACCTCAGGAATGTAAGAGGCTCCTCTCTGCCTCCCTAAAGAAGCATCCTCAATTGCAAACAGACTATGTGACAAAAGAATCTGATTAGACTGCCCCAGGTCTGTCTGGGTAACTAGTGCATCACAGCTACTTGTGAAAGACTGATGAAGAGCCAAGAAAAACTGGCAATATTGAAATTCTTGAAGGCATGGCTTTCATATAAGGATTTCCATACGCAGTGCATTTCCCTAGGTTCTAATATGTGGAGATCACATCAGGAGGCTCTATGTGAAAACATGGCTGGCATGGCTGGTGAGTGGAATCTGGTGGGGAAGGGAGGTGTTTGGAGCTGGCAGGTGGTTTCCAGACTGAAGTTCTGTTAGGTTCCAATGTCAAGAGTACAGAGCCAGTTAACAACTAGAGACAAGCTGTTGGTTCCAACTAGAGGTAAACTGCCACAGTTACCAGTGTGTGCCTTGAACAGGTACCTAAGAGCAGTCAGGGTTGAAGTCGAGGATCATGCTCATTTTCCCCTCCTCCAAAATTCTCAGAAGAAGAAACAAATTCAAACAAACCAAAACAAGATAAATGGTAAAAACATTTGTGTGGATTGTAAGTCACCAAGTTTAGTTCCATTTGACTTGTGACAGGGTAAATTCACACATTTTTTATCAAAATAGACAAAAACCAAAAATACCATGCATTTTACTGGGGGGAAAATGTACCATGACTAATCTAGGCAATCTTTAACTCCTTTCCAAACATTTCAGTCTAGAAGCCACTCTTAAGAAAGCCAGCCAGTAAGAATAGAAAAGGCATGTCACACCATCTGGGAGTTAGACAAGACTCTAATCGGGGTCCCCAACCAAAAGCTCTTTGACTTTGGAGGAAAGTTGCTTAATGTCTGAAAGCCTTACTTTATAATGCAACTGATCTTAAAGGTGTTAAATGAGGCAAACCATGTATATATGAAAGGATAGAATGGGTCGCCCCCAAATGGGCCTCATCTTTCCCCCATAAGGGGCGCTCCTAGACTTCAAAGCTGAGTTAAGTTCCCCCAGTCATCCAGCACTGTCTGTGAATTCAAGTCCCATCTTCCCAGAAAGGCCTTTATCCTGGTGTTTCTGTATTTCTGTTGCCAGTCTTTTCTGGAAGCCAGGGGGAAAATCCTTGCAGTATTTCAGAAATGCTTATTAATTTTTACTTTTATTCTAGTGGTGAGTGGACTTGGGTTGCTCCTCTGAACACATCTGCCCTGAATTTGCATGTATAATTAAAATGATTTTTTGTGAAAATGTTTTTAAGCTGTGTTCAAATTTTTATTGCAAAATATTTTGTTGTGGCCAGGATACATGCTTTCTAAAAGGAACTCCTTTGTGGGGAAAAAAAAAAGTGGGTAACCCAAAGTGGGTGGCTGCTAAGGGAAAGAGCCCTAAGCTAGCAACACCACTGTGTACATAATTCTGGCAATTGGCAGCTATTGTGAGGAAAAGTTCAATTATCATTTAAACAAAATGTTTATTGAGGTGTAGACACATATACAAATCTTCAGTGCACAAACCAACAGATATATATATATATATAACATAAATAAATTATATATAAATGTATATATAATTAACACCTTGGAAGGACCCTTCATGCCCCTTCCTAAGGTCATACCTGCACTGTCTGCCCTTTACCTCCTAAAAAATCAGATAACCAATATTCTGACTCCTAGCACTGCAGTTTAATTCCTGTTCTTGAATTTCATATACTGAATTAGTGTGCTCTTTTGTGGTCTGCATCTTTCACTCATTTGTGGCTGTGGCTGTGAGATTCAACTGTGATGTTGCTTGTAACAGATGTTCTCTTTAACTGTTGTGTGGTATTCCACTTGACTAATATTCTGCAATTGATTTATCCATTCTACTGTAGATAGACATTTGGGTTCTAGTTTTTAGCTATTATAAATAAAACCACTGTGAAATTCTTATCCTTGTCATGTGGTAGACAAAGGGACTTACGTATCTGTGTCGAGGAATATATATGTATTCGGCTTCAAAAGGAGATAGTTTCATAATGTCTTCCAAAGTGGTGATTTTCACGTAAGAGAAAGAAGTAGACTTTTTCCTCTGTGGGGAGAGAAGTGGGGAGGGAGGGAGAGGGAGGGTTGATCACACCTCCACAGGATACACATGTGACGTGGGAGGCTGTGTTCTCAGATTTTCTTGTTTTCCTCTGAGTTCACACCTCTACAGGATACACATGTGACGTGGGAGGCTGTGTTCTCAGATTTTCTTGTTTTCCTCTGAGTTTATAAAGGTGGGGGCTTGGGGGGTGGTTGTTTTTAGGCAGAAGCGTTCAAGAGAGGATAGTGACTCTCCCTATCTTCCCTGCTTCTCCAAATTTGCTGGCCCTCGGTGAAGGTATACATCACAGCATCTAGGAAGGAGAATGACATGAACCTGAGAGGGGAAATCACGGTGCTTAACTGAAAATAACCCTGCTCTTTCAATCCTGAATCAAACAATAGAAAGAGTTTACTTTTTCTTACATATAAGGTGTAAGGGAAGGAAAAGAACAAGATTAGTAATGGATAAACCATTACTCTGTGTACCATCGTAAACAGGGTGTCGTAAAACCGGGTATTTAACTACTTTAGAAAAAAAGCTGTTTCTTAAAGATTCACCTTCCAAAACGGTCTCTCACAAAAGTGATATTACAATTAACTGTCGTGAGTTTTCTCTTGTCGCCTTGTAAAGGGAAAAGCAGTTTCAGTTAGGCTCTCTCTAGGAGGCAGGTTATCTATGACCGTGATGCTACAAATCACTATCTTTTTTTTTTTTTTATTTTATTTTTAATGTTTTATTTATTTCTAGGAGAGAGAGACAGCGTGAGCAGGGGAGGGTCAGAGAGAGAAGGAGTCACAGACTGAGACAGGCTCCGGGCTCTGAGCTGGCAGTCAGCACAGAGCCCGACGCGGGGCTCGAACCCATGAACCGCGAGATCATGACCTGAGCGAAAGTCGGACGCTTAACCGACTAAGCCACCCAGGCGCCCCTACAAATCACTATCTTGTTAATTATTCACATATGTTCTTGTTCAAGGCTTGATGCGTTTGTGTCATGAATATTTGCATATGGCGGTCCATCTCAGTCATTCCAAATTTCTCTTAGGATCAGCAAGATGAGTGCATCGTCAGCTGCAAGCTGTAGTAGGCATCTATTATATGAGGGCTTTGGGGGCATTTTTTAATTATTTGGTTCTATGCCCAAGTTAAGTGGGGATCTGGCAACAACCTGGCTTGTGATCAATGCAGGCGCATAAGGCAGATAATTCAGGTCCCTACAGGAAAAGCTACATAAAATATTTTGTAATGTGAACTCAGGCATGTCCCTCTTCCTCTCTGCTATTCAGCCTCTTCAGCTGGCAGGAATGGAGGTTACCGTAGATAATCTCTGAAGGCATCTGCTAGCTCTAATGTTCGATGACTTTATAATTGTCCTCTAGCAATGTGATGATTTTACGAGTGAATCTCAGGGATTCAAACCATCAATATTGATCAAAGGAGGCTAATCAGTTCAACTAAACCAATATTGAATGACCACTCTTAGACTGACACTGATCAAAAGAGTCAATAAAACATTGGATAAGTTGATGAATACATTGATAGATAAATGCACAGATAAAGAAGGCACTTACTACAGAACCAGACAGACAAATTTCTTGGGGGGAAAAATGACCATTAGTATATACAGCTGGGTGAAGTAGTTATAATGAAAATATGAAGTAAGATCACGTGCCAGCAAATGTCTGAGTAACTTTCCTAAATGATCAGATGACATTTGGTTACAATAATCATTATGCCATTTGGTATAATGGAAAAGAGCATTGGGCCAGAGGATCTGAGAACACATCCTAACCCTGTCACCTACCAGGTTTGTGACACTGGGAAAATTACATATTTTTTTAATCTGACTCGAATTCTCGAGGACTTAGTGGAGTTTTGTAGTTTAACTATGAAGAACATTTTTAGTGAGACTGTGAAGATACAAGTTACTCAGTCAAGTGTTTATTGCTGTTATTATTAATAAGCAACATGATGTAAGAACACAGGGGAATTAGAGCCTCATTAGGATTGGAAGACCTCAGAGAAAGCTTGACAGTAGTTAAATTGAGCACATTTTCAGTCCATTCCATGTTCTGGGGTGAATCGGGCACATTAAGATCAACACATATTGAGCATTTAGCGTACGCCAGAACCTTGCTATGTTTTATTTTATTTTATTTTATTTTTAAAGATTTTTATTTATTTCTAGGAGAGAGGGAGAAAGACAGCGTGAGCAGGGGAGGGTCAGAGAGAGAGGGAGTCACAGACTGAAACAGGCTCCAGGCTCTGAGCTGGCAGTCAGCACAGAGCCCGACGCGGGGCTCGAATCCACTAACCGCGAGATCGTGACCTAAGCGAAAGTCGGACGCTTAACCGACTAAGCCACCCAGGCGCCCCAGAACCTTGCTATGTTTTAAAGATGCATGAATACCAATATGTGGTTCTTTTTTTTTAATTTTTTTTTTTTTTAATTTCTGAGAGAGACAGCATGAACAGGGGAGGGTCAGAGAGAGAGGGAGACACAGAATCTGAAACAGGCTCCAGGCTCTGAGCTAGCTGTCAGCACAGAGCCTGATGCGGGGCTCAAACCCACGAACTGTGAGATCATGACCTGGGCTGAAGTCAGATGTTTAACCGACTAGCCACCCAGGTGCCCCATCCAATATGTGGTTCTTGACCTTGAGAAACTCACAATCCTATGGGCTTTCTAAATATTTACTAAAAATGTTCTCTGTGCCAGGCACTGTTAGTTACCAACAGTCATCATAGTGAAAATGGAAGGCACCAGTTTTGCCTTGAAGAGCTTATATCCAGGCAGGAAAAGGAGACCTTGAAGCAAGAAATTTCAACAAGGTGTCATAAGTGAATGATAAGGGACTTGGGAGTTGTTGAACACATATAACGGATGCTTAGCTTGTACTAATGGAGCAGGAAGGGAGGAATATTTAGGTACAATGCGGACCAGTGTTCTCAAAAGCCAAAATGCCTAAGAACCACTTTTGGACCTTGTCAAAATGCAAGTTCTAGTCCAATAGGACTGGAATGGGGCCTGGGATTCTGCATTTCTAACAAGCTTCCTGCTGGTGCTGATGCTTCAGGTCAATATCCCTCACTTTGAGTAGTTTAGTATAGCAGTATTGAATATGCAAAATACAAATGAGTGGCAGGAGTTGAAAAATAGATCATTTAACTTTTGTGGTATAATTTAACCTGGCTGATCCCTGTTTCTTAGAGACGAACCTGCATCATCAACAAAACAAAACAAGAAAATAACCTCTTCATTTTCTTCTCAGTAATTCTCAAAGGCTCTCAAGAGGCATGTCTCTGGGGAGGCATATCTAAATCATTAAAAGTTTTTAAAAAATTAAACCGAGCCTTTGATGCTTCCTTTTTCTGAGAATCACCACCACAGTGACCCCCTTTCAATAATATATTGTTGGCATTATGTGTGTTGTCTTATAGACCTATTATATCCACTTCTAGCCTCAATAACCTTGTGCAGATTTAAAGTATCTGACAATCTCCATGAACTCTCTTGATGGTCCTCCTTCTAATTCCTTTGATTTTAGCATCTCGTTATGGAAATCATTTTAAAAGTTCCTCTTCTCTTCATGCTCAAGGTGTCAGTGTGGGTGGATGAGTTGAATGTTGAATGGGTTGGTTGAAGAATACACACTGAACCTAATACACTGAACCTAGCCAACATCATAGGTGAACAAGATTTCAGACAGATTTGGATACAGATGCTGGACATTCCACCCTTTCTATGAAAATGTTAACAGATTATTTAATTTCTCTGAGTCCTAATGGCTCACCTTTAAAATGGAGTCAATGGTACATGACTTAGAAGCAGTTGTCAGGAGTCAATGAGATGATGGGGAAAGCATCTGACATCAATATTTTCTCCATCAGTATTAGTATTCTTTTCTTCCCTACTGCATTTGGAATAAGAGGAAATTCAGATGTAGTATTCTTTTTCCACTACTTTTTTTAGGAAGTCTTAATTTTTACCAAATAGAAGTTCTGGAAGATACCTGCCAATTCTACTCTCTTTTGCCACCAAAACTGTGTGTGCAAAGTTCAAGGTACTAAGAAAGGTCAACTAGAGTACTCATAATTCAAATGTTGTCAGGGAAGCTCTCTGTGTTTCCTAGGAATTAGAACTCCTGATTGGGTTCCATACTTTGTCTGTAATAATATCTGTCCATAAAATTAGATCATTGTGTCCCCAGAATATATCCATGATTGGGAGATTCAAGAAGACCAGAGGAATTTTACAAATGCTTTTCTAACCATCTGAGTTGTGCTATAATAAAATCACAGGCTATCATAAGAGCTAGTGGATTTTCTAACACTGAAGGGTGAGTGGATAATGAGTACTGATTGTTAAATTCATTAATTCTTCAAACACCTATTGAATCCTTACTGGGTGCCAGGCACTCAGTGCTAGGAGAAAAGATTGGGACTACAACGTGGTCTCACCTAGGGCCAGAATGAGAAATGGGAAAGACTCACCAAGAAATAACTAGACGCCCATCCCAAAAATATTTTTTATTTTTTGATATTTACTTAGGATGGGAGAAACTTTACATAGATAAAACTTTTATAACATTTTACATTCAAAATAAGGGACTGGTTACATGTCCTGGATGTGAAATATTCTTGATTATGTGAAATGATTTTGGAATTATAATTTCCTGAGTCGTAGATCTTCTTAGTGGTTGTGGTAGAGACTCTAAAAAGACAGAGGTGTTTTTATTTATTTATTTATTTATTTATTGAGAGCGAGCGTGTGTGAGCACATATGAACAGACACAAGTTGGGGAAGGGCACAGAGAGAGGGAGAGAATCTCAAGCAGGCCTCATGCCCATTCTAGAGCCTGACTTGGGGCTTGGTCTCATGACTGAGATCATGACCTGAGGCAAAATCAAGAGTCTGATGTTTAGCTGACTGAGTCACACAGGCACCGCCAAGACACAGATTTTAGTTAATAGAACTAAATTGTGTATTATTTGGTGTGGGGATTATAGATGATTTTGCTACACTAGATAATACCCACTTCTCTGGTGTCTGGGTCACTGGTGAGGTGGGATTTACACACTACCTCTAGCAAAAGTGTTCAACTGAGGCTGTAAGTAGTGATTTTTGTTTTTCTTTTAATATTTTTTTCATTTTATTTATGTGAGAATGAGAGAGAGGAGAAGAGAGAGGCAGTGGAAGAGAGAGTGGGGGAGAGCGGCAGAGGGGGAGAGAGACAGACAGACAGACAGACAGACAGGATCCCAAGCAGCCCCATCCTATGACCCTGGGATCATGACCTGAGTCAAAATCAAGAGTTGGGTGTTGAACTGATAGAGCCACCCAGGCACTCCTGGCAAGTAGTGTTTTCCACTTCTCCTTGGGTATATCATCTCCCTCTAAGGTAGTAGGGCCAGTTTCTGATTTGCTTGTTATGTAAGAATGTGGTGAACAAATATAATCCAGTGGGCACCATGTTTCTGCTTTGCTCCAGCTTTGTTACAACTCCTTAGATATTATGGACCCCAAGTAGCTGCTGGCTGGCTGCCCCCTTTCCCAAATTTGCCTCTTGTTCTCCAATAGGCTAATGATAAAAAAGGGGGGGGGCATAGAAACAAATAATTACAGGTTATTGTGATAAATGTGTTGATTATTTCTGCTGGCTACCTAGCAGTAGTCAAGGAGAAACAAAGCGAGACCAATGGGGAGGTCAAGTTGGCCACTGGGTTCGATTTGAGGGGACTTCTGGCAATAAATGGCAAATATTGCAAACATTTCAGGTATAAAACATGTTGTTGATCTATATTATTGTTGACTTTCTTTTCAACCGGATCATCTTTGAGTATGATTTTACAGACTGTGCCTGGATAGCGGGAAAGCTACTGATCAAATTCTAAAAAGGAAGTCATTTACTGCTTTCTTCCAGAGAATGTATTGATTTTTTTTTTAAAGGGGAGCCGTATTCTTCTACTTGAAATGTAATGGCTATTTTCTCCAGGGTGTTGTTAAAGTTCACAATAAGATTCACTTAGAATGTGTTGTCTAACAACATCTGTGACTAGATTAGGTAAGAATGCTTCCCCCATCTTCTATTACCTAGTTGACTTGGCCTAATACACCCAAAACATCTAGAAAGAAGGAGAGCATAGTCTGAAATACGATTGTCTTTGTTCTGGCTCCCCAGGTATTTCCTTTCAGATTAGTCACGAAAACATTTCCTGCGTGTTTTAATGTGTCTTGCATTAGTATCAGCACCATAGAAGATTCTCTCTGACTCCAACTTACTCTACCTTCCCCAATCCTCTCTCAGGACCTCCTCCTCCACGGGCACCTTAGCCAGAAATCTAGCACACATCCTTCATGAGCTTTCTTTCACTGCTCCCTCTCTCTTACCTTCTGTAGTAAGTAAGGTATGTGTTGCATGATTGGTGGGCCCTATCTGTCCACTTTTCTTGATTAACACTGCCCTACCTAAGGCCACCTTCATCTCTCCCTCAGATTGCTAAAATTCCTTTTGTTTTAATTATAAAAAAAATTCAGGCTTAGTAGTTTAAGGTCTGACTCTTGATCTCAGCTCAGATCATGATCTCTGTGAGTTTGAGCCCTGCTTCTGGCTCTGCACTGATGGCTTGGAGCCTGTCTGGGATTCTGTCTCTCCTTCTCACTGCCCCTCCCCGCTGCTTGTGCATGCACTCTTTGTCTCCCTCAAAATAAATAAACTTAAAATAAATTCAAACATACAGAAAATTAGAGTGTAATGTAATAAGTATCCATGTACGTGAGTAACAAATCTTAACATTTTTATACATACTTCAGACTCCAATGGAGCAAAATATAAATGTAGTTGAAACTTCATTCAGTGTCTCTTCACTTCCTTCCCCTTCTTCCTCCTTCAGAAGCAAACAGCCATGTAGTTGTTCTTTCTTCCAACTGGTGCTTCACAACATAGTTTTTACACATGCATATATTTGTAAACAGTTTCATAATCCATGTATTAAAAATATACACATATTATCAAACTATGTTACCATTTTATAATATACCACTTGTGTTTTTCTGTTAGGTTTCCACTGATGCATATAGAGCTAATGTTCCCATTGTAATAGCTACTGTAGTCCACTTAAAAAGCCACACTGTGTATGTTTCTCTATTGATAGAGTTTTAGGTGGTTGTTGTTTTCTTAATATTTTGCTGGTACAGATGATGCTACAGTGAAAAACTTCCTATCTATCCCTTTGGGTAGGTATATTACCTTGAGGGATTGTGTCCTTCAAAGTGGAATATCTGAATTATCAACATCTACATTTCTAGCTTGACCAAATAGTTTTTATCTTTATATATCTCTTATGCTATATATCTGTCTGTCTCTGTATCTATCAATAAATTTAAAGAAGTGGAGACTGGAAAATCTGAAATGCAGAGGGCAAATCTGGCAGGCTGCAGATGCAGGTGAGTTGACATTGCAGTCTTGACTTCAAAGGCTAGAAACTTGGTGGGGGGCAACTCTTTGCTCTAGTCTGGAAAATTCCTTTTTCCTTGGGAAAACTCAGCCTTTGCTCTTAAACCTTCAGGCAATTGGATGATGCTCACCTGCATTAGGAAGGCTAATCTGTTTTACTCTAAGTCTACTGATTTCAACATTAATCACATCTAGAAAATACCTTTACAGTAACATCTAGACTCCTGTTTAACCAAGGGACTGGGCACCATAATCTAGCCAAGTTAAGACATAAAATTAACCATCACAATATTCTTTGCTGTTTGTTTTCTGTTTATTTGTTTTTCCTTTCATTACAAAAGTATGTAACTATTTATTTTAAAAGAAAACAGTTCCTTGCAGAATGAGTTCACAGCAGAATTCTTTTTGTTAAAGTCAAGGACCATATTTGAATATGACCTTCCCAAGGAAAACAATACTGGCAACTTTATAATCTCTTATTTATTAAACAAACAATTTATCCTAATTTATTGAAAAAGTGATCATGTATGTTCTTTTCTAATGGGCTTAAGGCATTCTTAAAATATTCTGGATACTAATCCTTTATTTGTTTTATAGACTTCAACTAATGTCTCTCAGTGTTTGGCTTGTGTTAATATTTGTTTATGGTGATTTCTCATTCAAAATTTTAAAATTTTGATATAACCTAGTTTATCAGTGTTTTGTTTTATATGTTGTACTTTTTATATTTTGTTCAGAAAATCATTTCCTCTCCTAATTTCATACAGGAATTATCCTATGTTTTCTCATAATATATATACTTATTTATGTATATATACAAAATTTGGTGTTTACTCATTCTATGAGGCCAGCATTACCTTGATTCCAAAACCAAAGACTCCACTAAAAAGGAGAATTACAGACCAATTTCCCTGATGAAAATGGATGCAAAAATTCTCAACAAGATACTAGCAAATCTAATCCAACAGTACATTGAAAAATCCTTCACTTCTTAGAACAGTTTTAGATTTGCAGAAATTGCTAACATAGTTACAGAGAGCTTTGGTATATCTTGTACCCAGTTTCCTCTGTTCATGTCTTAAATTAATGTGGCACGTTTGTTACTATCAAAGAACCAATATCGACACATTATTATTAACTGAAGTCCATACTTTTTTAGTTTTCTTTGGTTCTCACCTAATGTCCATTATTTACAAGTTGTTATAAAGTAGTTGTTTGGCAAGTATTTTCTCTCAGTCCATGGATTGTCTTTTCACATTTTCCCTTCCTCACCTCTCTGTCTTTATACCTTCTTGTCCCTCTGTCTAGAATGGGTCTTAGTTTGGGCTCCTATAACAGAATACCATAGAGCCAGCGGCTCACCCAACAAGCATTTATTTCTCATGATCTGAAGGCTGGAAGTCTGATGATCAGGATGTCGGCACAGTTGGGTTTTTGGTGGAGAGCCCTCTTCCTAGTTTACAGAGGGCCACTTCTTGCCATGTCCTCCATGATGGAAGGAGAGAGAGAGAGAGAGAGGGAAGAAACAAGCTGTGAGTCTCCTCTTACAAGAGCTCTAATTCCATTATGAGGACTCCTGCCTCCCAAAAGCCTCACCCCTAATACCATCACATTGAGGGTTAGGATTTCAACATATGAATGTTGGGGGGACGCAAACATAGTACATGATAAATGGCTTTGCCTCGCTAAATTCTTAACCCGACAGCATGGGATTTGTATGTAGGTATTGCCTTTCTATAAAGTCTTTCCAGGCCTCCCAAGATCATAATATATGTTTCCCCTCCTTCCTGCTCCTGTGATTATTTCTACTGAAGTATCTCTATTATCCTGTATTTATTCCTCTTCTTCCTCACTTGATCTTTAGGTCTTTAGAGGTGAAGACTGTACCTTGTTCTCATTGTAGCTCTGGTGTTTAGTATAGTGCTTGTCAGATGTTGGTTAAATGAGTTATGTGCACTGTCTTGCTCTGAAAAAGCAAACACAATTCATTTGGGCCAAAGAACATCTGAACTTGAGCTTATCTGATAGTGGTTATGTAGGCAAAGGCATTTAGAAGAGGCTGAAATGAAGTCTGAGATTAGTGTCAGCATGGATATGAGGAAGGTCAACTTGAATGAGGGATTTGGGCCAATTTACATGTGCAAAATAACCAGGAACCTGGCTTAGAACTTGAAAATAGAAAGGAAGCGAGAAATGGAGCAGTGTTTTACAATGAGAAACAGCTGGACCGGTGACAGATTAGTTTCAGTGGAAAAGGAAAAATAAAGGTAATAATAATGCGGGTATTATCTGGTGTTTGCCAAAACGCTCTCAAACATAAATATCTCACATTTCTGCTGGGAACATAAACTGCTACCAACTTTCTACAAAATACTTGGGCATTATTTCAAAAGCCTTCACATTCTAGCACCATTTGACTATTTCTATTTCTAGGAATGTATCCCAAGGAAATAATCAGAAATGGGAATAAATATTTATGAGTAAATATGTGCATTATTTATGAGAGCAGGAAACCGGAAACCACCTAGAAATCCAGTGCTATGAAAATGATTATGTAAATTACGATATATATTCATGTGAAGGAATTGGATGCAATCACTAACAATTATATTTATAATGCTTGTTAATGATAATGAAAATACTTATAGCATTAAGTAAGGGAGGTAGATTATAAAATTATCTCAATTTTGTAGAGAAAAATGTTTAGTTCAATGCTGAAAGAAAACATGTCTAAAATATTAATGATGGCTGCTTCTGGGTAGAGTGAAGAGGTGATTTTCTCCCTGCTTCACTGAATATGTCTGTAACTTCTGAATTTTTTCACCTTAAGAATTAGTTTGATAATCCAGAGGGGATTTTAAAATCATTTTTAACAGTGTATGTTGGAAGGAAAGGTAGTTTTACACTTGAATCCAAATGCCCCCTCCTCCATAAAATCTCATACCCTCTAAATTAAAAAATCGTAACCCCCTCATCTTCTACTTTTACTCTTTTATTAGTTTGTCCATTCAGCACTCTGAATTTTATCTATCTATTTATTTAAAGTGTTTTATTTATTTCCAGCCCCGTGTGGGGCTCCAACCCACAAGCTGTGAGATCATGACCTGGGCTGAAATAAAAGATCAGTTGCTTAACCAGTTGAAATGCCCAGGGGCCCCAGCACTCTGCATTTTATTCTCAACACTGGGCAACATAACATTCGGACATATTCTCTGCTCTAAGAGAGTTCTCGGTATATGACACAGGTAAGCATATAATGAACAGTGAAAAAAGCATAAACAAGCATAACACATAATGGATATATTTACACAGTGAGCTTGCGGTGACTAATTTTACTTTCAAGGAGATAGCATTTGAGTTGACTTGTAAACCTTTTCAAAGGTATTCACTTGTTAAAGATCGCCACAGGAAGGGAGGGATTTGTAGTCACCAGTAACTGGAAGTGCAAAGTTACAGGGAGTTTCTGTGTCATTGGAAGATTATGAGTGGAAGAAATTAGTCTGATCAGATTGAGGTGGGTGATTTATGGACTTACTGCCATAAAGAGGTGCTTGAGCTCTATGTCCTGTAGTGTGTTAGGGAGCCATTGAAGGTTTGATTTGTAGGGAATTGACATAACCACTTTCTTACCGTTTTGTGTCCGTTTCCTCCTTGGCACTGTCCATGGTCTGTCTTGCAACTTTTGATACCCTTGGTGCTCAATAAATGTTGGTAGCAGAGGCAGATTCTGACTTTGGTGATGGTGACAATTGACAATTTAAGACTGGAAACTGAAACACAGATGATAATTTAAGGATTGGCCCCCAATGGAGTCTTTTGAGCAATTTTTACTTAGAATCCTTCCCCCAGAATTTTAAAAGTGTAGATATGCTGTATATTTGTGTATGAACTTTATGCTTATCTTTGCTTTAAACATAAAATGATAAGTTTTCTTTTTTTCATCTCTTCCTTAAGTCCATGTTTTTGTCTTCTTGGTGTTGACATCCTTTCTGTTGAGAGGATATGGGTTACAGCTTTAAAAAAAAACTTTGAACTGGTAAAATGCATATAACCTAACACTTACCATCTTAACCACTTTTTAATTATTTTTCTAAATGTTTACTTATTTTTGAGAGAGAGAGAAACTGAGTGTGAGCGGGGGAGGGCAGAGAGCGAGAGGAAGACACAGAATCCAAAGCAGTGGTTAATATCATTTTCTATTCCCACAATAATGTACAAAGATTCCACAATCTTGTCAACATTCGTTATTTTCTGTTTTTTGATAGTAGCCATCTTAATGAGTGTGAAATGAGTGTGGTTTTGATTTGCATTTCTTTAATTGATGTTTCATATACATGTTGGTCATTTGCATATCTTCTTTGGAAAAATGTCTATTCAAGCCCTTTGCCGATTTTTTAATCAGGTTGTGTAGTTGAGTTGTAGGAATTTTTAAATATATTCTAGATAGCAATCCCTTATCAGATATATAATTTGCAAATATTTTCTCCCAATCCTTGGGTTACTTTTTCACTCTGTTGATTGTGTGTTTTGATTAGCCTTTTAAACTTCAGTTGATGTTGAGAGTTTCCATGCCTTAGGCATTCTTTTCCTATATCTTCTTCCTCTGATAACTGGGAGATTGGAATCTGGATGGTGGTATCCTAGGTTTGGGCAAATGTTGAGATCCAGCCTAATAGCTAGGATTTGGGCCATGATGCCATGGCAAAGTCCTAGATATGGGATCTAATGGATTTCTGTATCATTCAGGGAAAGGTGAATAATGTTGTGTAATTCAACCCAAGTAGAGCATGATGGGAAGGATGAATCACGCCATCAAAAAGAGAGTTTAAAACACAAAAAGAGAAAGTGGCATGAGAAGATTAAGAGCAGAAGCCTAGACTCAGAACAGACATTCGCCTCTAAATATTACGTTTTTCACTTCATCCATTACATGTCATGGGCTCTTAACTGTAAGTATAAGGGTGTTTTCACCTTGTCTACATAATCAAGTTGTCCACTTATCTAGCTCATTGATGTTTTCTAGATGGACATCTAGGCAACTTTCTTGCAGTTTCTTTTCTATCTAGAGATTTGATCAGGATGAACATTGGGAGGTGTTGTCTCTGATAGATACAGTTCCAGTCAAGAAAGTCCAGCCAGAAACTTAATACCTCGCAGGAAGTGAGGAGGCTTTGACTTCACTCTCAATTTATGTATCAACCCATCACCTTGCATAAAGATTAAACTTCTTGCAATAGGAGGGTGGAAACATTCTCTGTGATTCCTTTGGGAGAGAGGTAATGCATTTAAAAATCTCTCTGATGCCATGACCATAAGATTAATGCTGTAATCCAGTTTGTTATCTGTCTGCTGCGTCTCCTTGTGTCTAGTGTAAGTCAATAGAACCTCACTTCTCTAATTGAAATCAGTGTGCTGATGGAGTCTGTTCATGGAAATGAAAGGTGGCTGCCATAATCTGTTGGGAGCTGAATTAATCCTCTGGGAGTTAGGCCTATCTAATTACTCCACTCAGAAATACTGGGTTTGCTTTCATTCTGCAGTATACAGTCACTGGAAAGAGGCCAACGCGCCATTTGGCTAATTTTGTCTGAAATTGCTTTAAGCTCTCCAACATGTCATTGTGAGACCTTTGCTTTGGAAAGTGCTATTTCTTATGCTTTTCACCTTTTTATTGGTAAGTATTCCTGAGTTAAATGAAAAAGCAAATTCATCAGTCACGTACTGATATTTCTGCCCTATATTTATCACTCTCTGATATAAAGTCATGCCTTTTATGCTCAGAGGTAACACTGCTCACAGATTATTGGGAGAAACACAAAGTTTAAATCCTCTCAGAGATGACCTATTTTCTTTTTTTTTTTTTAATGTTTTATTTATTTATTTCTAGAGAGAGAGAGAGAGACAGCATGAACAGGGGAGGGTCAGAGAGAGAGGGAGTCACAGACTGAAACAGGCTCCAGGCTCCGAGCTGGCAGTCAGCACAGAGTCCGACGCGGGGCTCGAACCCACGAACCGCGAGATCATGACCTGAGCGAAAGTCGGACGCTTAACCGACTAAGCCACCCGGGCGCCCCTGAGATGACCTATTTTCACCCAATTATTGCAACAACAAGAACACTTTGAGTACTTATCATGACTCAGGTATTATCCTGCGCATTTTGTAAATATTTTTTCACTTTATACTCACAAAAGTCTTTTCAAGTGGATGCTATTGATATTTTCTCAACGTGCATACATATATTGTAAAGAAGCCTTGAAAATTTAAGGTTCTGCCCAATGTCACACAGCAGATAAGCTTCACAGCAATAATGGAAACTGAAGCAGTCCAACTCCAGAATTGAGTTGACACATAAGATACAGGACATTCAGATAGATTTGGATTTTAGATAAGCAATGGAAAAACATGTAGTACACATATACCCTAAGTATTTCAGGGGACATGCAAACACTGAAAAATTGCGGTTTATCTGAAATTCAATACAGAGTGTACTACGTGGTTTGTTGTGTTTGTGTTTTGTTTTGGCTAAAGCTGGCAGCCCTGTTTAAGATCCTGTGTCCCTATTTATTGGTAACATAGTGGACCTACCATTTGGGAGTGGTGGTGAACATTCATAATTCAACAAATGTAGTATTTACATATTCATACATATAGATACCTTTATTGATTTGGAAGTCCTTTGAGGTGTTAAATGTTTTGCTGAAATATTTAAGTCATGCTGATGACATCACAACTGGCATAGAGTATCTGACACAGAATGTTGTTTAATAAAGACTTTGGCTCCATCGATTTTTTTTTTTTTTTTCTCTTCATATGCTTCACCTTCAGTGATTAAGACAGCTGCCTTCTGATCCCAGCTGGGCCATTAGAATTTTTGAGACCTCGGGCAAGTTTCTTCCCACATCTTAATTCTATCCTCCATTAAATACGAAATGGGATAGGATGCTTCTCTCCTAATGTTTCTTTTGTCCTCAATATTCTGTGGTTTCAGAGCTTGGGAAGGATACCTCATTTCATATTTTTGTGCCTGGTATTGTGGTGGCATTCTAGGATCTTAGTTTATTCATGTGGGGATCAATTCTTTAATTACATGTGCAGTCCTAAGTTGGCTGCTTACAAATGTGTCCACTGAGTCCTCCATAGAGATGTAAGCATGGCATCTAAGAATTCTATCATCTCCCCTGTGGAATTCAGCACAATTCTAAGCAATACAACATGAATATATTCTTTATTTCCAATTAACTAATTGATTTGATTACTTAATAGACTGTGGTAACAGTCAGATGAGGATCCTGTACAGTCTGGCCCAAACCACTTTTTTATCCCCATACTCTTTGTCACCACTCAACATATTCTTCCAGTCACATGACATGACTTTCTATTACCTAAATATGTTGTGCAATTTTTTGCCCTTGTCCTTGACACCACTGAGCCTTTGTTTCCACAGCAGACTGGAATATCCATTTGACAGGGTAGTTGCTATAAAAATTAAGAAAATGCAGAAGCACCTGTCAAGCTAGTTCACGTAATTAATTACCTTTTCTTCCTGTATGTAAGGGGAAACCTAATTCAGAGACTTAGGGTGTTGTAACGTTGGACAGTTTCCCTCAATGCTGTGCCAGCTTGTAGCCACAGAACAAGAATAGTACCAGCCACTTAAGAAGTGTTCATTGAAAGCTGAATATGTGGTGGAGAAAGAAACCGTCACTGCGCTTAGAAAACCTATACCTCTTCAAGTTATAGTACAAAGCTGTAGTGATCAAGACAGTATGGTGGTATGGACAGTATGGTATTGGCACAAAAACAGGCACATAGATCAATAGAAGAAAATAGAAACCCCAGAAATGTATCTACATCTATATGATCAACTCATCTTTGACAAAGCAGGAAAGAATATCCAATGGAAAAATGACAGTCTCTTCAACAAATGGTGTTGGAAAAACTGGTCAGCAACATGCAGAAAAACGAAACTGGACCACTTTCTTACACTATTCACAAAAATAAATTCAAAATGGATGAAAGACCTAAATTTCAGACAGAAAATCATAACAATCCTAGAGAAGAAAACAGGCAGCAACCTCTTTGACCTCACCTGCAGCAACTTCTTGCTAGATAAGTCTCCAGAGTCAAGGGAAACAAAAGCAAAAATAAACTATTGGGACCTCGTCAAGATAAAAAGTTCTGCATAGCAAGGGAAACAATTAACAAAACTAAAAGGCAGCCTCTGGAATGGGAGAAGATATTTTCAAATGATGTACCTGATAAAGAGTTAGTATCCAAAATCTATAAAGAACTTCTCAAACTCCACACCCAAAAGACAAACAATCCAGTGAGGAAATGGGCTTAAGACATGAATAGATATTATTCTAAAGAAGATATCCATCTAATTCTAACACACCTACAAGAACGGACCACTTGGAGAGTTCTGCCAACACCACCAATGTGTGTACCCCTGGTTTGGAACTATTACTTAGCCTAGATTATGGGATTAATTCCTGGGGAACTTATGTACCAGATCCTGAGTCAAATAAAATATCAATACCAGTCTATCAACATTTATTTGTTAGAATAGGCCATTCATTCATCTGTTCATAAACCAATTCATTCTTTTAATAGATCTTTCTTAAGCATCCATGTTTTATGAATCCATTTGCTCATTTGTCCATTCAACACATTTATTGAGTGCCTATTGGGTGTTCAAGGTGTATATGTATTGGTGAATGTAACAGGAATACTTCTCCCATGGGAATCATATAGGTTCATGGAGGAAACAGGCAGTACAAGTGGAAACACACTAATGTAAAATTATGAACTGTGATAAGTAACTCAAAAAGTACAGTAATGGAGAAAAAAATGGAAAGGGTGGTCAGAGAAGGCCTCTTGGAGAGAGTAACAAGTAAGTCAAGCGTTCTATTGGGACCTGATCTCAGGAGGAATGAAGGCTGGCAGGCAATATGTACAGAAGTCTATAGTGTGATACTTCCTGCCAAGGACACTCATGGAAAATAGAATGGGGATCAAGAACAAAGAATAGAGTCCCAACTCTAATTAAGCCTCCCAGGGAACGTTCCCCAGAGGAAGTGATGTTTCAACACACTCCTAGAAGAAGGTATTTTTGAAACCCCGAACACTGGGTCCTAACTTCTCTCCTACTGTATTTCTAGCCTCCAGGTCCTATAGCAGGCAGGATCTTTCCAAAATCCATGTCTGAATATTGAAATCCCCCAATTAGTAACTTATAGTTTCCAAAACTCTGTACAGGAGATAAAGACCAAATATAGCATAGTATATTTCACAGCATGGTTTCGATGTCAATGGCTGCCCCCTCCTGGTCCTCAATCTTGTCCTTTCTTTAACAGTGAGTTCTCACTGGGCTCCTTCACGCATTGTGATTATCCCAAGCTATTCCCTCTGTTTTGGCAATCTCCAACTTCCAGACTTCTACTTCAAGGTCCAGATCAATTGTCACCTGTGTGAAACCTGCCTTCATCACTACCTCACCCCCTCTATACCTAGAGAGAGCTGGTCCTTTCTTTCTCTTCTTTTTTCATAGCATCCGGAACCCAATTCTATTTTAAAATCATCTGACTGGACTATAATTATTTCAGGGTCTGTCTCTCTCACTAGACTGTGCTTCAAGAGGGCAAGAGTTTTGTGTTAGTAATCTTTGTACTCCTAGGCCTAGAAGGCGTAGTGATTACATTCTAGGTGATTGATTAGTGGTTTCTAATTGAATGAAAGAATGGAGGGAAGGAAAGTGACTTATTGGGTGAAGTCTCATGGTGACACTTTAAAGAATATAGGCAGGCATGAGAAATAGAAGGAAATGAAGAAAGACAGACTGTACTCCGTCCTATGAGAAATGCATAAGAAAGCTGGAAACATGGGTTCCAAATTGCCAATTTTCTGCATTCACAAAAGCCATGAAGGCAAAGCAGAATTAAGTGTTAGCCACGTACATCCATGGAGAAATCTGGGAACTAGCTAGAGCAGTTTCGTCTAATAGTTATCTAGTGAGAGCCATATGTGTAATTTTGAATTTTCTAGTAGCCACATTAAAATGGTAAAAAGAAGCAGATGAAATTAATTTTAATTATATATTTTACTTAATGCAAATATATCCAAATGTTTATCATTTCAACATGCAATCACTATGAAAAATATTAATGAGATATTTTAATTCTTTGTTCCTCTCGTGAGTCTTCAAAATCTGGCATGTATTTTCCACTTAACAGCAGATCTCAATTTGGACAAGCCACATTTCAAATGCACAACGGCCAGATGTGGCTGGTGGCTATGCCAGTGGACAGCTCATAGCTACAGCATTTGGGTATTCCTAAAAAGATGAAATAACATATTTTTTTCTTTGCAATAAATTATTTGCCTGATCATTTTCACTGCATAGGCAGGGGAAATGAATCTTTACTTAGAGGCTTTAATTGCATCGAGCTGGTTTATATATGCAATCTAATATCTTTGGAACTTGTACAATGAAAAAATGAAAAGAAGGAATTAAAGTCCCTATCCACAGACACTTCTGAAAAATGTATAAATTTGTAAGCCCTTCCTAAAAAGTTACTAGGAGCCTTAAGAATGTTCACACCTACCGTCTGGCAGAAGAAATCTTACTTCCAGGAATCAACCATCAGGAAACATTTGGAAAGGCAGGCTGAGATTTAGGCATCAAAACTTTCGGTGTCCTTTTGTTACACAATTTAATAACTGGACGCCGTCAATGTCCAACTTTACTGGAGCATGAGTTATGGTACCTGTTTGTAATGAAACATTGTGTTGTCACTAAAATTTATGCTCAAGAAGATTTTTGATGATGTGGGAAATTGTGATATAAAATTAAGCAAATAGAATAGGAAACAGATTTGTATTTTCAGTATTGAGCAACTTATATGAACGGTACAGTGAAAGCCTGGAAGGAAATATGGTAAAGTGGTAACAGTACCTCAGAATGGTGGAATTATAAGTGACTGCTTTTTTCTTTCTATTTTGATGAATTTTCTAATTTTTCTCACAAAGAGTGTACACTAGGTCCCTAAGCAAGCACACAAGCATGGAAAATACTTTGCCATGTTCATGTTCCCACAACTACCATAGTTCTAGAGTGGGAAATCCTTGCCCTCACCCTCCCTTCCCTCCACATACATACAGTCTCCCTCTTGGGGGAAGAGTGGAGAGATCAATGGAATGAGACAGGCAAATCCGAAGGCAACTAGAGTATGGAACAGCTGACTGGAAGAGAAGACTGGGAGACCAGCCTTCTTGTTCTGGATTTCCAATGCTGACTGGGAAAATCCCATCATCCCCTTAGGTCCCCATTCTTCACCTGTAAAAGGCAATGAAGATCATTGGAATGAGTTCCCCATAGCTGCTTCTGACTCTGATGAACCCTCTTACAAAAAACTTAAGCTTAGCATTTTTTTTTTTTTAGCCCCTGCCCACAACACACCTTCTCAGTTCCAGCTTTTCTGGTTTTAAGGGTTTCTTTTACAAATGGCGTCCAGCTATGTGATTGACTACCCTCTCCCCCACCGCTATGCCCAAATCTTCCTACTACCAAATCCCCAAAGTTCCCCCCAAATGCCAGACCCTTGGTTCAGGAAGCCTCTCTTGTTTAGCATGCATTTGAAAGACCACTTGTCTCCTAGGCCAGTAGCAGGAAAGAGAATCTTAGATCCATTTTAGAAACTATGTCAAATGATGCAATTACTTTGAAACATGAACAGCCCTCTTTTGAAGATCGGTTTGAATACACAATATCTCTCCTGGTATCTCCTCTCCATGAATCACCATGTGGTACCAGTGTGGAAGGTGACAATGTTGATGAATAGTGACTCATAGAGACCCTAGTGAGCTTTACAACACGACCCCCCCCCCAAAAGGCTTTACAAAAGTACTATCTGTAAAAATAACCCCAGAATGGGACCTTGCCTAATTCTGCATCAGGCACCATTCCAAAATGCCTCGGGCGACGGGGGGGGTTTGCAGATTTTGCCTTTACATTATAGACTTAATGTCTAGATCCTCTCTATGCAAATTAAATTTGAACAAGTGGTTTGAGCAACTCGTCCCTGAGATCCTTAGAGCCTTATTGTAGGTCTGTTACCCAACCTGGTACCTTGTATGTCCTGTGCCTATTGACTAGGTCTGTTCTTAGCTTACTAAATGATTGAACTGGTCTCTCCTAAAATCTGTGGGATATAAGGTTGTCACATATCTATGCCACTACAGTATTGTCATTCTCCCAAGATTTTGCTCACTGTATTTCTTTTATTATTCATTTGTTCACATTCATTCATTCACCAAACACTTTGGAGGTATTGTGCCAGTCACAGCTTTTCAACACCTGCCAATCAGCAATAGACTACAAAAGAACATTTAGATTTCAAGTTGAGTTCTGCCTCTTGCCTGCTGTATGAACTTGAGCAGACTCCCTTCTCCTTAAAATGGAGATAACACTATCTGAGTTACAGGGCTATTATGAGTGTTTGATGACCTCACTTGTGTAAATCACTAACAGTTCCAACGGTGAACTTGACACCATTATTTTTTTAAAGTAGCTATATTTAAGATACGTAGAGACCAATTTTCACAAAGATTATGTCTTGTAATGCTTGCATCTCCATGGTGAGAAGATGTATTATTTCTAGCTTTTACACCTGAAGAATTGCCTGAATGATCTAGGGGCAGAAAATTTGGAGCATGAGAACCAACAGAGAATTGATGTCATGAAAGATACTCTCTATTCAGTGGTCTGTGTAGCTCTCCATGAGGGGTGCATGGGGTAATGTGTACAGAGGCCTTTTGTAAAGTGAAATTTCAGAAGCAGTCATACTCTGAATATGGCCTGGCATGGGAAGAGACTAACATCTGAACTTCTTTGTGCTGTAGCCTTCATTATCACTGCCATAATCCCTGACTACACATGAGAAAACTTTAAGCTCTGATGTTTATTTGTACAAGAGTCCCCAGCTCCCAAGTGCTAGAGCTGGGCTTTAAGTTCAGGTTTATGTGGCTGAGAAACTCATAGTTGCAATGCAAGAGCAGCAAATCTGAAATTACTAGTCATGGATATTATAATAAATGCAGGTAGCATACACCAAGCACTTACTATCTGCCAAGAAATTTCTAAACTCTGTTTGCATAGTAACTCTTTGAATCCTCCTCAGACCCCATGAGATGTGTGAGATTACATCTGTCCTGTTATAGCTGAGGACACCAAGGTGAAAGATATTAGTGTACTTGCCCTGCCTCACCCAACTAAGAATTGATGGTGGGTGATTGGATTCAAATACAGGCAGCCCAGTTTGGGGATCCTCCAACTTAACCTAATAGAATACTGCTAGAAGTAAAACCTCAAAAAGGGATTAGAATTTATGACCTTCATAACCCAGAAGTAGGTCCTAACTTAAAGAATTTATAATTTGAAATGTAATGGTTCTTTATAGTTTTTCATATTTAATCAGGAGTGAAAATATGAAAGTGGTATTTCCAGGACAATAGGTAAAACAAGACAACAATGAAATAATGGCTTTGAGTTGAGTACTCCTGTTCTGATCAGCCTTTGTCTTCATCTGATTGTTACAGTTTCTGAGGAAAAAATGGTCATGGTTTCTGGCTGCTCCCTGCTTGGCTGTGCATTTAGAATATCTAAAATATATCTATTTATCTCCATCTGATGGTGGTCTTGGTCAGGAAGCTGTGGGCAATTCATCTTGTTAATATCTGTTCCTAATTTCACCTGTTCAGGTCACTACCTCACTTCTTAAAATTTCCCTTGTGTTTTTTCTTTCATTTTGATGTATTATGCTTGGCAAAAGGCAGCTTTACAGAAAGACAGAGGAGAATGATACGTTTGTGAATTTTTGGATGGGTGAGTGTGTAAGGTTGTCATGTTCGACTGTATAAGTTGAGTTTTGCACAACTATAGAAGACATCATTTGCATTGTCAATGATGTGAATGATATTCCCTGCAGCTGAACAATGTATGTTCAAGTACCTATATGAATATTGATGTGTGTGTGGTTAAAGTGCATCATGTCTGAACATATCTGCTTATGAATATATAGCTAATGTGTCTGCAAATTCACAATTATGCATGCATGAATTCGTGTGTGGGGGTGTCTGTGTGTCTGAGCATGAGTTTTGATGGTGGAGTGGGAGATATGGGGCAGGAGAAACTGAATATCTTTTTTTTTAATGTTTACTTATTTTTGAGAGAATGGGGGAGAGAGAGAGAGAAGAGAGTGAGAGAGAGAGAGAGCGAGCATGCACACAAGTGGGAGAGGGGCAGAGAGAGAAGGGGGCAGAAGATCTGAAGCTGCCTCTGTGCTGGTAGCAGAGAGTCCAACGTGGGGCTCAAACTCATGAACTGTGAGATTATGACTTGAGCTGAAGTTGGACACTTAACCAACTGAGCCACCTGGGTGCCCCAACACTGAATATCTTAACATAAGACATATGAGATCATAGCAAGAGGAGTCACACATTTCTTTTTCCAAAGTGAAGAAACATTAAAAAAATTTTTTTAATGTTTATTTATTTTGAGAGAGAGAGAGCATGAGCAGGGGAGGGGCAGAGAGATGAAGACACAGAATCTGAAGCAGGCTCCAGGCTCTCAGCTGTCAGCACAGAGCCCCAGGTGGGGCTCGAACTCCTGAACTGCAAGATTATGATCTGAGCCCAAGTCGGACACTCAACTGACAGAGTCACACAGGCACCTCCAAAGTGAAGAAACATTAAAGTATGATGTAGGATAGGTGGCATTGACAAAGTGCCACATCAGAGTCCTTGGTGATTATCCAAAGTTCTTTCAACTTTGTCTTTTTTTTTTTTTTTTTTATCAAGGAATGCACCTCCTTTTAGCCTAAATGGCATTTTAAATGTTTTCAATATGGAAAAATATGTAATAGGAGCTGCAGTTCTGAGCTTTACTTTTTCATGAACTTTTTTTCACAGTCGTACCTGTTCTTTCTCACCTGTAAAAAAATAAATACCCAAACATATGTGTATGTGCAAGTGTGTGTGTGTGTGTGTGTGTGTGTGTGTGTGCCTGATTTTCTTTTATATGAGAGAATTCTGTAAAATGAAATAATGAAATTTGATGGAAATACATAATAGTACATTTCTGCTTTTCTTGTGTGTTAACGTGTTATTCGTTCATTCATTCTTCAGCAAACATTTATCACGCAGGTACATTTTTCAAGGCCTTGTAGATGTTGGGCTGCCTATACTCTCCCTCATAGCATGTGCAGACTACAGGGAGAGACACACATGCATAAATAGGTAGTACAAACATGGATGACAAAGCCAATTTATGAGGTGAATACACTCCCATTCTACTTAGAAGAAGAGGTTAATAAAGCACAGAAACTGTGACAGGCTAAGCACTGCTCATGCACGTTTGTAGGGAACAACCAATCCCACCTGGGTTTGAGGGTCCAGAATTCTTTACGGAAAAGATAAATTTTGTTTTATTGTATTTTGTTTCTTTGAGGTATAATTTAGAACTCATGAAGTTTACCCACTGTAAGTGTATAATTCAGTATTTATAAATTACTCAAGTAGTACAATCATGATTACAATTCAGTTTTAGAATATTTCCACTCCCCCAAAAGTTCTCGGGTCCCTTGTAGGCAATCTTTATTCCAAATCCAAGTCACACATGCACCTTCTTTCTGTCTCCACATATTTCCCTTTACAGGCATTTCATATCAATGGAATTATACAATACATACTTTTGTGTATAGTGAGCTTCCTGCACTTAGCATATTTCTGAGGTACATCCATATTGTAGAATACATCAGCAATACTTTTTATTGCTAAATACTATTCCATGGTCTGATTATACTACATTTTGTTTACTCATTCACCTGTTGGTGAACATTCAGGTTGCTTTCATTTTGAGACTGTTATGGATAGTGCAAAGAGCATTTGAATACACACAAGTCTTTGGGAAGGCAGGGGCTTTTACTTCTGTTGGGTAGATATCTAAGATCTTGTACATGGAGTACAGTGGCTGGAACATTTGGTAACTTCTTTTAAAGCTTATTTATTTTAGAAGGGGGAAAGAGAGAGAGAGAGGTGGGGAGGAGGGGGAAGGAGGGAGAGCTCCAGTGAGTTCACTTGAACAAGGGAGGAAGAGAGAGAGAATCCCAAGTGCAGAGCTCGAAGTGGGGCTGGAACTCCCAAACCTGATAGTGACCTGAGTGGAAACCAAGAGTAGATGCTTAACCAATTTAGCCACCCAACATTTGGTAACTTTTTAATGGCTTTATGGGGCATTTATTCACATATCTAAAAGACACCGTTTTAAAGCTCACATTTAAGCGCATTTAAAATTTAGACAAAAACTGAGGACTGATGGATGTGGGGGGCAGGGGGGAGGGGCATGGAGAGGGGCACTTGTGGAGATGAGCACTGGGTGTTATATGGAAACCAACTTGACAATAAACTATTTGTAAAAAAAAAAATTAACTTTTTAAGAAAGTGCAAAATTGTTTTCCAAAGAGGCTGTCCAGTTTCACATTCACAGCAGTGAATAAGGGTGTCCGTTTTTCCTCTTCCTTGTCAACTTTTGGCATTGTAGGCCTTTTGACTATATTCATTCTAATGCATATGCGGAAGTATTTCTATTGGAGTTTGGCTTTGATTTGCATTTCCTGTTCACTAATGGTCTTTAGTGTCTTTCTGTGTGCTCACTGTCCATTTGTAAAACATCTTTAGGAAAGTATCTAATATATACTCATATAATGTACCCTTTTTAAAAGTTGCAGTGTTTGTCTATTTTTGAGTTGTAAGAGTCTTCTACCTATTACGGACAGATGTACTTCATCAGATTTATTATTTGTAAGTATATATGTATAACAGTAACATTAAAAAATTGGTTGGCATTATCTGGTGAAGCTCAATATATACATATATCTTAAATGATCTAGCTTTACCTCTTGTCATACACAACAGAGGTGTGTGTGCATATGGATCAAAAGAAAGACAAAAGTATGATTATAGCTGAATAGTTTGTGTTTGATCGCAATAGGAGCTATGCAAATGCCCATCATCAGTAGGTCAGATGAAGGCATTTTGATTCCTTCATAAAATTGAACTGTACAGAAATGGAATGTAAGCATCAGAGCTAAAGCAATAAATGGATAAATCTTACAAAAGAATGCTTAATACAAACGGCTATCTACAGAAGATATAAATAGGATAATTCAATTTACAGAAGTCTCAAAGGCTGTCAGAACTGATTTATGGTGTTAGAAGTCATATAATTGTTATATTAGAGAGGGAAGAGTGAGTAGTGATTCAGAGTGGGTGAGAGGAGCTTCTGAATTGCTGGCAGTATTTTTTTTCTACCAACATGATGGTTACATATATGTGTCAATTGATGAAAATTCGCTGTATTTCATGTTTATGATTTGCAAACTTTTAAAGTACAGGTTATACTTCAATAAAAAGATTTTAGGGGAAAAAAGAAACATGGGCTCTGGTACTAGACTGGATATAAATCCTGGCTCTACCTCTTTCTAACTATAGAACCTGGGCTAAATTACCTTAACCACTTTATGTTCCGGTTACTTTATTTGCAAAAAGATAGTAATAAGAGCACCTATTTCCTAAGTTGTTGTGAGGATTCTATTACTCAACTAACGCATTTAGAAGAGTGCTCATACCTAGTTGGTGAGCAATAAATATTGACTCTTGTTGTTGTGCTCTGGATGTCCCTCCACTTTAAAAAATATTTGCTCCTTCATATCCCACCCTTAGAACCCCATTGTTCTCTAAGATTCCATCCCAGTATTCCACTCGCCTGACTCTACATACCCTCCTGAACAGGTTTTCCACCGCCATTTCCCATGTGTTTCTAAGTCCTTACTGGACATCTACAACACCCAATGGCATCTCTGGCAAACCTAAATTATCCAGCTGAACTCAATCCTTTCCCTTGAAACCAGCTTTTTCCTCTTCTGTTCTCCTTTTCTCTTTACCATTGATTGCCTGTTCTACACAACAGCAATGACACTGAAATCAGATAGATCTGGGGTCAGATCCTGGTTTTATTTATGCTAGCCGTTAAACCTTGGGAGCCATTAATCCCTATGCACTTCTGCTGCTGCATATTTAATAGAAGGAAGATGACATAACCTATTTAGGTTTGGTTGAGGGCACAAAATATTACCATGCTTGATATTGACTTATAAATTGGGACATGGTAGGCATTCACTAAATGTTAACTATTAATATTTTTTTATTGTGCTATTGGTTTGGTTATTTCTATTCATATAATTAAATCACATTTCTTTCTTTGTATTTGTCCCTCTTCTTTATTCCTGCTACTGCTAGTAGGTCCCAGTTTAGATCCTCATTATCTTTTGAATTACTACAAAGGTCTCCTTACTTTTCCAAACTTGAACACTCAATTTCATTATCTGTGCTACCTCAAATTGGTATATCAGAAGGATGCTACCCACAGGCTTAAGCCCCTCAGTGACATTTTCCTCTTGTTTCTTGGATTAGGTCCAAGTGTCTAAAAATGAATTGCCTATAATAGCAAAGGACAGAATTACCTTTCTTGAGGAAGATGTGCCATATTGCCTTGATGTAGGGGGTTTGGACTGTATGACCTCATTAACTCTCTTTTAGACTTGGGAGACTTGGTGTGGAGAAGCATTTCCTTCATTGCAGAGGAGGTCAGGGAAAGGGCAATGCAGTGTTTTCCACTAATGACATAACAGCTACAGTGGGAGATCAAATCCGTCCAGGAACTTGACTCTTATTTTTAGCTCAGCTCAAAGGGCTGTAGCCTATTTTAGCCAGCTCTGGGACTTCCCACAGCAATCTGAGAGATGCATGTCCTGGCTACAAGTGAAAGAAAGCTGTGAATTTTAGAGTGGAGAGATGATACTCATGGTTAGCCCTTGGGAGGTATGTTCTGACTAAGAAGAATTTGGCTTTTATTGGAGCCATTGGCCTCAAGAAGTTCTATGATATTAAAGCTCATCTTTGAGAGTCAAAGACCTAGTGCCAATTCTGACCCTGCCAATTAATAGCTGTTTAACACTGAGGACAACCACTGTTCTCTTTGAGCCTCAGTTTCCTCATTTGTGAGATAGGAATAATGACTCCTATCACAAAGCGTTATTGAGAATGAAATAAGCATTTAAGATGACTGTTGCATAACACGTATTCAGGACATGACCAGTACTTTCCTACTGATGGTTGATGGCTTCTGGGGTGGTTATGTGGAGTTTCAATGGCTGCAGTCTTACAAAATTACCTTGGGCACACTGTTTCACAAGAGAGACATGAAATCAAAACTGGTCCATCTTCTAGAGAAGATAAATTAAAAGTATCCTAGGATAGCACTTCAAGACCATGAATTGATGTCTTCAGCGTCCATTCCTGCTCTAATTAAGCCTTCACAATTTGTTTCAGTCCCTGTAAAAGAGTCTCTGCCTTTCCACATCTGAGTCTTGTTCTTCATTTGAAAGGCTATAGACAGCATATTGGACAGAACAGAGTGTCAAATGGTCTCAAATACAGAATTCAGAATTCTCAGATACTGAATCCTGTTCATAATTAAGTCTAAATTTCTATTTGGGGACAGATTTTCTGCTTCTGGACTTCATTTGGGTTGAATCTTGCTCATTAACCCAAATTGTTTATCAGTATTTCATTCAATAAATTCTTCTGTCCTATGGTAATCTGTGATGGTTGTTTATAACATCTTTCTGGAGACAAAATGAATAGAAACTTTTTCAGAAACATACATTTTGAAACCAGATACCTGGTTTTGAATATCAAAAGTATTTTAACTTTGGTTGCCTAAAGTTTTGAAACTGCTATTTGGTAAAAAGAAAAACAATCACATAATAAACTGGAGGAACCATTCAAACCTATTTGGCAAAGAAATAACATATGTGAAGATCTCTTAGAAATTAATTCAAGGAAGATAACCAACTAACAGCATAGTAGATAAGAGACATGAATCAGGAGTTATAAAAAGAACATAAAATTATATAATGAATCTCAAAAAACTGAAAAGACTCACTAATAGTCAAAGAAATTAACACATCTAGAACACACATCAGTGAATTTTATTCTGGATGTCAGATAGACATAGGGTTATAAGATGTAATTGGGACTATTGGGTTGCAGCTTGACCCCATAATCTCTTATACCACCTAAGATCTCTTTCTTCTTATAATGTCATAACTTGTGTTTGGTCACAGGCAAATGATAGTAGCAATTTCTTGCCAGAAATATATATAGGTCGGGGCGCCTGGGTGGCTTAGTCGGTTGAGCGTCCGACTTTCGCTTAGGTCATGATCTCGCGGTTCGTGGGTTCGAGCCCCGCGTCGGGCTCTGTGCTGACTGCCAGCTCAGAGCCTGGAGCCCGTTTCAGTCTGTGACTCCCTCTCTCTCTGACCCTCCCCTGCTCACGCTGTCTCTCTCTCTCTCTTAGAAATAAATAAAACATTAAAAAAAAAAGAAATATATATAGGTCAAAAGAGATATGGAGAATTTAATTGTTCTTTCTTTTCTCCCATGTTACCTGGTACACAGTAGATGTGTGGATACAGAGCCGATGAGTAAAAATGTCATCTAAATCTCAGGTTAGTGAGGTACTAACTCTTCTCGTGAAGTGGGCCAGCATTAAATAGAATGGGGCCAGTGACAGAAATTGTTAGGTAGATGGAGAAAAGAACAAGTATTTATTCAGGGTATGCTACTGTGCATGGACTTTGCTAAGAATCTTACGCATGTTATCATATATAACGTTCACAACAATACTAAGAAGTAGGCATAGTTACCTTTATTTTTTAAATGATGGGCTGCCTGAGTGGCTCAGTCAGTTGAGTGTCCGACTTTGGTTTGTGAGATTGAGCCCTGCATCGGGCTTGCTACCGTCAGCCTGTCAGCTGATAGCTCCGAGGGATCATCCTCTCTCCCTGCCCCTCCCCCGATAATGTTCTATCTCTCAAAAAAAATAAATAAAACATTAAAAAATGTTTTAAAAAATGAGGCAAGTGAGGGTCAGAAAGGATCAACCACTTGCTCAAAGTCTTCGAGTAAGGAAGAGAAGCACTGGGATTACTCATACTGGATGTGAGATGCCCATCAACCTATTACCAGAGACATGAGCAGAAATAGAAACTCCTGTTTTCCATTCAGCTTTAGATTATTCTTCAAGCTCTCTGTTCTTAAATTTTTAAAAAGAAATCCCGATATTGTTTTAAGAAAAAAAAGTATGTCTAAATATGTACCTTTTGATTATAACTAATGATTTTTTTTAATGTTTTATTTATTTCTAGGAGAGAGAGAGAGAGAGAGAGACAGGGTGAGTAGGGGAGGGTGAGAGAGAGAGGGAGTCACAGACTGAAACAGGCTCCAGGCTCCGAGCTGGCAGTCAGCACAGAGCCCGACGCGGGGCTCGAACCCACGAACCGCGAGATCATGACCTAAGTGAAAGTCGGACGCTTAACCGACTAAGCCACCCAGGCGCCCCATAACTAATGATTTTTAAAGTCAGCGGGCAATGAGTCATCAGCTCTCAGAGGTAGCAGAAGCAATCATCTCCTGCTCTCAGCAATATTTATGCAAGCAGGGAATGTTGACTGAGCAAAAAATGTTCTCATTTGAAGGTGAGAGCTGAAGAGGTTTCCTTTGTAAGAGTGACAGAGATCCCATGTGATAAGTAAATACACATTTGAAAAAAATTGAATTTTGGGGCGCCTGGGTGGCTTAGTCGGTTGAGCGTCCGACTTTCGCTTAGGTCATGATCTCGCGGTTGTGGGTTCGAGCCCCGCGTCAGGCTCTGTGCTGACTGCCAGCTCAGAGCCTGGAGCCTGTTTCAGTCTGTGACTCCCTCTCTCTCTGACCCTCCCCTACTCACGCTATCTCTCTCTCTCTCTCTCCTAGAAATAAATAGAACATTTTAAAAAATTGAATTTTAAAATAGAAGAACATTTTAAACCTTCATCTTAACATCTTGAAAAACGTAGTTCACAGATTTCTCCATCTATTACAGTGTAAATTAGGTTCGCTGCCCATATTGAGCTGTAATCATATTGAACGATGTTCTAATAGAGAATTTTATGTTGGAGAAGATTCTTCATTACTATGATAAAAAGGAATTTGTAAGACCTTCAGTGAATAATATGGTCACTGGGACCTTAATGGCAAAGAAAAGGATGGAGTTGAGGAATGTCAAAATCCTTAATGCAGAAAGATAGGAGTCAGACCCTTATACATATAGATTTTTATCTTGGGCTCTGCTCAGCCAGTAAGCTACACCTCTTTTTCTGACAACTGCCATGTTCCAACAGGTATAGGGCTTGGCCACCACAATTTTACTATGTGACCTTATGTCCTGAATACTGCCCTTCATATGACTTACAGAACCAAGAGTGAGCATGTGGCCCCCAATAGGGTCAATCATATTCTCCCAATTCAGGATTTAAAATTGGGACTCAGAGATATTAGTCATATTCTGCTTGTCATTATATGAAAGGCATATAAACTTCAAAGGTTTAAGATGACCATCTTTTGCCACACCCAGAACACATGATAAAACTAGTTTGTAGAAAGAAAAGAAGAAAGAAGATGTATAAACAAAAAATGGGATGAAGCATGGTCTTGTTGGGGAGGAAAGTTTATCTCTACCCTTTCAGATTCTTCTGGCTGGTCTCAGAATCAAATTGACACGAGATAGATTACCAGGAGAAAATGAAATTTAATGTTGGGTGTATAGGAATACCTGTATACCTATCTTTGAGATTCCAAAGACAGGCAAAATGAGGTATACGTGTCATCCTGAACTAAGGAGAAAGGGGTAGCAGTCTTGAACTTCAAAGGGAAGGACAGCAATTCACAGGAAGATGAAAAGGAGTGCATGGTAAACAAATGTTTGCTGGGCAACTCAGACACAATGGGCATAGAGAGGAATTTTAACAGACTTTGCTACATTTCTGCTTGTCCACCGCCCCGAGATCTTCTTATACTGTGGTTATCCATAGTGAGGGCTCCATACCTGGAAGAGGTCTTCTGTCTTAAAAAAAAAAAAAAAAAAAAAAGAATGTAATTACTGGGAAGGTCAAAAATTCTTCCTGAGACTTTTGGGCTTGTTTTCAGCTCAAAATAATCTGCATGCCAAAGTAGCACATCCTGGGAACTCCTTCTGAACTCCTATAATATCATAAAAGGAGGGCCTAAGGCAGTTTGGGACTTGAGTATTTTTGACAGATTTCTTGTTTCCAGATTTTAATCTCTCCTGAGTGTATTTCCTTTCTTGGGTTCTGTGGAATATCCTCCTCTCCTTTTGATAAATCCCACCTGTCCTTATTTTTCCTGCTTAATTTAAGTTCATTTGCGCAGTTTTGTTTTTGCTTTTACTTGCAACCAAAAAGAGTCTCGATTAAAACCCCAGGCTGTCACCCACACAGACCAGTGGAGACTGTTGTTCCTGGGATGGCCACAGTTCTAGAAAGTGGATTAACCAGGAAGTTCCGTCTCCAACTTCAAGGCAGCAAAGTTGAGTGCTATGAGCCCTGGGCATAGCTGAGGCTAAGATCCAGCATAAGCAAATCAAGCTGGAGTCCAAAGGGAAGAATGCCAGAGAATTTCTGAAGTGGCTTATTTCCCAGGGTTACTGTAAAGTCAGTGAAACAATACAAAAAAAAAAATTATTGTAAAGGGCAAGATAGTTTAGTGGATTAGGGCATAGATGCTACAATCAAATTCTGAGTTTAAATCTTGGCTCTGCTGCTTTCTGGCTGAGGGAACTTTGTCACAGTGCCTTTGATCTGTAAACTGGAAATGATGAAGGTCGTTCCTACTTCATAGGGTTACTTTGTTGATTAAATGAGTTAGTTTATGTAAAGTGCTTAGAATTCTGGGTAGAGCTGTTAATTCTATGTAAGTGTTGGTTATTAGTGTTCATGGAACTCTGTTGTTGGCCTTCGTTGTCACACAGACATTGTGATACTGGTTTTATGAATAACTATGGCATTCTTCACTATGATCTGCAGGTGTACCATACAGGACACAAATTTCCCACAGGCTAAGGTTTTATGATATTAAAAAAAAAATCATCTATTAACCTCTTATTTTATGCCGAGTGCTGTACATGCACTGTATAGCTTAGGCAGCATTAACCAGTCTGTGCTGCATGTATTTTTATCTGCATATTCCAGATAAGGGTGTTGAGGAGGAGAAAGGTTGAATAGCTATAGTACAAAGCTGTAGTGATCGAGACCATATGGTATTGGCACAAAAACAGACACACAGATCAATGAAACAGAATAGAAAATCCAAACAATGCACCCACAACTATATGGTCAACTCCACTTCAACAAAGCAGGAAAGAGTATCCAATGGAAAATAGATAGTCTCTCTTTTTTTTTTTTTCTTTCTTTTTTTTTTTTTTTTTTTACAAATAGTTTATTGTCTCTTCAACAAATGGGAAAACTGGTCAGCAACATGCAGAAGAATGAAACTGGACCAGTTTATTACACCATACACACAAAAAAAATTCAAAATGGATGCAAGACCTAAATGTGAGACAGGAAACTGTTAAAATCCTAGAGGAAAACACAGCCAGCAACCTCTTCAACCTTGGACACAGCAACTTCTTACTAGACACATCTCTGGAGGCAAGGGAAACAAAAACAAAAATAAACTATTTGGACTTCATCAGATAAAAACTTATTTACAGCAAAAATTCACGGCATATATATATTCATGTTGTTCCAAATGGCAAGATTACATTCTTTTTTATGGCTGCATTATACACACACACACACACACACACACACACACACACACCACATCTATCTATCAGCAGACATTTGGGTGGCTTCCATAATTTGGCTATTCTAAATAACGCTGCAATAAACAGAGGTGCATATATCCCTTCAAATTAGTGTTTTTGTATTCTTTGGGCAAATATTCTGTAGCGCAATTTCTGGATTGTAAGTGTAATCTGTTTTTGAGGAATTTTCCAGAGTGGTTGCACCAGTTTGCATTCCCACCAACAGTGCAGAAGGGTTCCTTTTTATCCACATCCTCACCAACACTTTCTGTTTCCTGAGTTTTTGCTTTTAGCCCTTCTGACAAGTGTGAGGTAATGTCTCATTGTGGTTTTCATTTGCATTTGACTTGCATGGTATGTGATGATGCACATCTCTCATGTGTTTGTTGGCCATCTAGATGTCTTCATTAGAGAAATGTCTGCTTATGTCTTCTACCTATTTTTAAATGGATTTGTGTGTGTGTGTGTGTGTGTGTGTGTGTGTGTGTGTGTGTGTGTGTGTGTTTGGTGTTGAGCTGTATGAAGTCTTTATATATTTTGGATACTAACGCTTTACCAGGTATGTCATTGGCAAATATCTTCTCCCATTCAATAGGTTTCTTTCTTTCTTCTTTCTTTCTTTCTTTCTTTCTTTCTTTCTTTCTTTCTTTCTTTCTTTCTTTCTTTCTTTCTTTCTTTCTCCTTCCTTCCTTCTTCCTTCCTCCTTCCTTTCCTTCCTTTCCTTCCTTCCTTCCTTCCTTCCTTCCTTCCTTCCTTCCTTTCTTTCTTTCTTTCTTTCTTTCTTTCTTTCTTTCTTTCTTTCTTTCTTTTCTTCCTTCCTTCCTTTCTTTCTTTCTTTCGTTAACCTTTGTTGGTTGCTTCCTTTGCTGTACAAAAGCTTCTTATTTTGGGGTAGTCCCAATAGTTTATTTTGGCTGTTGTTTCAGAAGACACATGTAGAAAGATGTTGCTACGACCAATGACAGAGATTACTGCCTGTCTCTCTTCCAAATTTTTATGGTTTCAAGTCTTTAATCCATTCCGAGTTTACTTTTGTGTATGGTATGAGAAAGTGGTCCCTTTTCATTCTTTTGCATTTGGCTGTCCAGTGTTCCCACCACCATTTGTTGAAGACACTGTCTTTTTCCCATTGGGTATTCTTGCCTCCTTTGTCAAAGATTAATTGACCGTATAATTGTTAAGTTCACTTCTGGGTTTTCTATTCTTTTCTATTAATCTATATGTCTGTTTTCGTGACAGTACTATACCATTTTGACTACTACAGCTTTGTAATATATCCTGATATCTGGGATTGTGATATGTATGCTTTTGTTCTTTTTCGAGATTGCTCTGGGTAGTCAGGGTTTTTTGGGGTTCCGCACAAATTTTAGGATTGTTTGTTCCAGTTCTCTGAAAAATGCTGTTGATGTTTTGATAGGCATTGCATTAAGTCTGTAGCTTGCTTTGGGTAGTATAGACATTTTAGCAATATCTCTTCTTCCAGTCTATGGACATGGAGTGTCTTTCCATTTCTTTGTGCTGTCTTCAATTTCTTTCATCAATGTTTCATAGTTTTCGGGTACAGGTCTTTCACTTCTTTGGTTAAGTTTATTCCTAGGTATTTTATTACTTTTTGTGCAATTGTAAATGGGACTGTTTTCTTAATTTCTCTTTCTGCTGTTTCATTATTAGTGTATAGAAAAGTAACAGATTTCTTTATATTGATTTTGTATTCTGCAATCTTACTGAATTCATTTATCAATTCTGGTAACTTTTTGGTAGCATCGTTAGGGTTTTCTCCATAGAGTATCAGGTCATCTGCAAATAGTGAGAATTTTACTTCCTTGTTAACCAATTTGGATTCCTTTATTTATTTATTTATTTATTTATTTATTTATTTATTTATTTTTGTCTAGTTGCTGTGGCTAGGACTTTGAGTACTATGTTGTACAAATGTGGTGAGAATGGACATCCTTGTCTTGTTCCCAACATTAGAAGAAAAGTTATCAGTCTTTCCCCATTGAGTATGGTGTTGGCTGTGGGTTTTTCATATAAGGCCTTTATTTTGTTGAGATATACTTTGCAGAGGTGTTTTCTTTAATCATGAATGGATCTTGTACTCTGTCAAATGCTTTTTCTGAATCTATTGTAATAATAATCATATAGTTTTATTTCTCTTATTGATGAGATGTATCCTATTGATTAAATTGCAAATACTCAGACACCCATTCAGCCAGGAAGCAAATCCCACTTGACTGTGGTGAATGGTCTTTGTAACTCATTGTTGGATTTGGTTTGCTATTTTTTTTAAGGGATTTTTGCATCTAATGTTCATCAGATATATTGGTCCGTAGTTCTTTTTTGTTGTGGTGTCTCTGTTGGATTTTGGTATTAGGGTAATGCTTGCCTTATAGAATAGATTTGGAAGTTATCCTTCCTTTTGGATTTTTTGGGAATAATTTGAGGAGAATGGGTGTTAACTCTTCTTCGAATGTTTGGTAGAATTTGCCTGTGAAGCCATCTGGTCCTGGACTTTTGTTAGTTGGGAACTTTTTTTATTACTGATCAATTTCATTGCTGGTGATTGTTCTGCTCACATTTTCTTCTTCAGTTTTGGGAAGATATTTGTTTCCAGGATTTTAATCTATTTCCTCTAGGTTGTCCAATCTGTTGGCATATAATTTTAATAATATTCTCTTACAATCACTAATATTTTTGTGATGTCAGTTATCCTCTTTCATGTCTGATTTTGTTTATTTGAGTCCTCTTTCTAATTTTTTTTTTTCTGATGAGCCTGGCTTGAGGTTTATCAATTTTGTTAATCTTTTCAAAGAACCAGCTCCTGGTTTCATTAATCTGTTCTCTTGTTTTATAAGTTTCTAATCATTTATTTCTGCTCTAATCTTTATTATTTCCTTCCTTCTACTGGTTCGTTTGTTCTTTTTTTCTTACCTCCTTTAGGTATAAGATTACGTTGTTTATTTGAGATTTGTCTTGCTTCTTGAGGTGAGCCCACATTGTATAAACCTCCCTCTTAGATCAGCTTTTGCTGCATCACAGAGAATTTGGGCCCTTGTATTTCCATTTTCATTTGTCTCCATTTAATTTGTGATTTCTTCTTTGATTTCTCGGTTGACCCATTCATTGTTTGGTAGCATGTTATTTAACCTCCATGTATTTGTGCTGTTTCCAGATTTTTCCTCATAGTTGATTTCTAGTTTCATAGCATTGTGGTCAGAAAATATGCACGGTATGATCGTTTTAAATTTGTTGAGATTTGTTTTATGTCCTAATATGTACTCTATTCTGGAGAATGCTCTATGTGCACTTGAAAAGAATGTACATTCTGCTGTTTTATAATGGAATGTTCTGAATGTATCCATTAAATTCATCTGGTTTATGGTGTCATTCAAAGCCATTCTTTCCTTGTTGATATTCTGTTTGGGTGATTTGTCCATTAATGTAAGTGGGATGCTAAAGTCCCCTCCTATTATTGCATTCCTGTCAATTTGTTTGCTTCTGTTTGTTATTAACTATTTTATGTATTTGGGTGCTTCCTGTTGGGGGCATAAATATTTACAATTGTTATATTTTCTTGTTGAATGTTTCCCTTCATTATTAAATACTGTCTTTCTTTGTCTGTTATAGTCTTGGTTTTAAAGTCTATTTTGTTTGATATAAGTATTGCTACCCTGGCTTTCTTTTAATATCTATTTGCATGCTAAATGTTTCTCCATCTCTTAACTTTCAATCTACATGTGTCTTTAGGTCTGAAACGAATCTCTTGTAAGCAGCATATAGATGGGTCTTGTTTTTATATCCATTCCATCACGCTATGTCTTTTTGATTGGAGCATTTAGTCCATTTACATTCAAAGTAATTATTGATAGATATGTATTTATTGCCGTTTTGTGGTTGTTTTTATAGTTTTTCTGTGATCCTCCTCTTGCTCTCGTCCATGATTTTCTGGCTTTCTTTAGTGATCTGCTAGGATTTCTTTCTCTTTATATTTTGCATACCTATTACTGTTTTTTTATTTGTGATTACCATTAGGTATGTATATAACATCATCTTCACATAGCAGTCTGTATTAAGTTGATGCTTGCTTAAATTTAAACCCATTCTTTATTACCCTCTCTCCCATATTTTAGGTATATGATGTTATTTTATATTCTTGTGTGTGTGTGTGTGTGTATGCGTGCATGCGCATGTGAACCCCTTGACTGATTTTTATAGATACACTTATTTTTACTGCTTTTATGTTCCCTACTTTCCATATTCATACTTATGATCATTCCTTTCCACTCAGAGTCTCTTCTAACATTTCTTGTAGGGCTGGTTTAGTGGTCACGAACTCCTTTAGCTTTAGTTTGTCTGAGAAACATTTTTTAAATGTTTATTTATTATTGAGAGAGAGAGAGAGAGAGAGAAACAGAGCATGAGCAGAGGAGGCAGGCAGAGGAAGGGGGACACAGAATCTGAAGCATTCTCCAGGCTCTGAGTTGTCAGCACAGAGCCTGATGTGGGGCTTGTACTCATGGTATGAGATCATGACCTGAGCTAAAGTCAGATACTTAACCTACTGAACCACCCAGGCACCCCAGTTTGTCTGAGAAACTCTTTATCACTCCTTCCATTCTGAATGATAGTCTTGCTGTACAGAATATTCATGTCTTCATATTTTTTCCTTTCAGCACTATGAATATATCATGCCACTCCCTTCTGGCCTGCAAAGTTTCTGCTGACAAATCTGCAGATAGCTGTATAGGGTTTCCCTTGTATGTAACTGTCTTCTGTTGCTTTAAAAATTCTCTCTTTATCACCACTTTTTTTTTTTTTTTTTTTTTACCATTTTAATTGCTATGTGTCTTGGTGTGGACTTCCTTGGGTTGATTTTTGGGGGGAATCTCTATGCCTCCTGGATCTGTCTGTGTCCTTCCCCAGATTAGGAAAGTTTTCAGCTATTAGTTCTTCAAATAAATTTTCTTCCCCCTTCTCTCTCTCTTCTTCTGGGATTCCAATAATGCAAATGTTATTACGGTTGATGGAGTTGCTGAGTTCCCTAAGTCTATTCTTATTTTACATCATTTTTTCCTCTCACCTATTCAGTCTGATTATTTTCCATCAGTCTGTCTTCCAGGTCACTAATTCATTCCTCTGATTCCTCTAGACTGCTATTTATGTCCTCTAATGTGTTTTTAATTTCATTTATTGCATTCCTCCTCTCTGATTGGCTCTTTTTTAATCTCTTTGTTAAGGGCCTCACTGATGTCCTCCACTTTTTTTTTTTTTTATCAAGCCTAGTGTGTATCTTTATGATCATTATTCTAAATTCTCTATCCAGCATATTATTTACATCTGTTTCACTTAGGTCTCTCACTGTGGTTTTGTCCTGTTCTTTCATTTGAAACATATTCCACTGTCTCTTCATTTTGTGTAACTGGTTATGTCTGTTTCTGTGTGTTATGAAAGTCAGCTACATCTTCTGCTCTCGAAAGTAATGGACTTATGAAGAAGAGGTCCAGTACTGCCCAGCTGTGTAGGGTCCCCTGTTCACCAGAACCTGGCACTTCAGGGGTTTCCTATGTGTGAGGTGTCTCCTATGTGTGAGGTGTGTGCCTGCTCTTTCATCCTGGCTGCATTTTCCTTCAGTCCAGTCATCTGCAGAGGCAATCCCTGCCTGTTACAGGTAGTGTTTTTCTCCCTGGCCAAGGTGAAGTTTGCAGGTTTTTTTTTTTATTTTGTTTTATTTATTTCTAGGAGAGAGAGAGAGAGAGAGACAGCGTGAGCAGGGGAGGGTCAGAGAGAGAGGGAGTCACAGACTGAAACAGGCTCCAGGCTCTGAGCTGGCAGTCAGCACAGAGCCCGACGTGGGGCTCGAACCCACGAGCCGCGATATCATGACCTAAGCAAAAGTCGGACGCTCAACCGACTAAGCCACCCAGGCGCCCCAGAAGTTTGCAGTTTTAATAAGGTGATGCTGGTCTGCTTGCAAAATGATACCTGTTGACTCCTCCATGACCTGGGCCACATGGACAGGGATGGAATTGTTTAACAAGGTGTGCCTTTGGTTTCCACCAGGCCCATTGCCACTACTGCCACTCCTGGGACCACGACCCTGCAAAACACAGGAGCTGGGAGATGCAGCGTGGGCAAGATTTGCACCAGTCTTCTGGGAGAGTAGCCCTGCCTCACTGGGACCGAAGCAAGCATGACTAAGAAAGGTAGAGCTGCTGAAGTGCAGGGGGCATGGTGTAAGCAAGTCAGGTAGTGAATGCCAGTGTCTGGCTGCTTCTCACAAGTGGCTGTGTGCTTATGCTAAGGGATAGGGGAGGCAGATGGCACCTGCCAGCCCCTTTATTCATGGAGGAGCCTTCCTTAGAGACACACTCTGAGATGAGGAAATAACTCTCCTTCCTGTATGCTCCAGACACTTCAAACTGCTGCTTCTATGCTGTATCTCCACGGGCTGTTTGTCATGCTCTCTCTCTATGGGCAGGGACTCAGCTTCCTCTTGCTCTCCAGTCTCTTCTAGAACCCAGCCTGCTGAGTTTTAAAATTCCAAGCTTCAAGTCTCTCTGGTTGTAAGAATTCAGTTCCTCTTGCTTTCATTGCCAAATGTTGTGAAGATTCATCCTTCCCATGTGGACTCACCAGTGTGATTGTCTATTAATTGCCTTGTTCCATACCTGTGGCTTCCTCCCACCCATGGATGGCTATGGTCTGTTTTGATTCCTACTGTGTCTCTGCCCTTCCTACCTTCTTTGATATGGCCTCTTCTATACCTTTAGTTGTGGTCCTTGTTCTGCCAGTATTTAGGTCACTTTCTGGGTTATTTATGCTGATGTGTATGTGTTATCTAGTTGTATCCATGGGAGGAGGTAAGCTTAGGGCCCTCTTACTCTTCCATCTTCCCATGTTTCCTATATATGTTTATTTTTATATATATTAAAATATTTTAATATATTATCTATCTATCATTCTATGTAACATTTTCTTTGTCCATTCATCCATCAATGTATACTTAAGTTGTTTCCATACCTTGGTTATTGTGAATAATGCTGTGATGAATACGTGACTGTAGAGAGCTCTTAGAGATAGTAATTTCATTTTCTTTGAATATATACCCAGCAGGGGGATTGATGGATTATATGGTAGTCCTATTTTTAATTTCTTGAGAAACTTTCATACTGTTTTCCATGTTGGCTCCCCTAGTTTACATTACCACCAATAGTGTACAAGCATTTCCTCATCTCCAACTTCACATCAGCATTTATTGTTTACTGTCTTTGTGATAATAGACATCTTAACAGGTATCAGATAACACCTCATTGTGGTTTTGACTTCCATGTTCCTGATGATGAGAGATATTTAGCACTTTCTCATGTACCTGTGGGCTATTTGTAGGGCTTCTTTGAGAAAAATATCTATTCAGACCCTTTGCCCATTTTTCAGTTGGGGTATTTGGGGTTTTTTTGTTATTGGTTGTGTGAGTCCCTTGTATATTTTGGATACTAACCACTATCAAATATACTGTTTGTGAATATTTCCTTCCATAGTCTGTTTTTCATTCTGATGATGACTTCCTTTGGTTTACAGAAGTTTTTGTTTGATGTAGTCCCATTTGTTTATTTTTACTTTTGTTACTTTTGATTTGAGCTTTGGGGTCAAATCAAAAAAAAAAAAAAAAAAAGGTTGCCAGGACCAATGCCCAGGAGATTTTCCCCTACTTTCTTTATGTCTTCTATTCAATTTTAATACATTTTGAGTTCATTTTTGTGTATGGTGTAAGAGAGGAGTACAGTTTCATTCTTTTGCATATGTATACCAGTTTCCCTAGCACTATATATATTAAAAAGACAATTCTTCCCCCATTTGTATAATCTTAGAGACTTTGTCAAAATTGAATTGACCATATATGCATGGAATTATTCCTGTTTTATTATTTCTTTTTTCCTCCATCTGGAGAAAGAAAAACTAAAATTGTGGAACAAATATGTTAGACAATTTATGTCTTTTTCCCTTCACTTAGTCTCTATTTCTCAGACTGAGTAGGTCAAAAGTACCCATCACACTTGGGAGGAAAAGCTATTTTGCATTCAACAAATATTGATTGAGTTCTTACAGGTTCAGGCAAGGGCCTCAGTTCTAGACATGAAGCTGTTTGTAGGGAAGGTGGGAACGTGAATGCTCTCAATGTATTCCTGAATCGTACTCTCCAAGATCTAATGACTCCTACAGCCATAGCCACCAGACCCTCCTAAACCCCTTTCTGACCTCTAATTCCAGCTCTGCCCCTTCATTATTTGCCTCCTACTTGCCAACACCTTTTCCTTCTCATTTAACAAGCACGTACTGAGCATCCACTGTGAGTCAGTTGCCCTTAAGCATGCTTCAAATGCATCAGTGGAAAAAACAGAGAAAGATTCTATATATTCTGCTCATAATAGATTCTATTAGCTCATCTAGGCATCATTAAATACTCAAAAATTTTGAATTTCCTCAAAATACCCAGGACATTTCTAACTCCTTTCTTTTCCTCTATAAATAGTTCTAGTCCCGTGTCTGTCTGATAAACACCTATTGATCTTTTAAGATTCATTTATGTGTCATTTCCCCTGTAAAGTCATTCCCTATTCCCTTCCTCCAAACAAAGCTAATGGCTCTTTTCTTTGGTACTCTTGTCATATAATCACATTTTCCTGTCTGTTTTCCACTTTAGATGATGAGTTCCATGCAGAAAGAGATGGTGGTGGTTGTTCTCACACATATTGACCTACTTACTATAGACACTTGTTTGGATGTAACTAACGAAAGGGACAGAGAGGATGGCTAATATTCTAGGTATATGGATAAGCCAATTTGTAATATAAACAATTTAAGAATATTCTGCCTTAAAACATTCTTGCTTATGTTTAACTTCATTTTATAAGTGCTTTAGAAACATATTAATCACACTTCGATTCAGAGAGTACCTGAAAAGTGTGTGAATGTTGGCTTCATACTTCACTGAAAGACTTTAAGAAACCATAAGGGATTTGAATTTGTTGAACCTGAAACCGAAGAATACAGACAATATAGAGGGAGGTGGTAGTGTTCAAATTTCTGCAGAATGCATTCATTTGGTGACCATGGGTCCATATCCTTCCTAGTGTCCTTTTCTTATTCAGCATGTTCAGGACATTGTGTTGTTTGCCACTACAGTCCCAGCACCTAGTATGGTGCTGGCACTCAGCAAGTGTTTGATGAATAAATGATACAATAGTTAAACCACAGGTGTAATCGGTATTTATTAAAACAAGCAGCTATTTGGACAAAATGACTGAATTACCACAATGCTTTATTACCTAGACACTAGCACAGACATCACAGACTGCTGTTGCAGACTCTAGTCAATTATTTAAGCTAATCTCAGGTGCCAAAGAAAATGAGCTGTCACAGAGGAAATATGCTTACTTCATGAAATATGAAATGAGAGAAGACGTTTCGCTTTATGTTTAAGAAAACCTTGACTTTGATGAGGAGACATAACTTTTTATTGGACTAAACCTTTCAATAGAAAAACAAAAACTTTATTGTCCAATAAAATATTTTGAAAAACAGCTTGATTCTGTATCAAGTGGCAAACATACCACTGTAAAATACAGTTTCCACTCACCAAGTCAATGCATGCCAACACATATTTTCTGAACACCTATGTGTCAGCTCACGTGATGTAAAGATTAATAAAATAGCTCCTTCCCTCCAAAAGTTTTAAAATAATGCAGTAGCCCCTGGGTATGGTATGGTTTAATGAGAGATAACTGAGTGAGTAGTTGATATATCCAGTTTTTAATTTTTAAAGCATGTGCATCCTTGACCATGTTGTTTAGGCCACGTACCCAGAATACAAATGACTGCTTATCTTGTGCCAGACACTGGGTGGGCTCTAGGCTCAGAATGCAGGTGACACCTGGAACTTGGGAGATACTAGATAAATATTTGCCGAATGTGTGAATGAAGGGTTGAAGTTAGAACACCAAAAAGTTCTTTGTTCCTGCCTTGTTGATAGTCAGAATTTGGTGGAGGAAGCATGATTAGGGAACAATTCATAAGACATTCTTCTGCTTGAATGAAGGTTAAGGAAGACAGAGTTTCAGCCCCAACTGTGTTGTTTTTATTTTAAAATTTTTAAAATTTACTTATTTTTTGGGGGGAGGGTAGGGCAGAGGGAGAGAGAGAATCCCAAGCAGGCTCCACACTCAATGCAGAGCCTGATGTGGGGCTCCATCTCACAAACTGTGAGATCTTGACCTGAGCTGATATCAAGTGTTGGAGGTTTACCTGACTGAGCTACCCAGATGCCTCCCCAAACTGTGTTTTAGAAATAAGTTTTCCAGGAAGTTTTGTACGTTTCAGGCAGAAGAAAGAGGCCTAAATGTGAAAGGGACCACGGGAGTCTTGGGGATGTGTAGATCTGATGGTTTGACTGGGTTTTTGGAAGAGTTGAGGAAGAGGGTGGGTTGAACCAAGAGACAGGTGGAGCCAGTTAGGGAAAATACATGCCAATTCAATACATGTACTCATTCAAAGATGGCCATGAATGATTCAGCCACTCTGGAAGACAGTTTGTCAGTTTGTTATAAAGTTAAAGCTACATACACAGGTTGACCCATTCTTAATCATGTGTCCCTTGAGAAATAAAAACTTCTGTTCACACAAAACTTTATGCATGAATGTTTATAGCAGCTGTATTCACAATTGACCTAAACTATAAACAACCCAAATGTTCCTCAGTGGGTGAATAAATAAACAAACTGTGGTACATCCATATGATGGAATACTATCTACCAATAAAAAAGAGAAATATTGATAGATACAACCACTTGAAGGAATCCCACAAGCGAGTGAAAGAAGTCAGTTTCTAAAAGTTCTAGAACTCATGATAGCATATGTATATTATTCCCAAATAAAAAAAATCACTGTAGTGACAGAAAACACATCAATTTGTTGTTAGGGGCCAGATGTGGGGAAAGGAGGTAACTACAGAGTGACACACTATGGAGTTACTGAGAGTAATGAAACCATTCTCTGTTCTGTCATGGTGACTCCACGAATCCATGCATGTGCTTACTATGCACATGTTACTGTGCAGACAACCACACCCACACAAAAAGTTAATTTTGCTCTGTTACTTTAAAACTTCTGAAAAAGCACCTTTTATGTGCTTAAAGAGGATGAAGATTCCTAGGAAAACAGCCTGGGAATGAGACTGTAATTTCCCTTCAAGGATCTCTGGCACTTGGCTGGGTTGGGAAGACCATTGACAATAACCTCTTACTGTGAACCTTGAGCTCTTCCATCCAGAGATGATATGTCCTGCTGTGCCTTGGTATAATCTTGTCTACTTTATGCAGATTCTTAATTTAATACAAAAGAGCAGAGCAGCAAGGGACAATAGAGCTCATCTTTTTACAGAGGAGGAAACCAGAGCCTAGAGAGGCCAGGGTTCTTGCCCACCATTCCAGTAGATCAGGATTGAAACCCAGCTTATTCAGATGGCTGATGGAGTACTCAGTTTCATATTTTTCTGTTTTTTAAAAAAATAACATTTATTTATTTTTGAGAGACACAGACAGAGTGAAAGCATGAGAGGGGCAGAGAGAGAGAGAGAGAGGGAGAACAGAATCCAAAGTAGATTCCAGGCTCTGAGCTGTCAGCACAGAGCCCAATGCAGGACTTGGACCCACAAGCTGTGAGATCATGACCTAAGCCAAAGACAGACACTTAACCGACTGGCCTACCCAGGCTCCCCTCATATTCTGCTCTTAAAGCTTGAAGTGTTTGCTTGGAGTTTGGGAGAAACTATCCCTGGACTCTGCGGGTAGTCCTTCTGCCTTCTTAAAATAGCTTTAAAAACTGATAGCAACTATGCAATTCCTTAACCCCGTGCTTCATAAAAGTAAAATCTAAGTAGGCTTCTTTCCTCTCCATGGGTGTTTGTGAGTTTCTTGATGTGAAAGTTCACATGTGAGGGAGAAAGGGACCTTGAAAAGCAGGCTGACCTTGAGCTGATAATCACTTTTTTTTTTTTTTTTTTGGCAGAGAAAATGTTTTTGTTCTTGTCTCTTACAGGACAAGCCTAGGCTTTGACTTGCCTTTCAAAAAGTGGAGATGATTTGTTTTGAGTCATGCACACTCCCTTGTCTAGTTCTATTTATCACAGTGGCGAGGGTAGAGGGTAGACAGAGGGGCATTTCGCACATGTCCTTTGTGGAGTTGTGATCAGTGGGGGATCAAACCCAATTTCAACCCTCAAAGAAGTAGCCGATCCAAGTGTCAAGCTGATCTCTGACATAAGGTAGCTCAGCACATTGAAAACACAGTAGCCCAGGAAGCTAGCAACTTGATTTAGATTGTGACTTTGCCACTAGATTCGAGTAAGTTATCATCCTTTGTTACGCTGTTCCTGTATGGAAGACACAAGATTTGGATTCTATCAAAAAGTGTACGTACCTGGCCTATGGGCTCCACTTCCCAATCTTAGGATCATATCAGCATCAGTAGATGACCAGAGACTAGATTCTGATTCCCAGAATCGCTGTCCATGGTAACAGTGCTGTAACTATTAACGGACATTACCCATTGATGCATCATCAATATATGTTTAAGGTGAAAACATTACTTTTTTTTTTTAATGTTTTTATTTATTTCTAGGAGAGAGAGAGAGACAGCGTGAGCAGGGGAGGGTCAGAGAGAGAGGGAGTCACAGACTGAAACAGGCTCCAGGCTCTGAGCTGGCAGTCAGCACAGAGCCCGACGCGGGGCTCGAACCCACGAACCGCGAGATCATGACCTAAGCGAAAGTCGGACGCTTAACCGACTAAGCCACCCAGGCGCCCTTTTTTTTTTTTTTTTGTGAAAACATTACTTTTGTTGATGAATGCAAGATTAAACAGATTAATGAATATCTGTGCTAGAACTAAGATCACTCTCTGACATGTGGCCTAACTTCTATACATGGAGCTACCTGAATCCTGCCTCCTGTGGCCTTACCCAGAATCAGGACCCCATCCTCCACCTGCCTGCGATTTCTCTGCCAACCTCCTCTCTCATTTAGCTTCTCTGAGAGCATACCTACCAGAACCAATTCAGAGTTTTCCATGGCTGTGTAGACAAGGCCCTTTGGATACTTATGTGAATAAAACAGACTGTTAACAGCATGAAATGACGTTCTGCACAGGATGTGCCTCAAACAGGAACTGGCACATGGTGAATAGCCCTATTATCATCATTATTATTACTCCAATTGTTATCGTTATTAATAATTTAGGAAAAAAAGCTTCTGCTTATCTATAAGGGATTATCATTAAATATGTATTCTTCTGCTTCTCTATCTTCTCAACAACAACCAAAATCTACTGTAGCTTCCAGATCTGAATATTCATTCCCTGCTCTCTGAAGACAGCTGAGCCAAGCCCAATTTCACCAGGACTAGGATTTTATTATTTCTGGACTCTGCTGAAAGGAAGTAGTAAGGGAAGCCTTATCATCTAGGATTTATTTCAAATGGGAATTTTTCATGTTTTCTCTTTTATAACTAAAAAGAAAAGGAGAAAGAGAGAGAGAGAAATTACCCACTTTGCCCTTCTAGAATGTCAGTTCTTTGTTTCTAAAAACTCCAGAAGCATTTTATAGTCCCCATCCCTACCTACAATAGACTTTTCTATACTTTTTTTCATAACTTCATATACACTTCTTTCATGGATACAATATATTAATCGGTGTGAATATGTTTTCCTACATTAAGGTGTAATCTATATGAGATTAGGGACTCATCTTCTTGTCTTCTTAGCTTGCCATTATCTGATACAGGGTAGATGCTTAATAAATGCTGGTTAAATCGATGATTCTTCATGTGAGGTGAGAGGAGGAAGCCCTTTGAAGAAGTCCTGTCTCCTGTCTCCCTGCATGAGAATGAGTTGATCTCCTCTCCAGAAGCAGAGTATAGGTGCTTATACAAGTCCCTTACTCTTCACAAATGCCTGGCCTAAGCCTTTGGGGACTTTGACGGTTATTTTTATATGTCAACTGGGCCAACCTATGCCAAATATCTGGTTAGACATTATTATTAGGTGTGTGTGAAGGTGTTTCTGAAAGTGATTAACATTTAAATTGGTGGACCAAGTAGAGCAGCGGGCCCTCCCCTGTGTGGATGGGCGGTCACTCAATCATGAGGGCCTGAATAGAGAACAAAAAGGTGGAGAAAGGTTGAATTCACTTCACTGGTGAAGCTGGGATGTTAATTTCTTGTCTTCATGCTCCTGGCTCTCAGGCCTTCAGACCCAGACTAGAACCTACAGCATCATCTCTCTGCCTCTCAGGCCTTTGAGCTTGTGTCACAGTCTCTGCTGGGCTTGTGGATGGCCCATCAAGGGACTTCTTAGTTTCCATAATCTCATGAGCCAGTACCTTATGATAAACCTTACACATACACACACACACACACACACACACACACACACCTCATATTGGTTCTGACTTTCTGGAGAACCGTAACTAATACAGAGGCAGACCTTCAAAAATAATTACTATTGGGGCGCCGGGGTGGCTCAGTCAGTTGAGTGTCTGACTTCAGCTCAGGTCATGATCTTGTGGTTCATGAGTTCAAGCCCCACATTGGGCTCGCTGCTGTCAGCACAGAGTCTGCTTTGGATCCTCTGTCTCCCTCTCTGCCCCTCCCTGACTCCTGTGCCTCTGTGTACACATTCTCTCTCTCTCTCAAAAATAAACATTAAAAAATTATTACTATGTATTTGATCCTATTTCTCTATAAACGTTACATCCTCTTCTTTTCCCACTCAGAATATAACTAGGCTTTCACATAAAGCTGCAAAGTAACCTCTGTTGAAGGTGAATGATGCTGAGCAAAGTAACTGTATCCTCAGTCTCCCTATGCAACCATCAGCAAATTTCACATTTCCAAGTGTTGTTTGGATTTATCTGCCTGCCTGCCTGCCTATCTATCCATCTATCTATCTATCCATCTATCCATCCATCCATCCATCCATCCATCCATCCATCCATCCATCTATCTATCCATCTATCCATCTATCCATCTATCCATCTATCCATCCATCCATCCATCCATCCATCCATCCATCCATCCATCCATCATCTATCATTTCTCCCTTTTTAAAAAATGGAACAGCGTGGGGACACTTGGGTGGCTCAGTCAGTTAGGCATCTGACCCTTGATCTCAGCTCGGGTCTTGATCTCTTCATTGTGAGTTCAAGCCCCACACTGGGCTCCACACTGGGCATGAACGCAACAATGTGCTGTTATTAGTCTCAAGGAGCACAGCAGGGCTGGTTCACAGAGACTTCAAGGCATCATGATTCCTTCTGCCACACTCCATGTTGCCATTTACACAGATTACCTTGGACCCTGATCTTGGGCCCATGTGCTAGGTTTTGCTCCCATTTTGTACCTTACAAATCTGGGGACTAGAAAGGATAAGCAACGTGCCCTAGGTTCTAGGTTTAGTCTTTGCTGCCTCCTAAAGACGTGTGTTATTAGAAGTGGGAAAGACGATAGAATTTTTTTTTTTAAGTTGAAGAATCACAAGCAACACAATCTGAGGATGTGAAAGGTCTGAGCACTGGTTCGTAAGTCCAAGCAGCAAAATAGTGATGGCAAACTGGTAGCTGTTAACAGCACACTACTCTCTTTGGGAACTAGAGGGCAAAGTCTGCTTATTCTTAAGAAAATACGGCCTTTCCTTTCAACCTTCAGCTGTGTAATTGATGATAGAAATAATTATCAAAGGGTTTAGAGCTGGCTAAGATTCATAGAAGTCTCTCTTAAGAAAAAAAAGAAAAAGAATTCCATGGTAATCCAGGTTATATCCCATCCCTGAGTGGGTGTGATGCCAATTACTGCCACCTGCTCCGTCTTGTCTCGGTTATGACACCCCAGAGAGAGCTGCACTTAAGGCCCTGTCAAAAATGTCAGCTCTGCTTCTGGGGCTAGATGCAATAACTTCCCTCGAAGACTGCTGGGGCTGCGTCCCACGTGAAAAGCAACATTAAATCTTCCCTTAGGCTAAATAGTGACTGCCAATCTAGCACTGTGTTTTCAGCATACACAGGGAGACTGAACACTTCCTCCAGAAAGGAGATGCCAGATGTTGTACCAGATGCTCTAGATAGGTTGTCATTTAATACCTGACACCTGAAAGCCTGTTTATCCTCATTCCCAATTTACATGTGAGAATATTGAGGCTTCAAGGTCACGTGCTTTGTGTGGATAAACAAGGATTTTAGCACATCATTCTCAACCCCTACATATATTCTCCATCTCTCCTATCATAACTGGTAAGAACTTTGCTTAGATTTCTTTTGTATTCTTTCATTGGGAGCCCTTGGTAACTATCTCCCCACTGTCTTCAAAATTCTTTGTTTCCATCCCCAGCTCCTGCCAAAAAGCTAACTTCAATTCAGAATGACTTTGGAACATATACCACTATTTTCATTTTTCATAGTGATACCCATATAAATAATAGCAACACTAAGGGATGTCTCTGCTGAGAGGGCCCCAGGGACAAACATAAAAATGGGAAAGTTATTGGCCATATTTGCAAGTTGGAGCCAGAAGAGCTGTTAAAAGGAATGGAAATGACTATTACCAGTTTCTGCAAGTGATGGAATTCTTCATCTCCAGGAGCTCATATACTTGATGAGTACCTATCAGTTTCAAGTTACTTTTATAGGTGATGTACCACGAGATGTTCACAATAGTCCTGGCAGGCATATAGGTTAGGAAATACAGCTGTCCACCTGCAAAATCCCTTGTTCAGTGTCTCAAAGCTGTAGGTACTGGACCCAAATTTCAATGTTGGGTATTCTAATTATATACAGGGTTGTTTTCACAGCTATTCAGTCACCTCACAAAATGTACTTAATGCTCAACTATTTCATATTCGTTTACTTATTTATTCTTTTACATATTCTTTCAATAATATTAATTTTTTCCATTGGACAGACATGCTGAGTGTGGGAGAAAAAAAAAGCTTTATCAAATAGCTCACAATCTTAAGATTGACATGCTACTAATAATCGCAATTCAGTAAAATAAACACAACCACCAAAGATTGAGATCATCATAGCTACAAAGGAGAGATGGAGTTTTGTTTCAGTGCCTCACAGAAGCTGCTTGATGTGGCTTTAACAGATAAGATTTTTGCCAGGTGGCTAAACATGTGAAAACCTTGTCGTGTGAATTTTGTCTGAAAGTCTATTATATTTAATTAAAAGAACAGTGGCTTCAACAATGTACACTGATACCCATATCTTAACAAGACATACTTTTGCTTTTCTTTCTCTCAGGATCGAATTTAATTACATTGGGGCTTCCTTCAATCTAGATGCTTTTCCAGTTGTTGGGTATAACCTCTACACTGTGTTTTAATTAAAAGATTTTTCTCTTTGTTAATACAGTGTTTCTTTTCTGATTGTTAGTATTAGGAAGTATGAGTGTTCTTTGCACATTGTGGGAGTATTTGAATTTCACCCCAGGGAACCAGGTAGTTCACGTACAATTTCTTGCATCAATCACATTGATTGAAAGAGAAGGCCTCCTGAAGGGCTTTGATTTATGTTTTGAAATAAAAGACTAAACACAATTATGAATGGAAACATAAACACATATGATTGTTCAACACTTGCTGCATGCATGAGCTGTATAGTTCAGCCAACCGCTTTGACATGGTTATAATTTAGTATGTAGCCATAAAAAAAGTGCTAGAGAGAATGTGAAGATCAGGTATCATTCTTCCTAACTCCAGACCAGTGTTCAAAACAATTGCCAATTGGGGCCAGACAGATAACTTTGATGAAACAGGCCCTGAGCACAGGGAAAGGAATGTCCCATCTAGTCAGGTAGCTTCAAGTCTGCCATAGTGAATTCTCATCATGCAGAAATGTGGGCTATGGTTGCCAGTTCTTCTGATCTTTTATAAGAAATTGAAAAATGAGATAGTTCATCAAAATCTCTCAATATTTACATTTTATTATATTATTCATCATTAATTCATTTAAAATATGAAGAGCTAAGTAAAATGCATCAGAGGGCTGGTTGTGGTCCACTGGCCATTAGTCTAGGCATTTGGCTCTCGCATGGGAGTCAGCCTTAGGCCGTCCATATAGCAGGACCACCACTGACCATTCGGATTGTATTTCTGATTGCTCACTCTAGTGTTACTTTTTTCTAGGTGGGGTCGAACTGGATAGCTTATAGGGGTGGGTTTATATAGCAATTGCCCTACAGATAACCACTGCACCTGATGAATTGTTAGTGCTGCGGGGGCAGGATGGCTAAGAGGGACCTGGGATCTGGTCTTCTCGTTGCACCTGCTAGGTGTCCTCTGCCTTCCCAGCTAGAAAACACGGAGATGCTTTCAACAAGCTCTGAGGTTTCATCTAAAGGGTGTATTAAAAAAATAAAAGACAAAGCCTTGCAAAATGTCAAATAATTATATTCAGAGTCCCAGAGAAGTCTGAATAAACCAAAAATCCCGCTCGTATTCATTTTGGAGTAAATGGAGTAGAAAAACACCCAAATCGACAGGATGATATATTGTGAAACTGACTAGGCATGCATAGCTTATTTTAGCCAATAAAAATGATATCATAGCTCCTTCATCTGAACTTCTGCATGAGGTTTGCCTTAAAAACCATAAAATCAGTCACCTATTCTGTGATCATTTTCACTTTTCTGTGTTCTCTTCTGGGTTAGTCTGTGAGTTCTAGGAGAAGAACTATCAACGTTAAATTACCCTTGATCAGAGTTGTGGTCTGTCTCCATGGTTCCAGTGAACTCAAGGTAGAATGGATTTAACACTCAATAGCACAAGCTCTGGAGTCTGACTTCCTAAGTTTGAATCCATCTTCACTGTTTTGTAACCAGGAGTTTGGGGCAATTTCCTTAATAGCTCTGGGCCTCAATTTCCTAAGCTGCAAAATCAGATGTTGTGAGAGTTGTGTAGATGAAATAAGTGAAAATGGTTAAACAGTGTCTGGCATATAAGCATTCAAGAAATATCACCTCCTGTGATTCTGTTTCTCATTGCTTAGATGCCCAGGTGATATTGAACTGATGGATTTTTCTCACAACCTACCAATGGTTTCCAGAAAGTACGGTACATAAGAGGAGATGTAAGTGGACTAAATGCCTGCAATATAAAGCAACAAAGGAACAAGCTGTAAAGTAGGGACTTCCCTGATGCTCTCCCCCAACACACACCATGAGCTCCAACCCTAGAAGATCACCTCGTACTCCACACCTTCTCAAACTAATAAACTGCTACTCAACCTTCAGAGATTAGCTCAATGCCAATGACCATGTAGCTTTTGTGAGAACCATAGGGAGCACTAGAACCCAAGTAACACTTCCCCGTGACGGCACTCAGCCTGTTTGGTTGTGTTATAGTCTCCTCTACCCTCTACTGTGCATGTCCTCCAGCACAAGGATCAGATGTGTGCATTTCCCCAGCACTTTGCAAAATGCCTGTTATGTCATAGAGATCCAAAGCATGTTTCTTCCATGACAGAATAAAACATGCTTCATAGTTGGAAAACTGATGGAACTGATGAATGAAAGAGTAAATGAAAATAGGGATGAATTCTACAAATTGTCGGCACCCTGTTCAAGTTATATTTCCTCCTTTGTTTTCCCTAGTTTCAAAATGGTTGACCTACTTTTAAAAATTGGCAAATTCTGTTGCAAACTGAATATAAATGCAAAGAGAAACCAGATTAGCTGCTCACTATCAACTACAACCCATCCCTGCGTTAATTTCATCTTCTTTTCCTGTTCATTTATGGTGATGCCGTGACTCAGCTTCGTTTCCTTGCTGCTGGTACATCGTGCTATTGCTAGTCATTCCTTTTGACCTTCCTCTCTCCTCCTTTTCCACCTTACCAAACACTACTCATTCTCTGAAGCTCTGTTTAATTCTCACTTCCCCCAAAAGTTGTCCCTCATTTGTCCTTCATTAAAATTTCACAATTACCATCACACACTGTTTCCATTTTTATTATCTCCCCAACAATTTGACAATTTCCTGAGAGAAACAGCCACATACCCTTTTATTTTTTGTTTTTGTTTTTTTTTTTTTAAATTGTGTTTTTATTTATTTTTGAGACAGAGAGAGACTGAGCATGAGTGGGGAAATGGCAGAGAGAGAGAGGGAGACACAGAATCTGAAGCAGGCTCCAGACTCTGAGCTGTCAGCACAGAGCCCAGTGTTGGACTCGAACTCACGGACTGAGAAAACATGACCTGAGTTGGACACTTAGCTGACTGAACCACCGAGGCATCCCTATTTTTTTTTTAATGTGTTTATTTCTTTTTGAGAGAGAGAGACACAGAGCACGTGCTGGGGAGGGACAGAGAGAGAGAGGGAGACACAGAATCTGCAATAGGCTTCAGGCTCTAAGCTGTCAGCACAGAGCCGGATGCAGGGCTCAGACTTAGGACCAGCTTATGACCTAAGCTGAAGTTGGATGCTTAACCGACTGAGGCACCCAGGCACCCCACCCTATTTTTCCACATATATCTTATATGACAGTGGCTAAAACTTTCTTTTTTTTTTAAAAGTTTATTTATTTATTTTGACAGAGAGAAAGAGAGAGAATGCATGTGCAATTTGGGGAGGGGCACAGAGAGAATCCCAGGCAGGTTCTGCACTATCAGAGCAGAGCCCTATACAGGCTTGAACTCACAAACCGTTGAGATCACGACCTGTGCTGAGACCAAGAGTCAAATGCTTGACTGACTGAGCCACCCAGGCACCCCATGGCTAAAAATTTCTACATCAATGGGGGCAAATTTTGAACCAAAAGTGTTTTTTCTTTATAAGAGATATCATAAGTATTAAATATAATTTGTCTTTTATTTTACTAAAAATATTAAAAAATATATTTTCTAACTCCAGTCATACAGCACAGTAAATTTTAGATATATCAAATGTTTCAGCAAAAATTATGAAATTATAAAATGTGTAACAAGTAGTAAAGGTAAACATATTTAAGACCTGGTATTGGACAGAAAAAGATTGATAATCTAAATATTGAAAATAGTATTTTTTGTATCATACTACTTAGTGGCAAATGGAGTGATATGTATGTCAGAAAAAAATATCCTGCATGTATAAAGTATCCTTACAAACCAATAAGAGAAAAATGAGATTATCAAAAACAAATTGAGTGGTGTTGAGCATCTTTTCATGTGTCTGTTGGCCATTCATATGCCTTCTTTGGAAAAATGTCCTTTTAGGTACTCAGCCCCTTTTTCTTTCTTTTTTTTTTTTTTGTTTCTCCGATATTTAAAAATTTCCAAACATACGGCAAAGTTGCAAGAATTTTACAATGAATACCCACATACCCATGACCTAGATTCTGCTGTTAACATTATAGTATGCTTGCTTTTTCACGTATCTGTTCATCTACCCACTTGCTCCATTATATTTTTGATGCATTTCAAAGTCAATTGCAGACATTAGTACTCTCCCTCTAAACTTCAGCATGTATATTAACTCAAGTTCAATATTTGTTTATAGACTTTTTCTTTTGATATAAAATTTGTGTACAATAAAATGTACACATTTTAACTGTATATTTAGGTTTTTTAAATCATTTTTATTTTTCATCATGAGAAGTGTACTCTTTAATTCCTATCTTCCTACCCACCTCACCTCTGGTAACCATCACTGTGTTCTCTATAGTTAAAAGTCTGTTTCTTGATTTCTCTTTTTATTCTTTGCTCACTTGTTTCTTAAACTGCACATAGGAGTGACATCATAATATTTGTCTTTCGCTTATTTTGCTTAGTATTATACTCTAGATCCATTCATGTTGTTACAAATGGCAAAATTTCATTCTTTTTTTAATGGGTAATATTCCATTGTGTGTGTGTGTGTGTGTGTGTGTGTGTGTGTGTGTGTGTGTACCACATCTTCTTTTATCATTCATCTATTGATGGACAGCTGGGCTGCTGCTATAGTTTGGCTATTGTAAATAATGCTGCAGTAAACATAGGGGTGCACATATCCCTTTGAATTAGTGTTTTGGTAGTATGGGGGCAAATATCCAGCAGTGCAATTGCTGGGTCATAGGGTAGTTCTGTTTTAAATTTTTAGGAACTTTTAAGGGATTTTTAAAAAAAATTTTTTAATGTTTTATTTATTTCTAGGAGAGAGAGAGAGACAGCGTGAGCAGGGGAGGGTCAGAGAGAGAGGGAGTGAGAGACTCTGAAACAGGCTCCAGGCTCTGAGCTGGCAGTCAGCACAGAGCCCGACACGGGACTCGAACCCACGAACTGCGAGATCACGACCTAAGCGAAAGTCGGACGCTTAACCGACTGAGCCACCCAGGCGCCCCAAGGAATCTTTTTAAGGAACTCGCACACTGTTTTCCACAGTGGTTGCCCCAGTTTACATTCTCACCAACAGTGCATGAGGGTTCTTTTTTATCCATATTCTCACCAATGTTTGTTGTTAATCAAGCTTTTTATTTTAGCCACTATTATAAGTGTGAGGTGATATCTCATTGTGGTTTTGATTTGCATTTCCCTGACGATGAGAGATGTTGAGTGTCGTTTCATGTATCTGCTCATCATCTGGATGTCTTTGGAGAAATGTTTAATCATGTCTGCTGCCCCTTGTTTTAATTGAATTATTTGTGTGTTGTTTTGGGGGGGGGCATTTTGTTATATAACATCTTTATATATTTTGGATAGTGTCCCTTTATCAGGTATGTCATTTGCAAATATCTTCTCCCATTCAGTAGGTTGTCTTTTAAGTTTTGTTGATTGTTTCCTTCACTGTGCAGAACCTTTTTATTTTGAGATAGTCCCAAAGTTTACATTTGCTTTTATTTTCCTTGCCTCGGGAGACATATCTAGAAAAATGTTGCCATAGCCAATGTCAGAGAGATCCCTGCCTATGCACTCTTACAGGATTTTTATGGTTTCAGGTCTAACATATAGGCCTTTAATCCATTTTTTTAATGCTCATTTATTTTGAAAGAGAGAGAGTGTGTGTGTGTGTGTGAGCGAGGCACGGGCAGAGAGTGACGGAGACACAGAATCTGAAGCAGGCTCCAGGCTCTGAGCTGTTAGCACAGGGCCTGCTGTGGGGTTCGAACCTATGAGTCCTGAGATCATGGCCTGAACTGAAGTTGGATGCTTAACAGACTGAGCCACCCAAGTGCCCACATCTTTAATCCATTTTAAGTTTTATTTTTGTGCACGGTGAAAGAAAGTGGTCCAGTTTCATTCTGTTGCACGTAGCTGTCCTGTTCTCCCAGCACCATTTGTTAGAGACTTTTTCCCATTGCGTAGTCTTTCCTATTTTGTCAAAGATTAATTGACCATATAATTGAGGGTTTATTTCTGGGTTTTCTGTTCTACTCTATTGATTTGTCTATTTTTATGTCAGTACTATACCATTGTAATTACTACCACTTTGTAATATAAATTTGAAATCCGGAATTGTGATACCTCCAGTTTATTCACTTTTAAGATTGCTTTGGCTATTTGAGGTCTTTCATGGTTCCATAAATATTTTAGGATTGTTTGTATTTCTTCTTTTTTTTCCTTAAATAGTTTATAGTCAAGTTGGTTTCCATATAACACCCAGTGCTCATCCCCACAAGTGCCCTCCTCCATGCCCACCACCCCCCTTCCCCTCGCCCCAACCCCCTTCAGTCCTCAGTTTGTTCTCAGCATTCAAGAGTCTCTCATGGTTTGCCTCCCTCCCTCTCCCCAACTATTTTCCCCTTCTTCTTCCTCTTTGTCCTCCATTAAGTTCCTCCTAATCCACCTATATGTGCAAACATATGGTATCTGTCCTTCTCTGCCTGACTTATTTCGCTCAGCATAACTCCCTCTAGTTCTAGTTTTGAAAATTTTTTTCAATAAAAATAACAATATTTTTTTCTGCCAACCCATGAACATGTAATGTCTTCCATTTTTTTTTTGTATCATCTTTCTTTCATCAACGCTTTATAGTTTTCGGAGTACAGAACTCTCACCTCTTTCATTAAGTTTATTCCTAGATATTTTATTGTTTCTGGGTGCAATTGTGAATGGGATTATTTTCTTAATTTCACTTTTTGCTGCTTCCTTATTGATGTATAAGAATACAACAGATTACTGTACATTGGTTTCATATTCTGTGACTTTACTGAATTCATATATCAGTTCTAGTAGTTTTTTTGAGGGAATCTTTAGGGTATCCTATATGTAGTATCATGTCATCTGCAAATTCTTACCAACTTGGATGCTTTTTTTTTTTTTAATGTTTTATTTATTTTTAGGAGAGAGAGAGAGACAGCGTGAGCAGGGGAGGGTCAGAGAGAGAGGGAGTCACAGGTGAAACAGGCTCCAGGCTCTGAGCTGGCAGTCAGCACAGAGCCGACGCGGGCTCGAACCCACGAACTGCGAGATCATGACCTAAGTGAAAGTCGGACGCTTAACCGACTAAGCCACCCAGGCGCCCCTCAGCTTGGATGCTTTTTATTTCTTTATGTTGTCTGATTCCTGTGGCTAGGACTTCCAGTATTATGTTGAATAAAAGTGGTGAGAGTGGACCTCCTGTCTTGTTCCTGACCTTAGGAGAAAACCTCTCAGTTTTTCCCCATTGAGTGTGATGTTGGCTGTGGGGTTTTCATACGAGACCTTTATTATGTTGAGATATGTTTCCTCTAGACCTACTTTCCAGAGGGCTTGTATGATGAATGGTTGTTGTACTTTGTCAAATGCTTTTTCTACTGAAATACTGAAATAGTTTTTATTCTTTTATTGATGTGACATTTTATGATATATTATGTTGATTGTTTTGTAAATATTAAACCACACTTGCATCCCAGGAATAAATCCCACCTAATCATGAATTTTAAAAATATATTGTTGGATTTGGCTTGCTAATATTTTGTTGAGGATTTTCACATTTGTATCCATGAGAGATATTGGCCTGTACTTTTTTTTTATTTGTTTTGTTTTTGGCTTTTTCTTTTTTTGTGGTGTTCTTTATCTGCTTTTGGTAGCAGGGTGATACTACTGGCCTTTTAGAATGAATTTGGAACTTTTCCTTCCTTTTGGATTTTTTGAAATAGTTTGAGAAGATTGGATACTAACTCTTCTTTAAATGTTTGGTAGAATTTCCTATGAAACCATTTGGTCCTGGACTTTTTGTTTGTTGTGAGTCTTTTGATTACTGATCAGTTTCATTGCTGATGATTTGGTCTGTTCAAATTTTCTATTTCTTCCCATTTTTGTTTTGATAGGTTATATATTTCTAAAACTGTATCCATTTCTTCTAAGTTGTCCGATATTTTGGTATATAGGCTTATCATACTATTATGTTCTAACTGTATTTCTGTGGTGGTATTGGTTGTTATTTCTCCTCTTTTATTAGTAATTTTGTGTATTGGGGTCCTCTCTCCCTCTTTTCTTTCTCTCTGTCTCTCAATGGGTCTTATTGGAGGTTTATCAACTTTGTTGACCTTTTCAAAGAACCAGCTCTTGGTTTCATTGATCTGTTCTATTGGGGTTTTTGTTTGTTTGTTTGTTTTAGTTTCTATATCACTTACTTCTTCTCTAATCTTTATTCTTTCCTTTCTTTTGCAGAGTTTGGATTTTGTTCTTTTTCTAGCTCCTTTCAGTGTAAGATTAGGTTATTTATTTGACATTTTGTTTGCTTCTTAAAATAGACCTTTGTTGCTATAAACTTTCCTCTTGGAACCACTTTTGCTGCACCCTGGGGATTTTGGAACGATGTATTTTCATTTTCATTTGTTTTCATGTAATTTTTTATTTCTCCTTTGATTTCTTGGTTGACCCATTCATTACTTAATAGCATGTTGTTTAGCTCCCATGGATTTGTGCTCCTTCCAGGTTTTTCCTTATGGATGATTTCTAGTTTCATAGCATTGTGGTCAGAAAAGATGCCTCTAGTGTTTTCTATATATAGTATCAGGTAGTCTACATGTAGTGACAGCTTTACTTCTTATCATTTTGCATGCCTTTTCTTTTTTTCTGTATGATTTCTATGGCTAGGACTTCCAACATTATGTTGAAAAGTGGGAAGAATGCACACCCTTGTCTTTTCCTGTTCTAGAGGGAAAGCTTTCAGGTTTTCACTGTTGAAACCGATGTTAGCTGTGGGTTTTTCATATATGGCCTTTATTATGTTGAGGTGTATTCCCTCAAAACCCACTTTGCTGACAGTTTTTTAAAAAAACATAAATGGATGTTATATTTTGTCAAATGCTTTTTCTGCATCTATTGAGATAACCACATGGTGTTTATTCTTCCCCTTGTTAATTTGTCACATTAATTTGTGAATATTGAACCACCTGTATATCCCTGAAGTAATTCCCACTTTTAATATATCGTTGATTTCAGTTTGCTAATATGTCTTTGATAATTTTTGCACTGTGTTTATTAGGGGTATGGCCTATAGCGTTTTTTTGTATTCTTTGTCTAGTTTTGGTATGAGAGTTATACTGGTATTGTAGAATGATTTGGAAGCTTTCCGTCCTCTTCTATTTCTGGAATAATTTGAGCAGAATAGGTATTAACTCTTTTTTAGACGTTTGTTAGATTGCATCAGTGAATCCATCCAGTTTCGTACTTCGGTTTGTTTGGGTTTTTTTCTTTATTTTTTTCCTAGTGTTTAGCTTTAAGAGGAGGAAGAGAGAGAGAGAGAGAGAGACAGAATCAGAAGCAGTTTCCAGGCTCTAAGCTATCAGAATAGAGCCTGATGTGGGGCCCAAACTCACAAACCTTAGATCATGACCTGAGCCAAAGTTGGACGCTTAATCTACTGAGGCACTCAGGTGCCCCTTGGCGTTTTTTGATTAGTGATTCAATTTCCTAAGCAGTAATTCAGTTGTCCAGATTTTCTATTTCTTCCTGGTTCAGTTTTGGAATATTATAGGTTTCTAGGAATTTATTCATTTCTTCAAGATTGTCCAGTTTGTTGACACATTATTTTTTGTAGAAGTTTCTTATAATCCTATTTCTGTGGTGTCAGTTTTACTTCTCTTTTATTTTTGATTTGAGCCCTCTCTTTATCTTGATAAGTCGGGCTAAAGGTTTATTAATTTTGTCGATCTTTTGAAGGAACCAACTCTTGGCTCCATTATATATATATACACATATATGTATCTATATACATATATGTGTATATATATGACTATATACAAACTAGATAGATATCATCCCTATAAAAATAGACTGGATAAAGTCTCTATTTCATTTATTTCCACTCCGATCTTTATTATTTCCTTACTTCTACTAACTTTGGGGTTTGTTCTTTTTCTAGTTCCTTTAGAAGTAAATGTAAATTTGGGTGGATTTTTCTTATTTCTTGATGGAGACCTATATTACTATAAACTTCCATCTTATAATGACTTTTGCTGTATCTTCAGGATTTGGGATCATTGTGTTTTTATTTCATTCTTTTGTCCTAGGTATTTTTAAAAATTTCCTTTTTGCTTTCTTTGTTGACACATTTATTGTTTTAGTAGCATGTAGGTTAGACCCCCACTTGTTTTTTCCAGTTTTTTTCCTTGTAATTAATTTCTAGTTTCATACGTTGTCAAAAAAGATGGTTCTCATCTTTTTAAGTTTATTGAGACTTGTTTTGTGGCCTTACATGTGTACTATCCTGAGGAATATTTCATGTGGACTTGAAAAGGATTTGTATTCTGCCATTTTGGGATGGAATGTTCTGTATATATCTATTAAGTCTGTCTGGTCTAATGTGTCACTCAAAGCCACTGTTTATTGATTTTCTGTCTGGGTGATCTATTTGTTGACATATGTGGAGTGTTAAAGGGAGAAATTGTCAGTAATACACTCATAATAGAGGACTTTATGTCTGTTAATATTTGCTTTATGAATTAAGGTGTTCTAAGTTGAGGGCATAGAATTACAATTGTTATATCCTCTTTTTGGATTGATCCCTTTATCATTATGTGATACGACACTTTGTCTTTTGTTACAGTCATTGTTTTAAAGTCATTTTGTCTGGTAAAAGTATTGCTACCCTCACTTTTTTTTTTTTTTTCCATTTCTAATCCCTTCACTTTCAGTCTGTACGTGTCTAAGTCTGAAGTGAAGTGAGTCTCTTCAGGGGAACATACAGATGGCTTTTATTTTTTTATCCATTTAGTCACCTCTTTAGACTGAAGCATTCAGTCCGTTAAAGTAATTCTCTTTTTTAATGTTTTTTTAAATTTATTTTTGAGAGAGAGTTAGAGACAGCGTGAGCAGTGGAGGGTCAGAGAGAGAAGGAGACACAGAATCTGAAGCAGGCTCTGAGCTAGCTGTCAGCACAGAGCCTGATGCGGGGCTCGAACCCACGAACTGTGAGATCATGACCTGAGCTAAAGTCGGACACTTAACCGACTGAGTCACCCAGGTGCCCCCGTTAATTATTGATAGGTGTGTACTTATTGCAATTTTCTTAGCTGTTTTCTGGATTATTTTCATAGTTCCATTCTTCATTTCTTACTCTCTTCCCTTGTGATTCATGACCTTCTTTAGTGTTATTCTAGGATTTCTTTTTATTTTTTGTGTGTCTCTGATAGGTTTTTGGTTTGTGGTTACCATGAGTTTCATATATACTATCCTAAATCTATAGTAGTCTTTATTAAATGGATGGCCACTTAAGTTCAAAGACATTCTAAATATTTTTCCTGTCCCACTCCACATTATATATATGTCATATTTTATGTATCTTTATTTTGGAGCGCTTCAATATTTTAGTTATAATTGATTTTATTACTTTTGTCTTTTCTTCTTCATATTGCCTTTTAAAGTGATTGTTTTACCATCTTTATTCCTTTCATGTTTTTGTTCTAGTTGTGACCTTCATCTCCTGCTTGAAGAAATCCCTTTAACTTTTCTTATACGGTCAGTTTAGGGGTGGTAAACTCCTTTAACTTTTTTTCTGGGAAACTCTTTATTTCTATTCTTACCATGAAAAGTATTCTTGGTTGTGGGTGTTTTCCTTTTAGTATGCTGAATATATTATGCCACTCCTTTATGGCCTGCAAAGTTTGTGTTGAAAAATCATCTAATAGCCTCATGGGATTTCCCTTGCATGTAACTCATTATTTTTCTCAATGTGTTTAAGATTCTTTAACATTTGACATTTTAATTATTATGTCTCTTGGTGTGGACTTCCCTTAGTTCTTCTTGTTTGGGGTTCTCTGGACTTCTTGGGCCTGGATGTCTGCTTCATTCTCCATATTAGGGATGTTTTCATAAAGTTCTTCGAATAAATTTTCTTCCCCTTTCTCTCTAGCTTTTACTTCTGAAACCCCAGTAATGCAAATGTTACTACACCTGATATTGTCCCAGAGATCCCTTAATCATCATTCTTAAAAATTATTTTTTTTGCTGTCCAGCTTAGATGCTTTCCAATAGCCTGTGTTCAGATCACTGATCCATTCTTCTGCATCCTCTAATCTTCCAGTGCAGATTTTACTTCACTGACTGTATTCTTCAGTTTTTTACTTATTTTTTAATGTTTTATTTATTTCTGAGAGAGAGCGAGCGAGTGAGCGTGAGCAGGGGAGAATCAGAGAGAGAGAGGGAGACACCGAATCTGAAACAGGCTCTAGGCTCTGGGCTAGCTGTCAGCACATAGCCCGATGCGGGGCTTGAACCCACGAACCATGAGATCATGACCTGAGCCGAAGTCGGACGCTCAACCAACTGAGCCACCGAGGCACCCCTGTATTCTTCAGTTTTGATTGGCTCTTTTTTTCTATTTTCTATCTATCTCTTTGTTGAAGTTCTCATGGAGTTCAGTCTTCTGCCTGAGCATCTTTATGACCATTACTTGTAACTCTTCATCAGACAGATTGCCTTTCTCCACTTTTAGTTCTTTTTCTGGAGTTTTGTCTTGATTTTCATTCAGAGTAAATTTTTTCTCATTTTGTTTGACTTTCTGTGTTTCTACAGATTAGATAGAAGAGCTAATTCTTCTAGCTTTGTGGGAATGAACTTGTGTATGAATATCCCCTGTGTACCTGGTGGCTTTTGCTGGTTGGAGCTGTAGCAAGCATGGGTTTGGCATCCCGGTGTGTTCCATGTAGGAGGCTCCCCAGGGGATGGCAGGAACCGAAGCAGGCTAAGACCTGGTGGTCGGTACCAGAGTCCTCCACACATGAGGACCAAGGGTGGCTGGAGCCGAGGTGGACACAGGCTAGGAAATCTCAGGGCATTCCACACAGGGGGTGCCCTGGTGAGTCATCTGCACTTGAAGCAGATATTGGCCTGGCGTGAAGTGGGGTGCTTTGCACCTATGTCACCTTAGCAAGACAGAGCTGTAATAGGTGCTATCTGGGGGTGGGGGTCCTGGTTACATTGCTCTGGGGCTGCCTTGTTGGGATGGAGGGAAAGAGCAAATTTTGTTTTAAAATTATGGACTTGAATTATGGCTTCACTTCTCAGCTGTCTCACTTGGGGCAGTTTCCAGAGTCCCTTGGGGTCTTAATTTTCTGATTAGTACCAAAGGTTTCTAATATCTACCTTTTAGGTTTGTTGTGAGGTTGAATAAACTAATTAGAGAATCTGGTAAAGTTTCTGGTGCTTAAGAAATGACTATCACTCCATAAAATGAAACCTGTAGAGACAATATCCAGTTAGCTTGTTATTGAGAATCTGTGTAGTCCATATAGAGGTAGACACATGTTACTATAACTTGACAAGAAGAGTCTTCTATGAAAGTGTGAATCCACATGCTATGTGCATGGTGGGTGCTTGACATTAGTTGCTTCCTCTACAGTAGGTGGGCCTATAATTTCCAGAGGCTGTGCTGCCTCTCTGATTTCCTTGCTATCTTCTCACCATTGCATGAGCATCTTTGGCTAATATTCTGCTTGATGTGTTTCCTTCATTATTTACGATATCGGGCTACCTCTGGGCTAGGGGTAAGGCTAATGTCAGCTCCTAGTTTTGCATGAACAGTTCTGCTGACAGAGGGTAGAAGGAAGAAAACAGATGCAGGGAAGAGAAATTTCAGTGCCTGCTTGCCAAATCCCTGCTCATAAACTTTCTCAATGAAGAAAAGCTCTCTAAAGCCACACTCATATTTTCTTTCTTTTTCAAAATTGAGTCTGACACTTATTCTTTATCACATTACCCTCTCTGAATGATCTTCAAACACTTGGAGCCACTCACGGCTTTGCCATAGCTAACATACGTGCCCTAATCCCCTCCTTTCTGGGGAGTTTTTCTTAGATGTGCATGATGAATGTGGGGAGATTTCCTAGCAGGTGAGGCAAGGATCATCCCCAGGCTCTGTGGGGGACGGTGTGGCAAACAAAGGCAGTGGATCTAGGAATCCCTTCCCTGCTGTGTATTGAGGATGGGGAGCAAGGCCAACAGGGGCCATTCAACACAGTATTTCCAGCATGTGGCCTAGAGAAGGTGTTCAGAAGATATTTGCCAGTCTAAAGGTGAGCTTTGCCTGGGAAACCTGCTAGGCTGTTTGCTTATTGTCAATAATCTAATAAAATGCTAATAGGATGCTACAAAGAGTTTGTAAATCTCATCCCTCCTCCCTAGTCAAGTAATATTTTTGTTAGGGTTCCTATACCCCTCCTTGAATACTTCCAGGGCAGCTCCACAGAAATAAATATGAGATGGGAGACTCATTTTGGATACAGACTCTGAGTTGCGTTCAAGTTGTCCAGTCAGTTCATTAATATAAAATACCAGGGATATGGGAGGCCAAGAACAGACTACTAATTCTTGGGGTGGGGAGGTCTCCTAGCAGCTCTACTGCGGCCTCTTCTGGGAAGCCATCCCTTTTCTTTTTCACCCCTTCATGGCATGCTGCTCAGGTTAAGTCAGTACAGTTGGGAGAGTAATGATGGTGAAAATAAGTTAATATAAATTGAACACTGTTTAACATACACACATGCATACGTTCCTTAATTCCCTTCACCTATTTTGCCCACACTCCCGTGTCTCAGATACGGGCTCCTCTTATACAGATGTCTATCCCATTGCCCCTGTTACTAACTTAGATTTCCCTGTAATTTACTCTTTCTGGGCTTGGCCCAGAGCAAGTGTTCTAATGAACAAGGTTCTGGCTCAGGGGCCTAAGCACGAAGGGATGTTGGTGGGTGATATGATTGTTCCTGGAACATGTAAGAACTCACTTGTTACCACCCATGTTTATTTTCTTCCAAGAGCATTAGGGAAGATCCAGCCTACGTCGCTCACACTGCTCCGCTTCCCTCTTCGTCATCCTGGCTTTACCCTTCCCAGAATGGAGCTGTTTAAGTTTCTGACCTACCCAAAAGCAGGTAATATTCAAAGCAGTTCAATCCAAAGAGCTGTTTTTAGAAGTCTCCTGGGAAATAACATAGGGAATAGAGCAGATTCCAGGAATACTACTGATGAGATCCAGCTTTGGGGATAGGAGGAGGAAGAATCTGGGGGATGGACATGGGACTCCAGTGGTCCCCATCCTTTCTCCTCTTTTATTTCTGTTTTAGAGCACGAACAGGAGAGAGGAGACAGACAGAGACAGAGGGAGAACCTTAAGTAGTCCCCATGCTCAGTGTGGAGACTGACATGGGCTCAATCCCACCGCCCTGGGATCATAACCTGAGCTGAAATCAAGGGTTGGATGCTCAACCGACTGAGCCACCCAGGTGCCCTCCCCCAACCTTCCTCTTTCTATGCAGTTGCCTTCCTAAAGCAAAACAATCCCTGGAGACTTGAGGGTGGGGTGGTGATGGGAGCTAATTCTAGGACGTAAGATAGGTGGACAAACCTGAATATCAGCAGCCAGCAATCGATCCCATGTCAATAGGAAGGGGAGGGAAGCCTTGATCACACTCCGGCAATGTTCAGGCTAAGTCTAGTCTTGCTGCGAGAGTAAGAAGAACCATGACAAAAGTAACGTACTGAACCACTGCAAACATTGTTTAATACACACAGGTATGCACATACACAAAGGCGACACAATTCTTACTCTATTTACTAGTAAGGAACCCGGAACTAGGAGCAGTTAAGGAAGTTGTCTGAGATTCTGTAGTTGGGAAGTGGTAGCATCTAATGTGAATCTAAGTAGTCTGTCTCTGGAGATCCCCTTCCACCCTTACGAGTTATATTACAGGACTCTAAGTTTTTCAAAAAAACATGTGCACATACAAACTTGCACATGTAAAATATAAAGTCTTGGGGCGCCTGGGTGGCTTAGTCGGTTAAGCAACCGACTTTCGCTTAGGTCATGATCTCACGGTTCGTGGGTTCGAGCCCCACGTCCGGCTCTGTGCTGACTGCCAGCTCAGAGCCTGGAGCTTGTTTCAGAGTCTGTGACTCCCTCTCTCTCTCTGACCCTCTCCTGCTCACGCTGTCTCTCTCTCTCTCTCTCTCCTAGAAATAAATAAAACATTTAAAAAATAAAATATAAATTCTATTTTTTAACAAGGATTCACACATACCCCTCATTTAATATTTTGGGAGCAATTATGGGGACTGAGTTATTCTATGTCCCTGCCACTTACTTTATAACAAATGTCTTGACATATATTTCATTTTCCATAAAACTTAACCTTTTAGAGGATATATCTTGGGGCACCTGGGTGGCTTAGTCGGTTAAGCGTCTGCCTTCGGCTCAGGTCATGATCTCAGTTTGTGGGTTTGAGCCCTGCATGGGGCCCTGTGTTGATAGCTCAGAGCCAGCCTGGAGACTGCTTCAGATTCTGTGTTTTCTCTCTCTCTCCCTCTCTGCCCCTCCCCTGCTCATGCTCTGTTTCTTTCTCTCTCTCTCTCAAAATGAATAAAGGTTAAACATTTCTTTTTTTAAATAAAGGATATATCTCCGTGCCTTTTGGTACATTCACAGGGTTGTGCAACATCCCTATCTAATTTTTGAACATTTCCATCCTTCCAGAAGAATCCCATTACCATTAGCAAGCATCCTATTGCCCATTTTCTTCAGAATCTGGTAACCACTGATCTACTTCCTGTCTCTACTGAAACGCCTATTCTGGGAATGTCATATAAATGGGCTCATACAACACGTGGCCTTTTGTAACTGGTTTCTTCACTTAGCATGTTTTCAGGGTTTGTCCTAGTTGTGGCAGGTGCCAGTACTTATGTTTGAATACTATTCCTTGGGGCGCCTGGGTGGCTTAGTCGGTTAAGTGTCCGACTGTCGCTTAGGTCATGATCTCACGGTTCGTGGGTTCGGGCCCCTCATCGGGCTCTGTGCTGACTGCCAGCTCAGAGCCTGGAGCCTGTTTCAGTCTGTGACTCCCTCTCTCTCTCTCTCTCTGACCCTCCCCTGCTCATGCTGTCTCTCTCTCTCTCTCTCTCCTAGAAATAAAAAACATTAAAAAAAAATACTATTCCATTGTATGGATATAGCATAATTTGTTCATCAATTCATCTACCATTTCAGTTGTTTCTACCTTTTGGCTATAATGAATAATGCTATAATGAACATTCATTTGCAAGTTTTTATGCAGACATTATGTTTTCATTTTGGGGTATTCACCTAGGAGTAGAATTGCTGGGTTCATATGGAAACTCTATTTTAACTTTGCGAGAAACTGTCAGACTGCTTCTCCAGCTGCTACCTGATTTTTCATTTCCACCAACATGTACAAAGCTTCTGTCTGTTCTACCTCCTTATCAACAGGTGTTTTTGTTTTTAAGAATTTTTAGTGAGTATTCCATTGTGCTTTTGATTTGAATTTTTCTAATGAATAATGTTGTTGACCCTCTTTTCATGTACTTATTGGTCATTTGTATATCTGCTCCAGGTAAATGTCTATTTAAATCCTTTGCCCATTTCCCCCACTTATTTATTTTTTAATTTTATTTGAGAGACAGACAGACACAGGCAGGGAAAGAGGCAGAGAGAATTCCAAGCAGGCTCAGCACAATCAGTGCAGAGCCTCATGTGGAACGAGAACTCACAAACGATGAGATCATAACCTGAGCCAAAATCAAGAGTCAGATGCTAAACCAACTGAACCACGAGGCTCTCCATAAATAATGTTCCAATAAACATGGGGGTGCATATATCATTTTCAACTTGTGTTTTCATTTTCTTTGAGTAAATATCCAATAGTGGAATTACTTGATCGTGGGGTAGTTCTATTTTTAATTTTTTGTGAAACCCTCCACACTGGTTTTCCACAGTGGTGGGTACCAATTTACATTATCAACAGTGTTTAAGGGTTTCCTTTCTTGCAAATCTTTGCCAACACTTGTTATTTCTTGTCGTTTTGATAATAGGCACTCTGACTAGAGTAAGGTGATATCTCATTATGGTTTTGATTTGCATTTCCTGATGATTAGTGATGTTGAGCATCTTTTCATGTGTCTATTTGCCATCTGTAGGTCTTCTTTGGAAAAATGTCTAATTGGGTTCTCTGCTCATTTTTTAAGTGTGTGTGTGTGTTGAATTATATAAATTATATTTGGGCTATTAGTCTCTTATCAGATAGATTATTTGAAAATATATTCTCCCATTCTCCCTGTATTGCTGATGCTTTCCTTTGCAAAAACTTCCTTTTGGTTTAGTCCCAGTAGTTTTTTTTTTTGTTTTTTTTTTTTTGCTTTTATTTTTCTTGCCTGAGGAGATGTAGCCTTAAGTGTATTGCTAAGGCAAATTTCCAAGAGATTACTGCCTAGGTTTTCTTTTTGGGATTTTATAGTTTCAAATTTCACAGTTAGGTCTTTAATACATTTTTACTTTATTTTAGTGTATGATATAAAAGTAGTCCATTTTTCCCAATGCCATTTATTGAAAAGACAGTTTTTTCCCCATTGTATATTCTTGCCTCCTTTGTTCAATATTAATTGACCATATAAGCATGGTTTTATTTCTGGTCTCTGCATCCTGTTCTATTAATCTATGTGTTTATTATGTGCCAGTACCATACTGCTTTGATTATTAATAGGTTTACAAATAATAAGATTATTTGTTCTAGCTCTGTGAAAAATGCTATTGGTATTTTGATAGAAACTGCATTGAAAACATAACTTTCTGTGGCACCTGGGTGGCTCAGTCAGTGAGGCATCAGACTTCGGCTCAGATCATGGTCTCATGGTTTGTATGTTTGAGCCCCACATCAGGTTCTCTGCTTTCAGCACAGAGCCAACTTTGGATATTCTGTCACACTCTTTCTGCCCCCCAACCCCACTTATACTCACTCTCTCAATACTAAAAAAAGAAAAGGTGAATTTCTTTGAGTGGGATAGACATTTTAACATTATTAATTCTTCCAATTCATGAACATGGTATACCTTCCCACTTGTTTGTGTCGTCTTCAATTTTGCTTCAGAGTATGGGTCTTCCACCTCCCTGGTTACATTTATTCCTAAATACTTTATTCTCTTTGGTGCAATTATAAATAAGATTATTTAAAAATTTCTCTTTCTGGTAGTGTATGGAAATGGAAGAGATATCTGTATATTAATTCTGTGTCCTGCAACTTTACTGAATTGATTTCTACATTCTAGTAATTTTTTTTGGTGGAGGCTTTAGGGTTTTGTGTATATAGTAATAGGTCATATGCAAATAGTGTCAGTTTTAATTATCAATTTGGAGGTCTTTTCTCTTCCCTGTATGATTGCTATGGCTAGGACTTCTAGTATTATGTTATATACAGTGGCAAGAGTGAATATCCTGGTCTTTTCCTGATTTTAGAGGAAAAGCTTTCAGTTTTTCATCATTGAGAAAGATATTAGCTGTGGGTTTTCATTTATGGCCTTTATTATGTTGAAGTGTATTCCCTCTAAACGTTTTGTAGGCAGTTTTTATCATGGATGGATGTTGCATTTTGTCAATGCTTCTTCTGCATTTGATATCATCATGTGGCCTTTATTCTTCCTTTTGTTAATTTGTCACATTGATTTGTGAATATTGAATCACCCGTGCATCCCTGAAATAAGTCCTACTTAATTGTGCTAACTGCTTTTTTCAATATATTGTTGACTTCTGTTTGCTAATTTGTTGAGAATTTTTGTATCCATGTTCATCAGGGATATTGGTCTATAGTCTCTCATTTTTTTATTAGTGTCTTTGGTTTTGGTGTAAAGGTAATGCTGGTGTTGTGAATGAATTTGGAAACTTTCTTTCCTCTATTTTTGGAATAGTTTGAGAATAGGTATTAACTGTTTTTAAATGTTATAATGCACCTGTGAATCCATCCAGTCCTGGACTTTTGTTTCTTGGCAGTTTTTTGATTACTGATCAGTTTCCTTAGTAGTAATTGGTCTGTTCAGATTTTTTTTTAATGTTTTATTTATTTTTGAGAGAGAGAAAGGGAGACACAGAATCTGACACAGGCTCCAGGCTCTGAGCTAGCTGTTAGCACAGAGCCCAAGATGGGGCTCGAACCCAGGAGCCATGAGATCATGACCTGAGCCGAAGTCGGATGCTTAACTGACTGAGCCACCCAGGCGCTCCTCAGATTTTCCATTTTGTCCTGATTCAGTTTCAGAAGATTGTTATGTTTCCAAGAATTTACCCATTTCCTCTACATTGTCCCATTTGTTGGGATATAATTTTTCAATCTATTCTTTAATAATTCTTTTTTATTTCTGTGTTGCCTGTTCCTTCTTTCATTTTTTAAATTTTTTTAAAAATGCATTTAAATTCAACTTAGTTAACATACATTGTTTCAGGAGTAGAGCTCAGTGACTCATTACTTACATCTGACATCTAGTTGGTGACTTGTTGACATCCAACAAGTACCCTCCTTAATGCCATCACCCATTTAATCCATCCTCCTACCAAACACCCCAACAGCAACCCTCATTTGTTCTCTGTGTTTAGGAGATCATAGTTTGTCTTCCTGTTTTTATCTTACTTTTGCTTTCCTTCCTTATGTGGAATTTAAGAAACAACAGATGAACATATGAGTGAAAACATATTTGTCTTTCTCTGACTTACTTCACTTAGCATAATACGCTCTAGGTCCACCCACTTTCTATTGTTGCAAATGGCAAGATTTCATTATTTTTGACCTTCAAGTAGTAGTCCATTGTGTATATCTATACCACATTTTCTTTATCCTACCAGTCATTGGACATTTGGGCTCTTTTGATAATTTGGCTGTTACTGATAAGCTGCTACAAACATTGAGGTTCATGTGCCACTTCAAATCAACATTTTGTGTCCTTGGATAAATACCCAGCAGTGCAATTGCTAAGTTGTAGGGTAGTTCTATTTTTTAAGTTTTTGAGGAAACTTCATACTGTTTTCCAGAGTGGCTGCACCAGTTTGCATTTCCTCCAACAGTACAATCAGCTCCTTTGCCAACACCTTTCTCTGCATCCTTGCCAATATCTGTTGCTTCCTAAGTTGTTCATTTTAGTCATTCTGCCATACGTGAGGTGGTATCTCATTGAGGTGTTGATTTGTATTTCTCTCATAATGAGTGATATTGAGCATCTTTTCATGTGTCTGTTAGCCATCTGGATGTCTTCATTGGAAAAGTGTCTATTCAGGTCTTCTTGCCATTTCTTCACTGAATTTTTTGGGTTTGGGGTGTTGAGTTTAATAAGTTCTTTAAAGATTTTGGACACTATCCCTTTATCAAGTATGTCATTTGCAAATATCTTCTCCTATGCCATAGGTTGCCTTTTAGTTTTGTTGATTGGTTTCCTTTGCTGTGCATAAGCTTCTTATCTTAATGAGGTCCCAAATAGTTCATTTCTGTTTTTATTTCCCTTGCCTCTGGAGATACGTATAGTAAGAGGTTGCTGCCTGTTTTCTACTCTAGGATTTTGATGGTTTCCTGCTTCACAGTTAGGTCTTACAACATACAGAAAAATAAATTCAAAACTGATTAAAGTGGTCCAATTTCATTCTTCTGCATGCTGCTGTCCAGTTTTCCCAGCACCGTTTGCTGAAGAGACTTTTTTCCAAAGGATACTCTTTCCTGCTTTGTCAAAGATCAGTTGACCATACATTTTTAGGTCCATTTCTGAGTTCTATATTCTGGTCTGTTGATCCATTTTCTGGTACCCCTACCCCCACCCCATACCATACTGTTTTGATGATTACAGCTTTGTAATACAGCTTAAAGTCCAGAATTGTGATGCCTCCAGCTTTGGTTTTCTTTTTCAACATTACTTTGGCTATTCCAGGGCTTTTATGGTTCCATAAGAATTTTAGGATTGTTTGTTCTAACTCTGTGAATAATGCTCATGTTATTTTGATGGGGATTACATTGAAAGTGTAGATTGCTTTGGGTAGTATCAACGTTTTAATATTTTTTCTTCCATTTCTTTGTGTCTTCAATTTCATAACCTTTCTGTAAGTTTCAGCATACAACTATTTTACCTCTTTGGTGAGTTCATGTATCAGGGATAGCAGTTTCCTGATGGACTCTTTTGGGTTTTTCTTGTAGACTATTAAGTCATCTGTGAAGACTGAAAATTTGACTTCTTTGCCAATTTGTTTGCCTTTTATTTCTTTTTGTGGTCTGACTACTGAGGCTAGGATTTCCAGTACTATGTTGAATAACAGTGGTTGAGAGTGGACATCCCTGTTGTATTCCTGACCTGAGGGGGAAAGATCTTAACCCTTCTCCACTGAGGATGAGATTAGCTTTTCTTCCTTATTACTTCTATTTTCTAGTCTCAGTTTCTTTTATTTTCATTCTGATCTTCATGTTAGCTGTGGGCTTTCTTTCCCCCTAGCTTTAGGAGCTTGGTTAGATGGAGATTTTGTTTCTTAAGGTAGACCTGTAAGTGATTAATCTACTACCTTTACTATATGATTGCTTTTACTGGTGAAATTTTTTCTTTTATATTTTCTTACCTCCAGTTATGACCTTTTTATTCTAACTTTTTTTTTTTTTGGTAAATCTTTGCCCATTTTTGAAATGTTCTCAGAGAGGAAAGAAAATGCAAATTTAGAGTTCTTTACATATTCTGGATATAAGTGCTTTAGCAAATATATGATTTCCAAGAATATTTTCCCATTCTGTGGGTTGTAGTTTTATTTTCTGGATGTCTACTTTGAAACACAATATATACACATATATATTTTTACTTTCGATGGAGTCTTTTTTCCCCCATTGCTGATGCTTTTGGTGTCATGTAGAAGAAACCATTGCCTAATCCAAGGTCATGAATTTCTTCCAAGAGTTTACAGTTTTCATCATTTAAATGTAGGCCTATTATCCATGTAAGTTAATTTTTGTGTATGATGTGAAGCAAAGGTAGGTCTAGCTCTATCCTTTTGCATGAAGATACCAAGTTTTCCCAGCACGATGTTGAAAATCCACCAGTTAATTTTTTAAATCACAGTACCATATTTATTATTTTATAACTATAGTACTTAGCCTGAGCATATTTTTTCCACTTAAGTTCTGGTTTTCACTGAGGGAAAAAAAACAAACTTATCAGTTTTATTTACCTCTGCATTCACTGTACCAGGCATGGAGGCAAAGAGAGTGCCAGGGATTATTATACAGTCAATAAATGTTTAATATCTGAGATTTTACATTAGGTGGGGCTGTTAATATGCATACCTTCCCAGCTGCCTCATGGGCCTCCTATTCTGCGATTCCTCACTAACTGGCATCTCAGAAGGCAACTGTTAGAAAGTAGAAGGCTCAGGTAATGATCTCATGGTTTGTGGGTTCAAGCCCTGGGTCAGCCTCTGTGCTGCTTTGGACTGTGTTCACTAGACTTCTTATGATCATTTTGCAATGTATAAAATATGGAATCATTATACACCTAAAACATGATATTACATGTGAAATATCAATTAAAAATAAATTCTAAAATATGCAGCAAAAATGTTTTCCACCATGTTAACAAAAAGAATGAGTATAGGAATTACTGCAGTAAAAACCTACATTAATAGCTTCATGTTCTTTTGAGGTTTTCAACCGAGGCCTGTATTTTTGCTGGGGCATATTAGTGCCGCAAAAAAGCAGATGAACCAAATTTTGGGTCTTGGCTCTGCCTTTTACAGTTATGACTTGGCCAATGTTGCCTTTATTTCCTCATCTGACAAATGGGACAAAAATGGTGTCTGCACAGGATAATTAAAAAAAATTTTTTTAATGTTTTATTTATTTCTGAGAGAGAGAGACAGCGTGAGTGGGGAGGGTCAGAGAGAGGGAGATACAGAATCTGAAACCGGCTCCAGGCTCTGAGCTGGCAGTCAGCACAGAGCCTGATGCGGGGCTCAAACCCACGAACTGTGAGATTATGACCTGAGCTGAAGTCGGACGCTCAACCGACTGAGCCACCCAGGCGCCCCTGCACAGGATAATTTTAAAAATTAAAATATTGTCTTAGTCTGTTCATGCTGCTGTAATAAAATACCATTAATGGTATAAACAATAAGGAATAGAAATTTCTCAAAGTTCGGGAGGATGGACGTTCCACAGTCCAGGTGCCAGATTTGGTGTGTGGTGAGAACATACTTACTTTGTGATTCACAGCTGATGCCCTCACAGTGGTCCTCAAGTGGGTGAAAGGCAAGGGAGCTCTCTCCAGTGTCTCTCTTAAAAAAGTACAAAAACCTTTCATGAGAGCTCTACTGTCATGGCCTAATTAGCTCCCAAAGACCCCACCTCCTCATACCTCATACCATCACCTCAGATATTAAGTTTTCAGGGTCCAAAGTGTTAACCATTATACCAGGGAACACTGCATTGGATAATAGGTTTTCAGTGTATGGATTTTGGGGGGGCACAAAACTTCAATCTATAGCAGATACCATATACTACAAAATCCCACTCTCAATAAGGTATAAATATTTGCTTCCTTCTCTAATTACTCTCAGAACTGAGAGCAGTGAAAAATGTAAGAGCATTAGAAATGAGAATGAAAAGTCTTCTGCCAATGACTATGGTTGCCAATGACTATACACTGATGATCAGTTAGTTTCTTGTCTGTAGAAAGAAAGAATTCTACTGGTCATAAGTTTTCTAAATTGCTCTTTATTTTGTATTTTCCTCTATTTCCAGGCATCAGACAGAGACATCTCTGATGAATTTGCTTGGCTTTTAACAGGAGACTGAGTTCAAATCTCTTTGTACAGGTAAGGGACTTCTAAAGTCTTTGCATGTGTAAGCAGTGTAGTGTATTGGGAACAGACCTGAATTTGAAGCCTGTATTTTCTACTTACTAGCTGGTTACCTCTAACAAGTGACTGCATCAGTTCTAAGTGCCTTTTCAGTTGAATGTGGGTGAATCACGACATTTAAGGAAACATTTGCAGAATCAGAATCTGAAAAAGAATAGGACCAGCTTACCCCAGGAATCTATTAGGAGCCACTCAACTTTGTTTTTTCAAGGCTCCAACACAGGCAACATCAGTTCTCTTTCTCCATCTCTGTATCACTTAAGATTCAAAATCTAAGGCCTCGCTTAGATCACCACCCAATGCCACTCTGACAATCTAAGACTTCAGCAAATGACAGAGGAGAAGGTGACTCGGGAGAGAAAACTGCTTGATAGGCCTTGACCACTGAAAAAAGGGACTCAACCAACTGAAGGGGACCTGGCAGAGAGAGGTCTGGAATAATATGTAGCTTGACTTTACTCCTTTCTAGCTCTTTGTATCTCATACTAGTGTCTCCAACCGGCCACTGTCAACTGGCAACTTGATGGCAAGGGAGCCCAATGATACAGTTTATATGAAGTTAACCTCTTAGATACCATGGCAGTATAGAGAAGGGTGGGCGCTAGTATATAGAACATCCCTAAAATATTCATCGTAGTGAATGCTTTCTTCCCTCTTATTTAGAAAAAGGCCCATGACTTCTCTTATCCCAGAAGGAAAAGTTATGCGTATAAGCTCTGGTTCAGGAAATTCCTAATAATTTGGAAGTGGCCAAAGACCTGAGTCAGCAGGTTTTCCTCCTCTTCTTCCCTGGGGCAGCCTGCTCTCAGCAAGGCCCAGACTCAGCTGTGGGGTACCTCCTCCTTGAGGAGCCTCATGGAGTCTGTGGGTGGTAGTTCCTCCTACGTGGGTGGTTCCGAGCTCCTGCCAAGGCTGAAGGAATCCACTTCAAAAGATGCCACCACCACCACTGATAAATGGAATCAGAAGGGCAGGGTTTCAGCTCAGACTGTTTCTAAGCACTTTCACCAGGCCCCATTCTTGAGGGCTATTCCTCTTCTGAGTGGATTTGGGTAATGATGGGGGTGGGAGTCTCTACCAAGCAGCCATTTCTTGGTCAAGTACCAACTCATCCCTCAGTGTTAGAAAGGCAGGGAGAAGAGGGGCTCAGCTGCAGCCTATGTGTTCCCTCTTATTTCCATTTGCTAAATAAGGTTGGAATACTTCTCAGTTTACTCTACAAAGGTAATCTGTCATCTCTTAATACATTAAAAACAGACCAAGTTAAATTTACGCTTTTCTTCCATACTTTTCAAATGGATTTGATTGCTGTGATTCTGCAGCTTAGGAAAACAGACAAAACCAGACATTTGTAAGAAAGGAATATTTTGTTTTTATAAAGGTGGCATTGAAATGGGCAAGAGAGCATGAAATAGGGCTCCCAAACCTGGATATGAGGATCAGCTGAACTTGGTAAAGTTGTTCTCCTCTGTGGGCCTTCATTTCAATGTTTGCAGTAAGATTTGTGTAGGTAAGAAAGGTTGAAATATAAACTGACCCAATATACCTAGAAGAATGTCCTCTGTTTATTAGATGTTCTGATAAAGAATTATGCCTCTAGAAGGTATAATTTACCCCTCTCTCCTGTTCCCCAACCCCTGCCTCTGATAGCCACCAATCTGTTCTGTGTCTGATTTACCTTTTGAATATCTTGAGTTGTAGATTCAAAAGGTTTACAGTTAGCATTTTCATAATAAAGAAAAATGGAAACCGTAAGAGGGCAAAGGAGGAGGAGATTGGTTTTTTGTTTTTTGGGTTTTTTTTGTTTTTTTTTTTTACAAAATATGGTTTTGCCTTTGAGCTCTTGTGCTTGAGAAGTAGTATGGAGTAATAATATAAAGAAACCATGGGATTTTGGACATAGGCTCAAATCTCAGAACTGCTGCCGAGGTACTGGTACTGAGGCCACTCAGCTATAAATAATGATTTTCACAGCCTAAGACATAAAGGTGCCTGAAGTACTTTGCACATACTGGTCATTCATTAATGGGGGCTTTTTATGTTCACATTTGCTTACGTTTGTCTAATGACACTAAAAGATCTTGGTTGACTAGTAACCTTGCACTGGCTCTTTCTTCTCTGGGGCAATATTAATATTGAATGTGCACCTTAATGAATGACAGAGACATTGTGCAAACCAGTTAGTTTCTACAAGGCGGTCTGCGAAATGTAGCAGCCATACCAGGATCTTTTAAAAGTCCAAGTTAGAAGAAATGGATTCCTGTCCCACTTTTCCCTAGGAAATGTGTTTCCATCCGGAGGTGGAACTAAATCAGCAGGGGGTTTCTAGGCCAACTTTGTGACAAGACTCCCTTTTCTTAGTTCACAGCATAGAGCACTGGTAAGAGAATAGACTCTAGAGCCAGATTGTCCAAGTTTGACAACTGAAGTCTTCTTCAGTATCTTGATTTGAAAAAGAGGTCAATAATTATACCAAACTTAAAGGGTGGTTAGGCCAATTCTATGCAATAAGATGTTTAAAGTACCTAAAACAGTATTTAACACATAGTAAACGATACAAAAATATTAATAAAAAAGGTGGTCAGGTGGTAAAGTCTCTGACTCAGGAAATTCCTAAAAATTTGGAAGTGGCCAAAGGCATGAGTCAGTTTTTCTCCTCTATATTTTTAATATAGAAATTTCATTATTCACAGGCCTAGCTGTCAACTTCCCTACTATTAATTATTATTAATGAACCTAGGTATCACTGGGAGTCTCTCTGCCCTGGGTTTGGCTTAATGCCCTAGGATTCAATGATCAGAATAAATGTAGAGTCCTCTCCTTGACTCTGAACGTGTCTGACATTGGCATGGGGACTGAAAATTATGGCTAAAGCATATTTCTCCATCATGTAAAAGGGACTCTGAAAGTAAATGTCCCCATGCAGGATTGTGGCTCTCACAATCTTGTGTAAGCAAGAACCTAGATTCCTTCTATCATTCATTCAGATCTACCTCATCACTTCATACTCCTAGACACCTGTTGCTGGAACTCCAGCCATCAAATCCCAGTTGCAGGCCAGAAGGGAGATTTTTTAAATGTGAAGAAAAAAAATTATATGGACATCCCATTTGTTATATTTTTAAGTAATCTCTACAAGCAACTTACAACCCTGAGATCAAGAGTGGCATGCTCTACTGACTGAACCAGCCAGGTGCCCCATATTGACTCTTTTTAAAGGATCCTTGACAGAAATTCTAGAAAATAATTCTGCCTTTGTCTCCGTGGCTAGAATGTAATCACTTGGCCTTACCTGTCTACTAGAGAGGATCAAAAATAGTCCTTTAAATGAGTACATGGTCAAGGGATAGACATGAGTAGGTAAAATAACCATCTTTGCCAGATGGTTCCCTGTCCCTGCTCCCAAATATGCTCAGACCCATGGAGAGACCTAGGAATATATTCTGCCACTCATCAACTTTCAGAAGAAATCTATCCCATCACATTTTTACAGCCTTTTAGAAAATCATCATGGGGTTAGAGGTGTAGGGATCACAGGCAAGTTATATGGCTATTTAAGCTTATGTCACTGTCCCCAGAAACTTTTCTAAGACTCTTCCCTGTCCATCCCAAAACTGTTTTTGTGAAGTCAGAGCTCCAAGCCTGTGACTTTTCCTGCTGCACACAGACCCCTAGAACATATAGTTTAGCTCCTGCCCCGTTTCCCCTCAGCTCTGTGAGGGACTCAAGTGGTCAGCTGGGTAGTAAGCCGAGGAATAATAATAATAAGGATAGAAACAATCTGTCCAGTGCCCCATGTGCCATTGCTTCTGTTACATAACTGTGATCTTTACAACAACCTGTCATGGAGACCGCTATCATCTCACTATCACTGAGGGAATTCAGGCTCAAGAGATGGTAGTAAACCTCACAATTTTATTTCAACAGTGCTTAATTTTGTGAGTTATGTAACATTTATGCACATGTTCATTTAATATTTCCACTGTTTTCACTGAAGCGCAATAATGAATGATTATTTGGTATTGTAACCCAGGTCGGATAAGCTCTAGATTTTATATCATTTTCCATCTAAGCTTCTCTAGTCTTGTCTTCTGCAGGACACACAACCCACTGCCTTCAACTTTCTGAAGCTGCAATAGCTTCTAGATCCCTTAGCATAAAAGTCTCCTCTCAACACATTTTGGTTTGCCAATGCTGTTTTTTTAAGTTTATTGATTTTGAGATAGAGGGAGGGAGACAGAGAATCCAAAGCAGACTCTGCACTGCTGACACAGAGCCCGGTGCAGGGCTCAAACTCACAAAACTATGAGATTGTGACTTGAACTGAAACCAATTGTCTGCTGCTTAACTGACTGAACCACTCCGGTGCCCCACCAATGCCATTGTTGAAATACAACACTCAGACTTGAACCTGATTCCTAGTTGTGGACAGTTCAGCAAAAATAAAACCAAAACCAGCCCTAATTCATGACACTTTTTTCTTAAGTAATCTCTACCCTTAACGTGGGGCTCCAACTCACAACCCTGATATCACATGCTTTACCGACTAAGCCAGCTAGGTGTCCTTAATTCATGGCACTGTTTAATATAGATGGTCAAAGAAGAAAACTACTCTAATGATTAGAAAATAATTGTGTTACTAGCACCAAGTGCTAAGTTGAGTATTGAGGTTTTGAAAGAGCTTGGGTTGTACAGTTAAGTAATATTTAGTGGAATGTTAGAATTATAGAGATTGGAAAGGTTGTCAGGTGGCATTGAGATCAGAGTTGCCTTTATTGCTCACATGAAACTCTTAATAAGACTATTATTTAAAGAGCAGTTTCCAAGGATCAGCTACCGTGTGAGGTATAGGACCAGAGATCTCTCTTAATCTAAATTATTTAGGAATTATTTCTATAAAACACAAAGGACAACTAAGTCTCAGAAGGTCAAGTAGCCCAATTAGAAACTCAGACAGTAAAGTAGCAAGAATGAAAATCAAATCCATGGTTCTGCTGACTAAATCCAAAGCAAATTGCTGAATTCTGGACAACTGTCATTTTTGCCCAAGGCCCCAGTTCCTCATCTGTGAAATCAGCAGTCTGAGGCCATAGGGTCTATGGAAGCGACAATGTGCTGGAGTGGACCATGAGAGCAGATGGTTTTATTTTCAGAAATTTTGTGAGCTGGTTTTAAACACAGCCATCATTGACAGACTAGATAAACGTCAAGTTTACATTAAACATTTAAATGAACATTAATAACATTACAATAAAAATATTCAAAACTCAAATTTTTTTTTTTTACTTCATTTGACTTCTGTAAGCTCTTGAGGCTACTTATTATATGTCCCTACTGTAGAAATATTGTGCGTTGCTAGGCTACTGCCCTTATTGCCCTGCTTTCTGTTCAGTGAGGCCATAGTGGTGGCATGATGTCTACCAGGCAGGAGTTTTACACAATGGAAATCAGCTACAAATGCTACAAATCAAGACTTGGTTTATTGTTGGTTGTGTGGACTTAGGAAATTGATGGAAAATAATAATACAGATTAAAGTAAAATGTGTCCTATGGGAATTACATAGGAGTAGCACAAAGAATGAGAAAATACTGCTCTAATATTTGAAAACTACTATCCAATATTCAGAAGTTATGCAACCTCATTAATAATGGGGAGCCCCAACGTGTCTGTGTTGTTGTTATACTCTTATCTCATTAACAGAAATGAAAAAATATCAGCCAACAAGTTCAGGAAAGAGGGTAGAGTAGGAGGATTCTGGGCTCACTTCGTCCCATGGACTGAGATAATGGCTACATATATATAAGCAATGAGCTCTGAAAATGACCTGAAGACTGGCAGGATTGTCCTTTGATGGTTAATCGTAGAGAGGCGGCCACATTAGAAAATGGTAGGAGGGGCAGACACATGGTTGGGAGCCAAACCCCCCAGTGAGACTAACCACAAGCAGGAGGGATGCCACAAGCATAGAGAAGAGCATTAGACCCCACACAAGGCACTCCTGGCACCCGGGATCTAGGAAGATGAGTCCTCATAACATCTGGCTCTGAAAAACAGTAGGGCTCAATGTCAGGAGCTTTTTAAAGTCAGCAGGGCTTAACTCAGAGAGCCTGAGGGCCACAGGAAACTGAGTCCCCACCCTTTAAGAGCCAGCATAATAAATACTTCACCCTGAGACAGAGCACAGAAGCAGCAGTTTGCAAAGAGCCTGTGGTATACATAAAGGAGAGTTATTTACTAATCTCAGAACAGGAGCTGGACGGGCAAGGATCTTCAGGAGATTTCTCTGAGAACAAAAGTGCTGGCAAGTGCCATTTCTCTTCCCCTCCCCCTGCCTCGATCGGTGGACGGCTGTGAGGGCCAGCACGGACACTGTCCATCTACCTCGCTGGCACTGCGTGCCCTGCTTGTCTCTTCCCCTCTGGGCCTGCCCCGTCCAACCTGCCCACCTCACCAGCTGTCCCTTGAAAGTGGCTCCTGACCCACTGGCAGCTCTGCAGGCAGCCCCATCACAGACTGGCACCACTCCGAAGTGACTCCTGCCCTGGGGAGTGGGGAAATCACCCTACACACCAGCACCCACAGATTCAGCGGCCCAGCCCCTCAGCTGGCTGTTCAGGGAGCAACTCCTGACCATCAGCACGCCTGCACTTGTGGCGGGGAGGCTGACTGCAGACAGCTAGCCTGAATGCCAGCCCCACCTACCAATGAGCCTGTGGTGGCCTCAGGCCTCTCCAGCAGCATGGGGACCAACCCTGCCCAGTGCATCCACAGCAGACATAGCAGGCTGAAGGCAAATGTAGCTCAGCCACAAGAGTGGGGCACATGCAGCCCACACAGGCACCCGGGGTGCCTGGTTCCGGTGACCGGGAGGGAGTGTGCTAGAGGGGCACCCCAGAACCTCTTCTACACAAGGCCACTACCTTCAAGACCAGGAGACATAGTTGATCTGCTACACGGAAACAGAGACAGACAAAAAGGAGACAGAGGTGTGGTCTTAAATGTAGGACAAGACAAAAAAGCTAAATGAAACCAAAATAAGCAATATACCTGATGAATAATTCAAAGTCATGGTCATACACATGAAGAGATGCTCAACATCACTCATGATCAGGGAAATACAAATCAAAACCACATTGAGATACCACCTCACAGAGGTCAGAGTGGCTAAAATTACTAACTCAGGAAACAACAGATGCTGGTGAGGATGCAGAGAAACAGGAACTCTCTTGCACTGTTGGTGGGAATGCAAACTGGTGCAGCTGCTCTGGAAAATAGTATGGAGATTCCTCAAAAAATTAAAAATAGAACTACCCTATGTCCCAGCAATAGCACTACTAGGAATTTATCCAAAGGATACAGGAATGCTAATTTATAGGGGCACATGTACCCCAATGTTTATAGCAACACTTCCAACAATAGCCAAATTATGCAAAGAGCCTAAATCTCCATTAACTGATGAATAGATACAGAAGATGTGGTTTATATATACAACGGAGTACTACTTGGCAATGAGAAAGAATGGAATCATGCCATTTGCAGCAAAGTGGATGGAACTGGAGGGTATTCTGCTAAGTAAAATAGGTCAGTCAGAGAAAGATATCATATGTTTTCACTCATATGTGGAACTTGAGAAACTTAATAAAAGACCGTGGGGGAAGGGAAGGGGAAAAATAGTTAAAAACAGAGAGGGGGGGAGGCAAACCCTAAGAGACTCTTAAATACAGAGAACAAATTGAGGGTTGATGGCAGTGGGTGGGGGAGGGGGGAATGGGTGATGGGTATTGAGGAGGGCACTTGTTGGGATGAGCACTGGGTGTTGTACGTAAGGGATGAGTTATGGGAATCTACCCTCAAAACCAAGAGCACACTGTATACACTGTATGTTAGCCAACTTGACAATAAATTATATTTAAAAACAAACACAAAGTCATGGTCATAAAGATACTCACTGGGCTCAAGAGTGGATGAACTCCATGAGAAAAAATTCACACACACACACACACACGAATGTAATAACTGAAATATTAAAAAAAAAAAAACACTAAAGGGGATTAACAGCAGATTAGGAGGCAGAAGACGGGATCAGCATTCTGGAAGGCAGGGTAATGGGAAAGCAACCAAGCTGAATACCAAAAAGGAGAAAGAACGACAAAAATGACAATAGATTAAGGAACTCAGTGACATCAAGTGTAATAACATTCACACTATAGTGATCCTAGAAGGAGAAGAGAGTGAGAAGGGGGTAGAGGATCAGTTTGAAGAAATAATACCTGAAAACTTCCCCAATCTGCAGAAGGAAACAGACATCCAAGTCCAGGAAACACAAAGAACCCCTAACAAGATTAACCCATGGAGGTCCATACCAAAACACATAATAATAAAAACAGCAAAAGTAACAATTTTAAAAACAGCAAGAGAAAGAAAAATTACATAAAAGGGAAACTCTGTAAGGCTATCAGCTGATTTTTTAACAGAAGCTTTGCAAGCGAGAGTCAGAAGCAGAATATTCACCATGCTGAAAGATCCACAACTGAGAATACTCTACACAGCAAGGTTATCATTCAGAATTGAAGAAGGGATAAAGAGTTTAGCAGAAAAACAAAAGATAGGAGTTTACTGACACTAAATCAGACTTAAAAGGAATGTTAAAGGAAATTCATTATAAAGAAAAGGTCAAACCCAAAAGAAAATTATGGAAGGAAAACATTTCATAAGCATTTAATAAAGTAAATGCTTTACTAAAGTAAAGTAAAATAAGCATTTAATAAAGGTAATAGATTAATCATTTACAAAGCCTGTATGGAGGCTAAAACACCTAAGTAGTAAACTCAGTCATATCTACAAAAATCAGTCAAGGATACACAGAATAAAAGCTGTGAACTATGACCTCAAATACATAAAATATCCAGGGAGTAAAATTGTAGTACTTACACAATTTGTTTGACTTAAGCAACCAGCAACTTATTATAGACTGTTCTATACATAGGATATTATATATGAACCCAGTGGTAACCACACATCAAAAACCTATTATAGATACACAAGAAATAATAAGAAAGGAATATAAGCATAACACTAGAAGCCATCATACCACAAAGAGAGTAAGAGAAAAAAGGAACAGCACTATAAAAACAGAAAATAATTAATGAAATGACAATACATATATACTTGTCAATAATTAAATGTAAATGGACTAAGTGCTCCAATCAAAAGACATAGGGTGACTGAATGGGTTAAAAAACCAAGACCCATCTATATACTGCCTGCAAGAGACTCACTTCAGAGCTAAAGACAAATACAGACTGAAAGTGAAGGGATGGAGAAACACATACCATGCAAATGGATGTGGGGAAAAAAAGCCAGGGTAGCAATACTTCTGTAAGACAAAATGGACTTTAAAACAAAGGCAAAGAAGGGTACTACATAATAATAAAGAGATCAATCCAATAGGAGGCTGTAACAACTGTAAGTATCTATGCACCTACCATTGGACAATCTAAATATATAAAGCATATATTAACAGACATAAAGGGAGAAATTGACAGTAAAGCAAAAGTGTAGGGGACTTTAACACCCCATGTCCATCAGTGGATAGATCATTCAGCCTGAAAATTAAGGAAACAGTGGCTTTGAATGACATATTAGACTAGAGGGAACTAATAGATATATAAAGGACATTATACCCAACCCAGAAGAATATATATTCAAGTGCACATGGGACATTCTCCAGGCTAGATCACATTGGGCCACAGAAAAAGCCACAGTAAGTTTGAGAAGACTGAAATCATACCCAGTGTCTTTTCTGACCACAATGGTAATAAACTAGGAATCAATTACAAGAAAAAAAATCTGGAAAGAACACAAATACATAGAGGCTAAATAACATGCTACTAAACAATAAATGAGCCAACTCAGAAATCAACAAGGAAATTAAAAAATACCCAGGGACAAGTGAAAATGAAAACACAATGGTCCAAAATCTTAGGATACAGCAAAAGCCTTTCTAGGAGGGAAGTTTATAGCAATACTGGCCTACCTCAAGAAACAAGAAAAAATCTAAAAAAAAAAAAAAAAAATCTAACCTTACACCTAAGGGAGCTAGAAAGAGAAGAACAAACACATTAGTTCTACCAAACATTTAAAGAAGAGTTAACACCTATTCTCAAGTGATTATAAAAAAGAAAAAAGGAAGCGGAAAGAAAGCTTCCAAATTCATTCTACAAAATTAGTACTACTGATACCAAAACCAGACAGATACTAAAAAACAAAATGGAAAAACTGCACATCAATATACCTGATGAACATTGAGCAAAATCCTCAACAAAACATTAGCAAACTGAATTTAAAAATACATTGAGGAGGGGCGCCTGGGTAGCTTAGTCGGTTAAGCGTCCGACTTTCGCTTGGGTCATGATCTCGTGGTTCGTGGGTTCGAGCCCCGCGTCGGGCTCAGAGCCTGGAGCCTGTTTCAGTCTGTGACTCCCTCTCTCTCTGACCCTCCCCTGCTCACACTGTCTCTCTCTCTCTCTCCTAGAAATAAATAAAATATTAAAAAAAAAAAATACATTGAGGAGCGCCTGGATGGCTTAGTCAGTTAAGTGCCTGATTTCAGCTCAGGTCATTATCTCCTGGCTCACCAGTTTGAGCCCTGCGTTGGGCTCTGTGCTGACAGCTCGGAGCCTGCTTCAGATTCTGTGTCTGCCTCTCTCTGCCCCTTCCCTGCTTGTGCGCTCTCTCTCTCTCTCTCTCTCTCTCTCTCAAAAATAATAAACATCAAAATAAATAAAAACATTAAAAAAATTATTCACTACAATCAAGTGGGATTTATTCCAGGATATAAACATTATTTAATCTTATTAATATGATACATTTTATTAATGAGAGAAAGGATAAAAAACATACGATCTTAATAGACATTGAAAAAGTATTTGACAAGATACAGTATCCATTGTTGATAAAAACTCAACAAAGGTAGTTTCATAGAAAACATACATTAACATAATGAGGACCACATATGAGAAACCCACAGTTAATATATTTAATGGTGAAAAACAAAGTCTTTCCTCTAAAGATCAGGAACAAGGAAGGATGTTTTCACAACTTTATTTCAGCATAGTACTAGAAGTCTTAGATCCAGCACTGGGACAATAACAAGAAATAAAAGGCATCCAAATTGGCAAAAAGTAATACTATCACTATTTTCACATGACAGACTAATAGAGAAAACCACCTAAAATCCACCAAAAAATTGATAGGAATGGATAGAATTCAGTAATATTGCAAGATACAGAATATACAGAATCTGTTGCATGTCTATATACTAATAAGAAGAAAGAGAAACTAAGAAAGCAACTCCATTTACAATTCTACCATAATAAAATATCTAAGAATAAATTTAACCCAAGGAGCTGAAAGACCTGTACTTTGAAAACTATAAATACATTGACAAAAGAAATTGAAGAAGACAAAAACGGAAATATACTCCATACTACTCATGGATTGGAAGAATTAGTATCATTAAGAAGTCCATACTACCCAAAGCAATCCACAGATTCAACTAATCGCTGTCAAAATGCCAAAAGCCTTTCCACAGAACTAGGACAAATAATCCTAAAATTTGTATGGAACCACAAAAGATTCTAAATAGTGAATGCAATCCTTAGAAAGACCAAAGTTGGAGAAATCCCAGATTTCATGATATAATACAAAGGTATAGTAATCAAAATAGTATGGCTATTAGCACAAGAAGAGACACACAGATTCATCAAGGAGGATAAAGAAACTAGAAATAAACCCACACCTATATGATCGATCAATCTTCAACCAAAGGAGGCAAGAATATACAATGGGAAAAAGACAGTGTTTTCAATAAATGGTGTTAATAACACAACTTTCTTACACCATACACAAAAATAAACTCAAAATGGATTAAAAACCTAAATTTTAGACCTGAAACCATAAAACTCCCAAATGAAAACATAAGCAGTAATCTCTTGGACATCAGCCGTAGCAACATACTTATGGATATACTTCCTCAGGCAGCAGAAATGAAAGCAAAAACAAATAATTGAGACTACATCAAAATAAAAAGCTTTTGCACAGAAAAGCAAACCATCAACAAAACAAAAAGACAACCCAGTGAACAGGAGAAGATATCTGTAAATAAGATAACTGATAAGCATATGTAAATGTCAATATAACTGATAAGGGATTAATATCAATATATAAAGAACTTACACAACTCAATACAAAACAAATAAAATCAAACCAAAAAATCCCCCACCAATCTGTTTTAAAAACTAGGCATATCCGGAATAAACATTTTTCTTTCTTTTTCTTAAATAGTTTATTGTCAAGTTGGTTTCCATAGAAAACCCAGTGATCATCCCAACAAGTGCCCTCCCTCACCCCCCCTTCCCGTCTCCCTCATCCCCATCAGCCCTCAGTTTGTTCTCAGCATTCAAGAGTCTCATGTTTTGCCTCCCTCCCTCTCCCCAACTATTTTTCCCCTTCCCCTTCCGCATGGTCCTCCATTAACTTCCTCCTAATCCATCGATACGTGCAAACATATGGTATCTGTCCTTCTCTGCCTGACTTATTTTGCTCAGTCTAACACCCTCAAGTTCCATCCATGTTGCTACAAATGCCCATATTTCATTCTTTCTCATTGCCATGTAGTATTCCATTATATAGATAAACCACATCTTTTTTTTTATTTTTTATTTTTAGGAGAGAGAGAGACAGCGTGAGCAGGGGAGGGTCAGAGAGAGAGGGAGTCACAGACTCTGAAACAGGCTCCAGGCTCTGAGCTGGCAGTCAGCACAGAGCCCGACACGGGGCTCGAACCCACGAACCGCGAGATCATGACCCAAGTGAAAGTCGGACGCTTAACCGACTAAGCCACCCAGGCGCCCCAAACCACATCTTCTTGATCCATTCATCAGTTGATGGACATTTAGGCTCTTTCCATGTTTTGGCTATTGTGGAGAGTGCTGCTATGAACATTGGGTTACATGTGCCCTTATGCATCAGCATTCCTGTATCCCTTGGATAAATTAATAAACATTTTTCCAAAGGAGATCTTCAGATGGCCAACAGATACATGGAAAGATACTCAACATCACTAACCATTAGTGAAATGCAAATCAAAATGACAACGAGATAACACTTCACACCCGTCACGGTAGCTAATGTCAAAAAGACAAGAAATAGGGGCACCTGGCTGGCTCAGTCAGTTAAGCATCCAACTCTTGATTTCAACTATGGTCATGATCTCATGGTTTAAGAGATGTAGCCCAGAGTCAGGCTTTGTGCTGACACTGTGGAGTTTGCTTGGAATTCTCTCTCCTTCTTCCTCTCTCTGCCTCTCCCCTGCTCATGCTCTCTCTCTCAAAATAAATAAATTTTTTAAAAAAGATGAGTAATAACAAGTGTTGGTGGGGATGTAGAAAAAAGGGAATCCTCCTACACTATTGGTGGGAATGTAAACTGGTGTAACCACTGTGGAAAACAGTATGGGCCTTCCTCAAACAAATAAAATGATAACAACTTAGGATCCAATAATTCTACTACTGGGTATTCAAGAAAACAAAAACACTAATTTGGAAAAAAAAATATGCACATATAGGTTCGTTGCAGCATTATTTACAATAGCTAAGACATGGAAGCAACCCATGTTTACGAATAGATAAATGAATAAAGAAATGGCACATATACACAATGGAATATTACTCAGCCCAAACCAAGAATGAAATCTTGCCATCTGCAACAAAATAATGGATCTAGAAGGTATTATGCTAAGTGAAGCAGAAAAAGACAAATACCATTTGATTATTTAAAAAAAAAAAAAAAAAAAAGAATCCAGACTCTTAAATACAGAGGAAAAAAATGGGTGGTTGCCTGGTAGAAGACAAGATGACCAGAGAGTGAAGGGCCGTTAGGAGGTACAAAGGTCCAATTATAAAATAAATTACAGAAGTGAAAAATATAGTATAACAGTCAATAATATTATAATAAAGTTGAATGATGACAGTGAATATACTTATTGTGCTGCGCATGGAGTAATGTTAGAATTAACGTTTTATACCTGAAGCTCATATAACATTGTATATTAATTATACTTGAGAAAAAAATAACCAGCACTGGTCAGTTGCAACCACAGATTGGCTATATGTAAAAGAGTTCAATAAAATCATTGAAAACATTTAGTGAGAATTAGTTGGCTGTATGAAATGTATAATTAAAAGTCCTCTATTTTTATTAATGTGTGCTAGGCTTTCCATAGAGCAATAAATGTTTAAATATAAATATATGTGTACACAGATACACACATGTAAGACACTGGGGGGTGGTTGTTGGATGTTTATCACACTTGGCTGCATTGGGGTTTTCCTCGTCTTTGATATTACGGGAGCCTAACTACAACCAGTAGGTGGAGACCACGGGGCGCCAGGCGCTATGAAGAACCGGCTCAGTGGTTAGAGACGTTTGTGGCTGGAATGGCCGCCTGAAGAGGTGGTGAGGTCCTGTTCGTGTGCCAACACCAAGGCCACTCCACAGCGGGGAAAAGGATGCAGATGATGGTGGACATTCTTCCTTCCCAACCGGACAGTTTCACATCCACTAGGGAAGAGGGTGTCAGAGTGACAGGTGGGTACAGTACCTGTGAGGCAGTGGCCGATGGCTCTGGCCTACTTTCAAGCTCTGAACATATCAGTCAAGAGTCTGATCTACTTGTTGATATTCCTTAATAAACGGAAGCTCCCTGGGTGGCCAGAGTCAGAATACATTGCTCCTTGAGTTAATCCCCTCCACTACCGCGTATGCTTCCTCAGTTGCTGTGCATTTTAGGTGTTTGTGTGGTAACTTCTCATCTGAGAATTTATGCCTTCCGTGGCTCAGGGCTGTGCCTAGCCATATATAATAAAGGAGTTGCTTAAGAAATCATTTTTTTAATTGTATTTTAAAGGAAATCAATATGAATTCAATTTTTTTTTCAGTTCCTCCAGCTTTAGAATTACAGAGATGGTCAGAAAACCTTCCCTCATTGAATGCCCTCAGAGCCACCAACCATCTCCACTGCCCTGTTGAGAAAAACTTCATCAGTGGACAGTATTCTGACATATGTCACCTGTGGATTACAAGCTTTAACTGGGATGGTTTTCTTAGAACTTCAAGACTGAGTTCAACGGAAGCAGATCAGTGAATATTTTTTTAATTAACCTGGCATTAATACTGGTTTAACATCAGTGAAGAGCCAAGTAGAGATTTTGAATGGAAGCAAACCAGTTTTAACTGAGTGACCTCTTTGATCCGGAATTATACTAAATACATAGCCTCTCTCTGCTCTAATCTTCCAACATTCTGTAAGAAGAAGAAACTGAGGCTAAGAGGTTAAGATGGCTTGCCTGGTTGCAAACCAAATGCCTCACCTTGAAGGTAGCAGGGCCACCGTTTGAATCCCCCATTCTAAATACCATGGTTTTTCATATAAATCCTATTGCCTCTTTGTAGAAGGATTCTATTAAAAAACAGAGGTTTCTACATGAGTCTGTAGGATAAACATTGTTTAGCTGAGGGGGCGCCTGAATGGCTCAGTCAGCTGGGTGTCCAACTTCGACTCGAGTCATGATCTTACAGTTCATGGGTTCAAGCTCCGCATCGGGCTCTGTGCTGACAGCTCAGAACCTGGAGACTGTTTCAGATTCTGTGTCTCCCTCTCTCTCTCTGCCCCTCCCCTGCTCATGCTCTGTCTCAAAAATAAATGTTAAAAAAAAATTTAAACATTCAACTGATGACTCCTAATTATCCACAGGAAAAGACGGTCATAGTGGCCAATGAGGGAGAAAAGAGCTATTTGAAAAATAATGTGGAGATTGCTCTGGCTGTTTTTGATGGACTCAGAGACATGAAAACTGGGAACCAAAAACAGAGGGGAGGGGGCTGTGAACCATTCTGGGCATGAGTTCTGAAGCCTCATGACCCAGGTGTATGCCACAGAGTCAGCTGTCAAGAAAGACTCCAGTGCCCCACTCACAGACCATCTCTCACCATGCAGCCACAGTCCCCTTGCACATGACAGAATTCCACTCCCTTCATTCTCTATGTTCTCTAAGTGTCTCCTTACCCTCTGGTTCTTCTCCTGCTTCATGTCTGCAAAGAACCTGGCAGCCAGTTCTAGCTCTTCACACCCTCATGCTGGCCCCTGTGACCTCATTCCTGGAGACACTGGCTGCAACATGATCTCCTTCCTTCATTCCCCCTTGCTTGTCTCTAGACAGTCTGTCCCATGAGGGTGACGAGGATGCTCTACCAAGGCCATGTGAATCGGAACCTCACGGAGCCTGCACAAGAACTGAAGAAACTTCAGGCTTAACACCACTCGCCAGCATGTGGCAGCTCTCCATATCCTCAGAACAGCCTTATTTATAGCCTCCCACTGCCTTCCCCCAAAGTAACCTTAGCTCTTAGCATCTTGCAAAGTGATTTATGTGAACCAATTACTAACTGAAGTATCCGGAAAAACAGAAACTTAAAAAAAAAAAAAAAAAGTGTTGTCCGAGGTTGAGAAAAAAGATCCCAGAACTGCTGAGATGACTGCACACACACTCATTCCCTCGCTCTCCTTCTCGCCCACTCCTCCTCTGCCCCTCTTCTCTCCCCTCCTCCTCCCTCCTCTCTCTCTCCTTAGCTTCTCCCCTCCCTTGCGCCTTCTCTCTTCCACTTGCTCTTCTCTCCTCCTTTCACATCTCTTTCCTCCCCTCTCCTTTGTTTTCTCTCCCTCCCCTCCTCCCCCCTCTCTCCCTCTGCCTCAGGAATTATTAATGAAGTAAACATAGTTTGATCTAGTTAACAGTCTCAAAATTATATACATCGCTCTAGTGTCAGCTATAAAGCATCCTGAACCTGTATTTTGGCAATACTCACATGCACAAGTTTCAAAATATCCACCCCCAGGATCCAGAAATCAGTGACCATCTTAAAGGACAGTGGCAACATTTGATTTATGCATTTATAAATGTTGAGGCAACAGAATTCTGAGTAACAGTCAGAAAGTATGTACCTACGAAGCTATAAAAAATGATGACTGAAGGGCGCCTGGGTGGCTTAATCGGTTAAGCGTCTGACTTTCGCTTAGGTCATGATCTCGCGGTTGGTGGGTTCGAGCCCCGCGTTGGGCTCTGTGCTGACTGCCAGCTCAGAGCCTGGAGCCTGTTTCAGAGTCTGTGACTCCCTCTCTCTCTGACCCTCCCCTGCTCACGCTGTCTCTCTCCTAGAAATAAAAATATTTTAAAAAATAATAAAAAAAATGACTGGCGAGTTTTCCGAAAGACTTTTTTTTTTTGAGAGAGACACAAAAACATCGAAATAGAAAAGAAAATCTCATAATTACACTTTGTTCTCCTCCTGGTGCGTTTCAAAGCAACCATCCAAAGCAAGTGCTTTGTAACATACAAACCAGGACTTTGCAACTAGACCAACTATCAATTTGTTTTGTTTTTTTTTTGAAACAACTTGTACCATCTCATAGTCTGCTTTCCCTTTTCATTACTACAGCAGTGACTCTGAATAATGTTTGTCTTAACTGGGAGGCAGTTTTCTCATTACTCAACGCATAGCTTATCATTTTCTCACCAGCCTATGGCATTCTATAGCAGGTATGGTGTATCTTCACACGCCGGCCTGTCTGGAGAGGGCGTGATGGCATTACTCCTATGTTTTGCCCCCGCTGTCTTCATGAAGTGGCCACATCCTTGATTTCTGCATTTGCCAATCCAGGATAATGTCGCCTTCTCCCAGTGGATGCTAGGAGCGAATGAAATCGCTCTTGGCACATGCTTCTATCCCTAACAACTACTAACTCTTTCCTTTTATTAAAGGACCTTCCTATACCTCTTCACAGCCGTGACTTCTGTGAGAAAACTCGGGACTTGACTGAGAATGGCTTGTTCCCAGCCCCACACTGCTGATCAATATCTTGGGCCTATTACCTCAGTTTTGAATAAAGGGTCATGTTAATAGATCTCTGAGCTATGACCCAGGGTGATTATCTTAGTATTGCTTGTGGGCATATGCGATCTAACTTTTGATAATTTTCTATGTACCAAACACTGATCGAAACAATTTATGAAAGTTTTGTTTCACTTAGATATATTTAAGGTGATATTTTAAATCTTAAGAATTAAGGTATTATTCCCACTGGCAGGTAAGGTGATTCAAGTGCTCAGTGAACACCCAGGTTTCCTGAGGTTTCACAATTATTAAGGAGGAAACCAAGCAATTAGATTTTATAGTACAAGGCTTTTTTTTTTTTTAATGTTTATGTTTCAAAGACACCAAACTGAGGTAGGGGTGGGGCAGATAGAGAAGGAGACACAGAATCCGAAGCAGGCTCCAGGCTCTGAGCCATCAGCACAGAGCCCCATACGGATCTCGAACTCAAGAACTTGATCATGACCTGAGCTGAAGTTGGACACTTAACAGACTGAGCCACCCAGGCGCCCCAAGATTACAAGGCTTAATGAAAATCTTCCTCGATCATCTGTGTGATCCAATGAAGTGGCGTCTTTGGGCCCCATCATTACCAGCTCAGTTGTCCTGACTCAGTGGTGTTGACCACTGAGCACTGACCCTACAGCCACTGAAGCCATTTCTATGGTTACTGTGTGGACCACTCCACACAGTATTTGCTGTGTCTGAAACCTCACACACTGTAACTGAGTGTGAGGACAAAGAGATTTCCACAGGAAAACTATAGTATCCTACATCATATTCCCTTGAAAAAAAAAAAGAGTGAGGGATGGGGATAGGGTAGAGAGGGGCAAAGAGAGGGAGACAGAACACTCCTTGGGAGAGCTACACGGCCAAGCAGGGGCAGAGAGAGAGATGACGGGGGGGACAGAACCTAGAACTCTCGCTGGGGAGCCTTAGGGAAGATTTCAGATGCGTGTTTGTGTTTGAGATGAATCTTGAGGAAAAGTAGAAGTTTCGTGTCAAAATATGAGACATTACAAGCAAAAATGAAGGAAATAGCCCTGTTTTGCCTCAGCAATGGAACATTCCATGGGACTGACTTCAGGGAAGGAGGGTTGGAAGGAAGCTTGAATATTTAAGATATGGAGATCTTAATGGTAGTCGGGAGCCATTGGGGGTGGGGGGGTTGAATCATGATCAGATCGACCCTTTATAAGCTTACCTCAGCGGTACTCTAGAGGAGACACTGGAGTAAACGGGAAGGAGATGAAAACAGAGGCTCTTGCAGTGGTTTTGTTGAGAAAGGATGTGGGTGTGAGCCATGGGTGAGATGCGGACAGTGAGGAAGGGGCAGATGGAGATTGGCTGATACAGAACAGGCGGGACTGAGGAACAGGGGGGATGTGGCACCAGGATGTCAAGGTCAGAGAAGACAGACTCATCACTCCCGCTATTTCTCTGTCAGTCTCTGACATGAGTCTCACCTCCTAACCACGTACCTCCTGGACTGCTTGCTGCCTGCCCTTGGGAAACTCGGAAGTCAGTGGCCCGTGTGGGCAGTAGGAGCCCCGAGTCAGCAGATCCACCCCAGTCATCTTCTTACCTGCAGCCCCTTCCCGGGGTCCTCCAGCCCAACGTAGCTGCGGGCTGGGCTACCAGGGCTCTGGACTTCCACCTCCTCGGCCCCCAGTTCTGCTCCCTCAGCTTTAGAAATGTCCCCCTTTCTCTCTGTTCCACAAATCTCAACCACAGGGTAGGCAGACTCACCTCCGCAAATCACTGTCTTCCTTGAAATGGAAACAGAGATACTTGCTTCAGATTATGCCAAAGTCAGAGCATGTTTCTACTTTTGGAAGCTAAAGCTAAAATGGAAAAGGCTTCATTCACTCACAGACATATTCATTGAACTGGCAGCCTGCCAGATGGATAAAGTAGAAACATTGCCACCGGGAGTTCAGGGATGAGCAGGTCCCTGCGGTGATGGGATGCACACTCTGGTGTCAGATGGGCACGGCATGCCACAACAGCAGGTCCAGTGATTGATGGGACTGTTCAGGACACGGTGTTCTGTTTAGGAATAAGGAGGCAGGGGTGGACCTACTTGAAATAGATTCATAAAGACCTCTCTGAGGAAGTGATATTTAAGACCGAAAGACAAATGCGAAAGTAGCCATGACGGGCAAAAACATAGGTCTAAAAGGCTATATAAATGATAAAGTGCAAGTCAATATTGACCAGAAATAAAGGCAAACATCGAGTCGTGCTTTTCATACCCCTATTGAAAGCCAGCCAGGAAGTCACAGGATCTGGAGTGTGGAAGGGACCCTCTACTTTGAAGAAACTCACGTTCATCTTGCGTGTAAAGACATAAACGGGTCTATGAGAGACACAACATCTCAGAGGTTGGCAAAAACTTTCACAAAGAGGAAGATAAATATCTTAGGCTGTGTGGGCCATGTACTCTCTGTTGCAGCTACTCAATCCACAGAATAGCCTGGAATCCACGGACAATGTATAAACCAGTGAGCATCCTGTGTTCAATCATATTTTATTTATGGATGCTGGAAGAGCAATTTTCATAGGCCACAAGATATTCTTTCAAGCATGTAAAACCCTAAAATCTCTTCTTCATTCACGGGCTTACAAAAATGGGCAGTGGACCATATTTGGTTCTCAGGCCCTGGTTTGGCGGTCTCTCCTCTGCAGCAAGGTGGCTGAGAGAGCAAACTCTTGGGCAGACTGCCTCAGTTTGTTTCCAAACGACTCATCTGCCAGTGGTACCCTCTCACGTCCAGGCCAAAGAAAATTTACTTTGATCCCATTTTGTTCTCTTATCTTTCTATTCCTCTCTTCTTAGGCAGATTTCTTAGAACAATAATCTATACTCCCTGGGGCAAACTGTGTTTTACAAAAACGACTTCCACATACTTCCAGCGTCTGATGCTCTTCCAGAATCACATCCCTCCCTTAACCCCTATAAGAGGTGGTATTGACATTCCCTCTCCTTAAAGCAGGGCAGGCCTCTGAATACTCCAGCTAACTGAGGGCTACAGAAGAGATGATTGGAGACTCAGGAGCTGGGTCGTAAAAAGCAAGATAGCTTCTACCTGCCTTTCAGGGTCCACGTGCCTACGGACCCTAGAGCTGTCACAGAAGAAGGGTGTGATGACTATTTTTTCCTCTTAGAGGCTCTCATCGGATTTCTCCACAGTAGATCTGGTCATAGGCAAAGAAAGCAAGCAGTCCATGTGCACGATGTGACAGGAGTAGAAAGCATACGGGGCTCAGAATTGGGAGCTTAGGCCAGTGATACGCGCAGACGCTGTTTCCTGGAAGGCTCCAACGATGGTGTGAATGAGCTTGGACTGGATCTTGAGAATAATAGCTGGCCCCTGGAGAGATGTGAGGCAAAGGAGTAGAATGGACAGGTTTCTTTTTTAGAGGTACCACTCTGGTTGCAACAGAAGAGTCGAATTAGGAAGCATCAGGGAGGAGACACTTGGCTGGAAGCCCATGACACAGTCTGGGTGATGCGGAGGAGGGCAGTGGCAATGGCCATGGGCAGAGAGAATGGAGAGATGGCCGAGATCGCCTGGAAAGGAGAGGGCTGCCTGCCCAACTAATGGACAGACATCACAACACTATTCTAGTACCTCCTACTACAGTCCGGTCCTAGAATAGATCCCTCTTTCTCATGACTATGCCCTCCTAGCCTTCTTTCTCTTTCATGAAGCTTCTTTTTTCCCTTGTCAACATGCAACACAGTTCCCACGTGGGTGGTTCCTCTCCCTTCTATTCAGCAGACACTGGGGAACCATTCCTTGAAAGCCAGATGCCACAGATAAGCTCACAGCTGGCCTGATACTGGTAGAAGGGCTCTTCTGTGCGTCCCCCGTGAAACACCTGCCTCTGTGGGCCACAGACCAGTCCCCCCAGAATACCCTGGGAACCCTTTCCCAGAGCCCCCTCCCAGCTGTTATCTTGACACAATCACTGTGTTCTGGGTTTTTAATCTGGGAGATTAAATCTTGACATGCCTGAGTAGAAAGATCACATCCTTGTAATGTTTCACCTATAAAATTTCTCAGCTGCCTTAGTTTAACCTGTTGTATTTATGGCCCAACTGTAATTTAGGAGAATACTCAGAAAATGCCAATCTCAAAGGGCTGCTCTCTCCAGTTGCCACTCAGCACAGCTTTCTAAGGGAGTGTAGTGAACTGTGGTAAAACTGATCATTTCAGTCAATTAGATTTTTAGGCCAGTCACTTTTTACTGTTCTGAAAGAGAGCAAGAGAGCCTTTGAAAGCTAGAATCAATCAATTACAGTCTAAATGTAGCTCAAGGAGCAAGATACACAAGAAACCATATTTATCCTTTTTTTTTTTTTTATACAGGGATGAACCTTGTAGAGGTCACTTGAGTTCTATTATAGAATGTTCATTTTGCATAAAGTAGAAGTTACCACTTTAAAAGACATGGCTACCCAGACTCTTTGGATAGAAATTGGGGTCAAAGAATGAAAAGGCTGATGGGGAGAGTACAAATGCCTTTGCTGGGGAAGAAGGGGCTTGTGAGATGAGCATATAAGCGGAACGATTACAGAGGCTTTTCTTGTGAAGACCACACTGACCTTTGACTCAGAAAGTTCTAAGACACTTATAATTGAAATAGGTCGGAGACCACAAGTTCAGATAACATATAGATCTTTTTTGATAGCTCATTTCCTTTATTTAACCCAAGACTGGATTATGAGGTCTAGAGGTTCTAGAAAGTCACATTGTGGTCCTTCCTTAGGCAACTGAAAAAATAAGAATATCAATAACAGTAGAGCAGGATTAAAGAATAGAAAAAACATCTTCTCCTAATAGACTCTTTACAATTTCAAATTCAAAAATCTTTCAAAATAGCTTCTTACATTAAGAAATGTTTTCTCAGGGGGCGCCTGGGTGGCTTAGTTAAGCGTCTGACTTTCGCTGAGGTCATGATCTCGTGGTTCGTGGGTTCGAGCCCCACGTCAGGCTCTGTGCTGACAGCCAGCTCCGAGCCTGGAGCTTATTTCAGAGTCTGTGTCTCCCTCTATCTCTGACCCTCCCCTGCTCACGCTGTCTTACTCTCTCCTAGAAATATTAAAAAAAAAAGAAAAGAAAGAAAGAAACGTTTTCTCAGGATGATAAGAAGAGAACATAGCCCAAAATTGGGTTGGGGCCATCCAGCAGCTTGGACATCTGCTATCAGATCTCCCCTGAAGATATGGTTTATTTTTTATTTTTATTTTAATATTTTTATTTATTTCTAGGAGAGAGAGAGACAGCATGAGCAGGGGAGGGTCAGAGAGAGAGGGAGACACAGAATCCGAAACAGGCTCCAGGCTCTGAGCTGGCGGTCAGCACAGAGCCCGACAAGGGGCTCGAACCCACGAACCACGAGATCATGACCTAAGCGAAAGTCGGACGCTTAACCGACTAAGCCACCCAGGTGTCCCTGAAGACATGGTTTAAAGGACACCTTTTCCACACAGCCATCTGTGACCACTTCAGACCATTACAATCATTTTATGCCCTTGGCTTTCCATTCCAATTGTCTCCACCGTTTGCTTAATGCCCTGTCTCACACACCAACACTTTTTGCAGGATTTAGAGAAGGAGCATCAGGTTTCTACCAGCAGGACTGGATTTCTGCCCCTGTGTTTCCACCTGGAGCCAAGCATAGTCGGGTAAGGGTATCAGCCAGCAGAACTTTGGGCAAACAGAATCCACACTAGGGAGATAAACAGAGGTGATTGAATAGGAAGAGATGGAGACAGTGGTTAAGAGAAAGAGGAGATAGTCGGACATCCTAGCAACAGCAGGAAGCCAGTTGGCAATAAGGGGCTTGGAGGAACACAGGGAGGAGGGAGAGCAGAGCACAGGAGATGAACACTCAGACAGGAGCTACCTATGGCAGAGCTGCCACGCGGGATATTGGATTAGAGATTGCCAGGGACCATCTGGAAAGGATTTGGAACCAACTTCGGAGGAGATGTAGCCACTGTCAGAGAGCCTACCTGCAATTCTCTGGCTCCTCCCCGCTTCCTCTTTCCATTTTGCCTCCAATGCCACCCAAAGACCAAGTCTACCTAGAAGCCAAGTGACAAGGGCAATTCAGAAATCTAGTCCTAGTGTTACAGAGCACGGGTGGTGGTCAGGGGATGGAGGGCAACGTGCAGATCATTGGCATGGTAAGTCATTCGTCTTCTGAACAACTACTCCCCCCATCAAATCTTTTTGAGAGGGGGAAAGAGGGCACCCATGAGCAGAGCAGGGAGGGGCAGAGAGAATCCCAAGCAGACTCTGCGCAGAAGCCAATGTGGGTCTCAAATCCACGAACTGGGAGATCATGACCTGAGCTGAGGTCAAGTGCCAGGTGCTTAATTGATCGAGCCACCCAGGCGCTCCATCCCCTTACATAAAATCTTAAATCAATGCTTTTCTAACCCACTTCTTAAGAAGATCACAGGAGATTAATTCGTTGGGGAAAGCTAAAGAGTGAGACTGTGAGGACACTTAGGAAAAATGCTTCAAGGATTTCGAACATTAGATAATGCTAATCGGTACTTTTAGGAAAAGAGAAAATCCTAAATATGCCTACAGATATAGGTAACAAACATTTGTGTCTCAATAATACTGAAAGTTGGAAGCAACCTAAAATATATGTGATATATTCGGGACTAAAAAACAAAAACAAAAAAGCCCCACAATTTCTGCCTTCAACGATATTGTAACTCATGAAAATCAGATAAAGTGATAAGGGGAACCAGGGGTGGGAGAGGATAGTGAATAGCTGCTCCTTCCTTCTAGAGGATGGTGTACAGTGTATTGCATAGAATTTGGAAATGCCAGGAGGAATTTGATCCTTCTGCTGAAACACCAAAGTTAGGAGGTTGGATGCCTAGGTAGAGTAGCAAGAAGGGACATGAGCATAATTAGAATTCAAGGGTCTGGGGGCACCTGGGTGGCTTAGTCGGTTAAGCAGCCAACTTCAGCTGAGGTCATGATCCCGCAGTTCGTGGGTTTGAGTCCCACATCAGGCTCCGTGCTGACAGCCAGCCCAGAGCCTGGAACCTGTTTCAGATTCTGTGTCTCCCTCTCTTTGACCCTCCTCTGCTCACGCTGTCTCAGAAGTTATAAAAAAAAAAAAAAAAAAAAAGAATCCAAGGGTCTGATTCTGATGCTGGTGGTGGCCTTGTTCAGGCCTCTACTCTGGATTTCTGGAACAAATAACAGAAACTGGGGAACAGCCCCACCACACTGTTGTTGAACACTGCAAAGAATGAACCCATTCCTGGGATCTGAGGCCATATGTATGATTCCCTCGGGAGCCTGGTGGGTCCACGCTCTGTGTTCACCCCACTGACAACATGGGCCGCCCGCATCAGATTGCAATTACACTTCAAATGTGTTCCAAAAATGAGAGCTAAATGCTTGGCTTTGCATTTCAGACCCACCCCTTCGTCCACCTGGAAGCAACCTACATGCCTGATCTTCCACAGCCCAAAATGAATTGTTCTTGAAAAAGATCAGAACAAATTTTGAATTCCAGCTTCGAGACTTTGTAACTGTTTGAGCTTTGGCAATTAGCTTAAACGCCCTGGTTAAGTCACATGAAAGATACAAGGCAAACATTTAGCAGAGGGTTTAGGTCACAATAGGTTTTTAATACATTTTCTTGTGTTTTACCTGGCTACGTTTCTTCCAATATGACTGCGTATCACAGGCTGTAAACAGGTGCTGTTTACCTTCCCTACAAAATCTCATTTGTTCACCCCCTTCAGGTCTTTGTTATTATTTTCTTTGCCTGGAGTGTCCATTCCTGTCCTTCATGTGCTATTCAGTTGTGGCTTCCTCCATGAAGCCTTAACTGGTTAATGGACATAGGAAAGACATTTACACACACACACACACACACACAGCCCTTTTCTGAACCTGATGAAAGAACTAAATCCTGGAAGCCTTGAACTGTATCTTTTTAATTTGTGTTTCTCTTGTCTTCCATCTTCAACGTTTTACTTACATCTCTAACCTGGAGATTAAATAAAAATACTAATATAGGGTGAGAACAGTTTCAATTGGAAAGGTCTATCTGGGTTTGGATTACCTTGAACAGTAAGGGAAACATTTCTGCTACATGCTATGGGAGAGAAGGTTTCCTTTCTAGCAGGTTGGCCTCAGCAGGAATGAAAGAAATGCCTGAAACAAAGGAAGAACTATCTCAACGCCAGCCTCAAGCTGGAATGTTTGAGGCGATTTCCTTTTCTTGCTTAGCAAGCACTGAGCTTCCTGCTTCTGGTTTGGACCTGAAGTGGAGGTTCCCAAATACCACCAGGAAGGTCATACTTGTGGTCTCCCTCCCTTGCTGAGACCTCGCGGAAACCCGAGGCCCTGGAATTTCATGTGGGTGTCCTTTCTCAAGAGACTTCCAGCTGTAATTCCCAGGCCAGAGGTAGGCACTCTCTTCTGCAGATCTACAACCATTCTTTCTGTTAACTTTTCCAAGATTCTAATATCATCTTGCCAAGTGTGGGTAAAATAATTAGAAGTTCCTGTGGGCAGTGGTAGGATTTTAAAACATAGGATAAAAGTCTCATTAATTTGAGTTGTGTTGCATTCATTCATTAACATCAAGTGCCCATTGATGTACCAGTAACTGTTCTCAAACGAGGGTTCTTTCCAACATTACCTCCGAGAAGCCACTTCTATGAACCGTAAGGTGTCAACTCACCCAACAGAGATTCAGATGGACAAATAAGATTATTATATGAATTCATTAGTTCCGTCCACATTTATGAAGACCTCATGGGTGCCAAGAAACCATGGTAGTCACTAAGGAGGTCAAGAGGAGTACTTTACTTGTTAAGTGCTATCCATACTCCAGACACTTTTGCATAGGATCTTAATGTCCACAACTGTCCCATGGACAGAATTTCCTCTGCTTTACAGCTAATAAAACTAAGGTTTTGAGAGGGTTTTCAACTTTCACAGGAAACCATCAGAGCTAAGATTCAGCACATTGTTGGAACATTTATCTACTGAAGGGCATTTGGATGGCTTCTAATTTGGAGCTATCACAAAAAGTGGTGTTGTGATCATTCTGGTTCTGGTCTTTTCTGCACACAGGTAACATTCCTATTTTGTACATACATAGGTGTAAAGTTGCTGGGTCATGGGATGTGCAGATGTTGAACTGTAGCACACATGATCAGTAGTTTTCTTCTGATGTTTTCATCATTTGAATTAATTGATGTGGCAAATTCCATTTCCCAAAGATGGCCACAACAATACCTCCCATCCTACACACTTTTCTTCTACTGTAACCTTGACAGTTCCTCCAGCAGGTGATCAAGTCTAGGTCCTTTCTCCCTGAACTTGAGTGGTCTTCTGTGACTTCCTAGATGGGGGCTATTCAAAAGAACACTCTGCAATGATGGAAATGTTCTTTGTATTTTCTAATACAGTAGCCACTAGCCTCACTGAGCAGTTAAGACATAGGTAAGATGACTATAGAAGTGAATTTAATTTGGATCCACTTAAGCTTAAATAGTCACGTGTGTCTAGTGGCTATTGCATTGGATGATGTGGGCTTAGATCAATAGAATACAGTGGAATTGGGGTTTTGTGATTTATGAAGCTAGATCATAAGAATGCCATACACATGGCCTTGTTCTCTTAGAAACAGCTGCTATGTTGTAAGGAAGTCTAGGCAGGCCATGGCAAGTCTTATACAGAGAATGATCTAGAACTATGGATCACAGACACGGCAGACCTCCCAGACACACCAGACCCAACTCACCAGCCATGTGAGTGACCGATCTTCAAAGTAGAATCTATAACTCCCACTTGAGTGGTTCTAGCTGAGGCTGAAGGAGTACAAACAAGCCATCCCTACTGAGCCCTGCCCAATTGCTTACCTAGCAACATAATAGTAAAAGCACAGGAGTGTTCCCATTAAAGACATAAAACAAGGTTGCTGGTTATTACTCCTATTGCCTAAAATTCTGTGGGAGATTCCTTCTAATGAACTGACGCAAGACAGATAGAAAGTATAAAAATTCTAAAAGACGAGGCAAGTTTTTCAGTTTAAAACTACCTGGATAATTTCAGAAGCGTGAAAAACCCAAAAGCATCCATGGAAAGAACGGTTATAAATAGATAATTTTGAAAGTAGTATCTAAAACCCTGTTGGCTTTACTAAGTTCACATAAGATAAACATACTATGTCACTTGAAGAAAAATCTATTAAGTAAAAGCCTCAAAGAAATAAATGCCCAGAAATAGAAGTGTGTTATGATTTATATTAATAAACTTTAAGATGCTCTAATAGAGCACAGAAGGAACTTTGAAAAACTTTAAATTGACCTCAGGAACATAAAATACAGTTTGAAGTAATGGGAACTAATGTCCAGTTCTAGTGAAGATGACGTGATATTGTAAAGATGCTCATTTCACCTATGTTAATCTGTAAATTGAAGGCGATTCCGGTAGTATTACTAACAGGACTGTATGAAACCAGACATTGCAAAATCTACATTCCAGGGGAAGATCAGGCAGAAACAATTTGAAGAGGACAGATAAGGGAACAGACTACATGATTAAATATTATGAGCCTGGCATAGCCTTTCTACTGGTGCATGAATAGAAATATCAAAGGAAAAAATATTGGAAGAGACCCAAGTATATAGATATTTAGATTATGATAACATCAGCATTCCAATTCAGTGTGTCAAAGGCAGAAGATTAAAAAAATGGTGTTGGGGCAACCTATTGAGAAAAAAAAAATTAAGGTGAGTCCCTAATGTATCACTCAAAAAATTTGACCTATATGGATGAAAATTCAAAACTAGGATGAAAATGACTTTTTCTTATAACCTTACAGCAGTAAGTTTTTTCTAAGATACAGAATTTAGAATTTTCAGAAGACTGATAACAATTTGTAAGTTTTTAAAATTTCTACTTGTCACATGCTAGAAACAAAACCAGTATATAAACAACTCGGGAAATATTTGCAATGATCAGGCAAAAGGAATAAGGTCCTTACAATTTTCTTCCAATTAACCTAAGACACTAGCTCAATAAAATACGGACAAGGGACATGAATAATGTTCTGCAGAAAAAATACAAATTTTAAAAACATGAAAATGTTTAACCTACTTCAGAATTAGAGAAATGTAATAAAACAAAAGAATATTTACTTTATAGAGAGACAGGAGGAAACGTTTTTAGTGCTGGTAAGGTGGGAACAGCCATTCTCCTTCCCACAAGGTTAGTGGAAGGATTCATTGGTATAATCCTATGGAAGGGCAATTTGACAGTATCCATCAATATTCTAAACCCAAGGTTTCTTTTCAAGTGCGTAACCTAACAACTTCACTTTCATCCTGCAGGCAGCTAGCACTTATGCAACTCAATACCACGATTTCTGGGGCCATATTGGCTGTGAGAGCAAACATTTAGAAAGTAGGTGACTGACTGTGTGCCGATAGCAATGAGGTGGCTTCTAATAGCACACCTAATAGCACATCTATTACAGAGATGACTTTGTAAGACTTACTGCAACTTGTTTCCAGTACTGGGGGAAAAAAAAAAAAAATCAAAAGATGCAGTGCAGTGTTTCAAAAGATGCCAAAAAAAAAAAAAAAAGTGTAGATCTTCGGGTTACAACTGAACAGAATACTTCTTGATAGACACAAAAACTGTTTTACTGATTTCTAAGATTGCTTTAGAAAGGGGAGGGGGCAAAGGGTTAGATAGTTTGTTCGCCCTCTATCTATAGCCATTTTTACTGCTTGACATATTTACCGTGTATGTGTCCTATTTTTTCCACTTAAAAACAAAAATGAGGTAGTACAAAAAAATCTACCTCTTCAAAAATCTCTCCCAGCTTGGACTGGCACATTACCAAAAATTCTTTTTATGAATCAGCCTTTGGGGAAATTCCAGTCCCTGCTTCAAAGACAACGTTAGAAAAGTCCATGAAATTCCAAGGCTCTGCACCTACTGACAACTTCACATAGTAGCTGCCTGTTTTTTTTTTTTTTTTTTTTCCTAACTGTGTCTGAAACTGACCAGGTCTTTCAGAAACACCGACGCCTGTATAGAGCCTACTCTGTGTTTTCTTTCATGGGGCTTACTTCTTCCTGTTTGTTCTGAAGAAGCTGTGCGAGTCTCTGATTGGCTTCACATCTGATTTATTTCTCAAGCCTCCACAAACTATCTGTGAATGCTCTTTTGTATCTTTATTATAAAAATTCAATCTAGATTTCTTAATTGAAACAATGAAAGTTTTATTTTAACATCAAATTCAACATCAGGAAGGAAAAGTATCCTTGTAGCACTGCCATAGAATTTACCACAAGCTTGGCAGTGTTCTAAATATATGCATATACAACAATATGTTATATACAGTTAGGTCAAGAGGTTATATAGAACATATATAACATATAACACATATATACACATATACACACACACACACAGCTAGAATAGGGGGAAAGGAGCTTTGAACGCATATAGTCTGGCTCCAGTGTATATAATGAATGTTCTTAACCTTGAGGCTCCTTTTTTCCCCACTGTCCATCACCCTTCTCGTCCTCACCCCCTCCTTGATTAGCCCGAATGCTGTGACCCACCATTATGTTCCTTCTCTCACAAAAAGCCTCATCTCTTCTGGCCCTCATGGTTCTCTCTGGGCAAAACTCCAAACTGGTCAAGTCCAACTTGCGGTCTCTTGAGGCTGAAGGGGCTGGACAAAGGCACACAGCCCTGCTCACGGGTTATACTTTCCATGTACAACTCAAACTCCAAGAGGACCTTCAGTCCCATGTCACACTCCTGCCGTGGTCCTCCGGATATGGTTTCTCTTCAAGAGGACTATACAGACCAACCAACACCTTTTCCCCCAGCCTCCCCGATAGCGGATGACTTGGCCTCGTATTTCTCTAACAAAGCATCCACAGGGGCCAGGTGGCTAGCATAAAACACTAAACTAGAAGCCTTGCCTATAGAGTGGGAAGGACCTAAGCTGCCTGCCAAGTGCAAAAGCCGTATGAATGGTCTACCTGCTCCTCAGCTCATTCATCACAGTCGTGAAGTGGGTCAGCCGGAGTAGCCAGAAAGTAGAATCTCTTCAAGAGAATTTGAAGGTCCAGATTTTGCTGTAGAGTTTCCTGATTCTAAATACTTTGTAGAAAAAAAATATTTCCACAAGCTGAATATACCCAGTAGGTACCCAGTTTGTAACTCTAGAGAAATAGGAATCAAGAGGAATCATTTATTACTTTAATAGAACTTCAGAAAAGGCTACCAGATTTCTAAGGAAGAAGAGTTCCAACTTGAGCTACCATGGATTCTCAAGCATTTTCTCTTTAGCCCGCTGGGATCAGTTCAGAATCCCAGAAGGAATTTAGGATTATTGGAGATGTTGGGGCGCCTGGGTGGCTTAGTCGGTTAAGCGTCCGACTTTCGCTCAGGTCATGATCTCGCGGTTCGTGGGTTCGAGCCCCGCGTCGGGCTCTGTGCTGACTGCCAGCTCAGAGCCTGGAGCCAGTTTCAGAGTCTGTATCTCCCCCTCTCTCTCTGACCCTCCCCTGCTCACACTGTCTCACTCGCTCTCCTAGAAATAAAAAAATTTAAAAAAAAAAAGATTATTGGAGATGTTAATAAAGAGATTGCTTTTCATGCTGTTGGTGTAGAGAAACTGTGTACCCTGGAGCTAATAACAGGATTGTGCTTGCTCTAAGAGGGACCCCGATTAGGTGCATCACAGAACATTCATAAACTTGTAGTACTGGGAGCAAACATTTTTCGGCAGACACGGCCGGGTCTGAAATCTAGGTGTAAACTCAGAGACTCAGTATTCCTACTCATTTTCCCTCCAGGCCCCTATCCCTTCCCTGGCAAAATTCAACCGGAGTCCAGAAGACAGGACATATACCACTACTATGGTCTGTAGGTGTTGACTTGCCACAGCCCAGAACAGGGAGTGGGCTTGTGGGGAGTGTGGGGGGGTGGGAATGAAAAGACCAAGCAGAAAACCACCATCCATCTTGCAAAAGAGGGACTTTAGTCCCATTCTATTTTTGTAGTTGAGAAAACACAGACGGGTTAATTAACTTAGTCACTGTCACCGACACTAACTGATACAGCAGTCTGGTCATCCTGCCTCTGCAGTGTAAAAACACTTTTTTTTATATGGTCCCTTTACCATGAAATTCTATAGTGTATGTAAAATTTACTTGGAAAAGAATCACTCAGAGAATGCAATATGTTCTACATGCTAAACTAATTACTTCATTCAGAGGAACCGATTTACCAGAAAGCTACAGACGTATACATTCAACTCCTATTTACTGAGTGTCTGGGGGGCTGTGCTCAGGGCTGAAGAGCAGAGAGAATACCCCTGCTTTCACAGGGATAGAGCCTAGATCCTAGTACAAGACAGTATAGAGACCATATAAACAATACAGATGCAGATGCTTTTAAATAACAAGATATAGAAGAAAACAAAACAAACGAAATAGAGTAATAACATCGAACAGAGGGTCAGACCGCAGTCTACTGGCAAATCCAGCCCGCTGCCTGGTTTTGTATAGTCTGTAAACAAGGAGTAGCTTTTAGAGTTTTTTTCAATTGTTGGGAAAATATCAAAAGTAGAATACTATTTTGTCGCACCTGAAAATGATAGGGACTTCAAATTTCAGTGTCTATAAAGTTTTATTAGAACAGAGCCCCCCTTACCTGTTTTCCTATGATCTATGACTTCTTTCATGCTACAATGGAAGAGCTCAGTAGTTACAACAGAGACCGTATGGCCTGCAAAGCCTAAAATATTTACTATCTGGCCCTTTACAAAAAAAAAAAAAAAAAAAGGGACTCCTGGGGGGTATGAACGACTTTAAATTGGGTGGTCAGGAAAAATCTCTTGAAAGGAGTATGTATTACGACATGAAGTCAGAGAAGGGGGCTTTATGTTACTTTAAATTGGGTTGTCCTGCAAGATTTTCTTTAAGAAATAGGCTAACAACTGTCCTGACTGTTCTGGTACCCCCACCGGCCCTCCCTCCGACCCAAAGGAAAATAAATGGCATACTTCAGCCATCATCCACCCATAGGCCAAGTTTCCAAAATATAGAAATTTTGGCTCCAACATGAATATTTCCAAAAGGCTATATATGAAAACAAGGAGAGGAATTATTGTTATAACACCACGGGTGAGCTTTTTCAGCCAAAGATTGCATATGTTATTTTGATTTTAGACCATCGGATAGATTAATCAGAACCCTCTTTAAAAGTGTTTGAACCAAAGGAAACTGGCCTTTTCTGCCAAAAGTCCACTGAGTCATTAACAGAATATAATAAAGATTTGAGGCTTTAGTTTTGGAAAAGTTGTCATAAATCCTCCCTGGGAGGAACATTCATCTAGGAACTTCTGTAAATTCCACCCATATTTTAGGTGGAGACTGGATTAGGCTGATGTGCGAGTTGAGGAGGCCTAAAGAAACCTCCTCAGCCATCCAACTCCTATGCAATTAAAGAATCGCACCCCAAACTAAGGCAGAGAAAGGAGAATGGGCCCAAGGACTTATTAGGGACTGCCACTTTAGATACACTGGCTCGTTTTCATATGAGAACACAATCTTTACAACATTTAATTTGTATGACAATCAGAGGTGTGAAAAATTAGGGCAGTAATTATCATCTCCTATTTTACAGAAGACGCTTTAGAAGTGAAGCTTACTAGGTTTAAGTACCTTGCTGAAAGTCATAGGATTGATGTGAATCTTCTGTGAAGGTTGGAACATGAATCCTGCATGGATAGTAACTCCAGGATTCCTGTGGTGATCGTGATTTCTGGAGTCTGTGCTCACTTGCACCCTCATGCTCTCTCTCTCTCTCTCTCTCTCTCTCACACACACACACACACACACACACACAGTATACTGCTAATTTGTTTCTTGGCATGTGGAAAGACAAATTTAATATCTCCAACACAGTCTTTTTAGTCAATCGGGCCTGGATTAAAATCCTGGCTAACTAACCAGTGAAAAGGTTCCTAGTGGGTTACTTAACTTTTCACATCTTCATCTATAAAAACTGTTTTCAGCATGATTTATCCACTCACCTTTATTGAACTACCTTTATCGGCTTTTTCATCCTCTACTCTTGTTGAACATGTTCAAGATAATTTCCTTAAGAGAATGTATATCGTGTAACAAATTAAAAGGCCAACACACATACGAGGGGAAAACAGGCAAAAGATGTAGTTCCCAGAAAAACAGGTCAACTCTACTAATACAAAGGAGATCAACCACATTGGTCATTAAAGAAATACTAACTGAAGCAAACAAAATCTGATGGGTAAGACTGTGCAAGATTAAAACTAACAGGGTTGGAAAATCGGTAGGAAAAATTGGCAGTGTGCATTAACAGTCGGTGACTGACACTGGTGGATTTCAAGCCAAGATTCCTTGAGTTTCCTCCCATTTAGCATTTAACTATTGAATGTCCAGCTCAAGAAAGCTGCCGTTGGCAAAGTACTTATGTGAACCAAGAATTTTATCCCCTTGAATGTTATCAATCCTATCAAATGAATATATTCATTTATCATTTAAACCTTGTGGGGGAAGAAGCAGCTCAGTGAGGTTCAGCAACTTATCCAACTTCCTGCAGAAATAGGAGACACAGTGTTCACTGGACACTACTGATGGATTACATATCCTAGGTAAATGGTCTCTACCTGTTCTAAAATCTTTACGGCTTTTCTATGCCTACATAATGTATTCTCATTGGCCATAGAATCATCTGTTTCACCCTTGGTATCAAGCATGGTTATTGCACAGGAAAAATTTGTTGAATTAATATAGCCATTCTTAGAGCAGCCTTCCCTGATTGGAGTTTAAAATTCTGAGATTAAAGAAGCAACCAGTTTCAAACACTGACCTTTGTAAAGGCTTGTTGTTTGTCCCTTTGTTAATTCAGCTCAGAAATGGAATCATTAGGGGCACCTGGGTGGCTCAGTCAGTTAAGCATCTGACTTCGACTCAGGTCATGATCTCACGGTTCATGAGTTTGAGCCCTCCATTGAGCTCTGTGCTGACAGCCAACTCAGAGCCCGGAGCCCGCTTTGGATTCTGTGTCTTCCTCTTTCTGCCCCTCCCCTGCTCACGCTCTCTCAAAATTAAACAAACATTTTAAAAAATTGACAAAAAAGAAATGGAATCATTAGGGTTGGTGTTAACCACCTCTTACAGTTCGGCAGGATAACATATCAACATTATTTCAATCAAGGTTTTCTTTCCCTTAATAGCGAGGGAGAGATAAAATATGCTTTCAGATAAACACCACAAGAACTTTTTGACCACCGATCATGGAAACAGCAAATAGGAGATATTTCAGCTAGAAAAATGCGAATTCAGAGGTAAATCATAGAATTCAAGAAACAAGGCTCAAACCAGCAGTGTGTCAATAAGTGTAATTAAACATGAATCGCATAGGCTGCAGCTGTGGCTCCCAGGCCTCGGGCTTCCCCCTGATGCAGAAGCCTGCTGGCGGCCACCTGCAGCTGCCCGGGCTACGGGTGGTCCACATGGAGCATGCTGCACACAGGGTTAGAATCCCCTGCACCTGGCAGCGGGTGACTTGCAGGTGACTACACCCGCTGGGGACTTTACCATCAGTTCACCTGGACCTGGGGAGGAAGAGCCAGCAGTGTATCATTCTCCCCCCCACCACTGTTTTCAATCATACCGCAGGGACTAGTTTTGGGGTTCCCACTAACTTCCAGGATGGAGGGGTGCCACTCTCGGAGCCCAGCTCCAAGGCCACCTTTCTTGCCATGGGGATTCTTCTCCCCAAACCTCACTACTCCTAGAGCTTTCCAGGAATCACACAGAAGGGGCCTAGAGCCAGCAAGGGGCCTGGGTCAGCTAAGAAGTGGTCCCGGGAGGTGGTGTTACTAGGAAAGGTCGTGCCGGAGAGTAAACAAAATTGTGCTGGAGCAGTACAACTATTAATGAGGCTGAAGAGAAACTGGAAGAGTTGCCAGAAGGAACTTCCTTGAGTTCACATTCAGGTTACCTATTGACAATATGTGTTAACACACCAGCTGGACCAACTGATCTGTAATACCAATATGGGAAGTTCAGATTGGACTCAAAGCATATGTGTCCAGTCCCAGGTTTAAACAATTTAACAGCATGATGCATCTGCATTTACTACTATGTTCAGACGTGCAAGGATAAGCATATGGACTGAAAGCCCCTCAGAAGGACAGCGTTCACCTTTACCTAGCCAATCTGCTCTACACATCAACACCATCTCTGTGTCAGCTTGGGCTGCCCAAACAAAACTGTGCGGACTAGATGGGTTAAACAACAGCAACTTACTTTCTGGAAGTTCTGGAAGCTGGAAAGTTCAGTATCAAGTCCGGCAGGGTACAGCTTCTGATGAGAACGCTCTGGTCCTTGCATCCTTACCTGGAAAGAGAGGCAGGAAGAGTCTTACTTGCTCTCTATCTTCCTTTTATAAAGCTGCTGTCCTATCAGATTAGGGCTCCACTCTTAGAGCTAATCTAACCTTAATTGCCTTCTAAAGATTCTAAACCGTAATTACCTTCTAAAGGTTCTCAGTTAAGGTCACATTGAGGGTTTGCATTTCAACTTACAAATTTTGGCTAAGACACGATTTAGTCCCTAGCACTCACCATTAACAGATGTACCTTTACCATCTGGAGACTGCCTTTATCTATCCATAAGACCAAAGGTTCCTTGGAAAAATATAAATTCCAGGTAAAAGTGTTACTTTTGAGGAAACATGCCTCCTATGGTGTATCTCTGAATGCAGCTATGTAAAAGAGAATCAAACTTAAGGGGACTGTTCTAGAATTCCTTCCAAGAGCAATTGAAGTCAATCTAATTCATGTGTGTGACCTTACCCCGATAACTAGGCACTTGAATCTACCCCAAGATCATCAGCTGAGGGATGCTTCCCTTCTTAAGGCAGATCCTAGTGAAGGCTGCAGGCCCCCGTTAACTGAATTAAATGCCTTTCTGGGGCTTCTTTCAATTAGGTCAAATGTTCTAGCACAGGCAGTAGATAAAGAGCCTTTCTTGGAAGCTTGGAAGCTGTGGAAGGAACCAAGGTGACTCAATGATTTGATTTTATATGGTTGGTAATCAGAGATATTTTAGAACATTTTAAAAAATTTACTTAATTTTTGTGAGTGAGAGAGGCAGAGAGAGAGAGAGAGAGAGAGAGAGAGAGAGCAAGTGGAGGAGGGCAGAGACAGCGAGAGAGAGAGTATCTGCACTGTCCATGTGGGGCTCAAACTCACGAACTGCAAGATCATGACCTGAGCCAAGGTCAGACGCTTAAACCACTGAACCACCCAGGTGCCCCCAAGAACATCTTATATTTTTCATTCATAGGAGTTTTGCTGAAGAAATGACGCTTGTAGGTATTTATTCCTCATTTTATGCAATTAACCAACCAACCAAAAAAAGTTGCCATAAAGTTCTGTATGTTGTTTTTGGTATTTTTTTTTTACTACAATTATGAACTCTTTCATGTGAATGATTACTACCACAAGGTATTTAAAGGGAGGCTTATTTCAGAGTTATTTCAAACTGGTGCAACAAAAAGTCTTTCTTTTCCTTTAAGGGTAAAGACAAGAATGTCATACTGTACAGGTGCAAGTCAATCACAATACGACCAATGTGATGCAGATAGAACTTTACCCTGTGGAAGCGGGTATATCCCAACCTGTTGCCATTGGTTTATTTTTTGAAATGCTTTTAGAAATTTCCAAATTGTCCCTGAATTGTTTAGCCATGCGAACTTAAGTGGTGGTCTCCCTTCTGTTGTAAAGAGCACTTCGATTTAATTTTTTCCAGATCCCTACCTGATCTTCAAAATGTGTGTTTATTGCTGTTACAATTTCATTAGAATATGTAAAATAAAAGCAACTGACTTTAAAAATCAATTATATTAATACGCTCCTATTTTGTGCATTTAATAGAAAGGTATTTCTATCACCAGAAAGACTAAAACTAACATGACTGACAACTTCCAGTTTTGATAAAACCGTTGAGCAGTTACAGGGCAGGTAGATGTATATAAGTTTATATAAGAACTTTAGAAAATCTTTAGCAGTAATACTGAACAAATGCATACCCTATGATTCATCGTATCAGTTGGTGATTTTTACGTAGTTCTGAGTAGCAGACCAACAAAAACTTTTGGGTCTTCTAGCAACAATCATTATTTCCAGCTCATATAAATGAAGGGCAGCTGGGTTTTAGTTGTTCTAGGTTGGGTTCAGATGGGCTTTTCTCCAGACCATGGGTTAAATTCAACAACACACTTCCCAGGGTATGTTCTTTTCAGAGCCCCAAATGGACAAGCAGAAATAGTATATGCCTCTTAAGGTCTAGGCTCAGAACTGGGAACTGAAACTTCCACCCATATTGCTTCAACAAAGGGAGGTGTTATGTCCAAGTCTAATGTCAATAGAGCAAAGAAATATATCCTTGCAAAGCCTATTCCTTACGTAATGATTCTGACGATAGTTCAATGGAAACATAAATGCAAAGAGTTAAAAAAAAAAAGAGTAAATTAAAGGAAAAGAGAAATCTAATGGTTTAACTGATGAGTAATTCCCAAGAGAGGGTACTGAAAACAAAATGTAAAGACATTAAATATCAATAAGCAAAATACAATTATATTTTTCAACACCAGCCCAGGCAGTTCAAAAATAAAATATAAATAGTATATACTATTTATAAAAGCACCCAAAAATATCAGAACCAAAGAAGACCCTAATGAAAGATAGACACTGCATTTATTGGGAGATTTAATATTTTCTAAACAATATTAAAGTAAACCCAAGTCAACAGAGAAATATGCCCTATTTATGGATAGGAAAAAATACCATAAATATGTCATTTGCTCCGAATTGATTGGCAAATAAGGTTCAAGATCAAACTTTCTATAGACTTTCTTATGCTGATTTTAAATATTTTTTAATGTTTTTATTTATTTCTGAGAGAGAGAGAGAGAGAGAGAGAGAGAGAGAATGAGCAGGGGAGGATCAGAGAGAGAGGGAGACATAGAATCTGAAGCAGGCTCCAGGTTCTGAGCTAGCTGTCAGCACAGAGCCTGACACAGCGCTCGAACCCACAAACCGTGAGATAATGACCTGAGCTGAAGTTAGACACTTAACCGACTGAGCCCCCAGGCACCCCTGTTATGCTGAATTTAGAATATATATAGAAGAGCCGTGAGAAATTAGCATAATTTTGAAGGTGAACAAGTTTGGGGGAATTTTCCTAAATGATACCAAAATTTATTGTGAAGCTATAGTATGTAAATCAGTATGAGATGCTGCGATAGGCAAATAGATCAAAATAGACCCCATAGACAGATATACACATTGGGAAAATTCGATTCAAGGCAGCATACACCACCATAACGATAAGGTAGAATGGTATGTCAATAAAAGTATAATATAACATGATATAACATGCATTTAAGGTGATACTTAGTGGTAAATTCATAGTGTAGAGGCATTTATTTACAAACTAGAACTAAATATAAATGATGAAGGATTTATATTTGTTTAATGGATAAACAACAAATTTAAAGAAAATTTAAGAAATATAGTGATATACTAAAATGGCAAAAAATACAGTGAATTGAAAACAATAAAAAAGTATATGTCTATTATGTTTGGGGTACTTATTGTTTCCAACTATTTTCAACTTCCTGTTTCTTGACTGTTCAATAAGACAATTTTACAAAGAAGAGGTATATGAATTAGAAAGGAAAAGACAAAAACTATGTAAACTGAAGATAATGTAACTGTCAGAAAAAAACAAATATAAGAAAATGTGTAAATAACTGTTAGAAAAAATAAGAAACATCAGGGAGTTTTCTAGGTATATGATAGTCATATAAAAAAAACAATAGCATTCCTATTTGCCAATATAACTGGGAAACATAATAAGCAATGATAGTATGCAGTATATCTGCAAATCAGTAAGAGAAAAAACAAAGAAGAGAAAAATATGCAAAAACCATGAACCAGATATTCACAGATGAACTAATTTGAATGTACAAGAAACATGAAAATGTCTTCAATTTCACTAGCAATCGTATAACTTCTCATTAATGTGAGATACTTTATACTCATTAGAATGACAGTATTTTAAAAGCATTAAAATAGCAAATATTGGTAAATAAAATAAAATCACAAATATTGGTAAAGATGTGACTGGGTAGAACTCATCCACCTTTGATGGGAGTGAAAAAATGGTATAACTAGTTTGGAAATAATTCTGCAAAATCCAGTAAATGTGACCTAGGAATTTCCCTCTTTTGTATCTAACACACATTTGTATACATGGGTCCTTGGGTAGCTGTGAGTGAGTATGCAAGTGTGTGTTACGGCAGTGTTTGTAATAACACAAGTTGATAGGCACCTAAATAGTCTTCATACCAGTGGTACTTTTACAGAATTGAATACAATGCAACGGTTAACATAAGTGAAAAAGAACTACACGTATTTGTAGAGTATGTTTCAAAAGCAATTTCGATAAAATAAAAACAAAAGCAAATTGAAGAGTAACAAGTACCATATGATACTATGTAAATATAATTTAAAATGTGCAAAATAATTTCTGATACATAAGATTAGCATTTTTCAAAAGTTGTAAGAATAAGAAACAAAATTATGGATAATGACGAACTCTGTTCGATTGGTAGAAAGCATGAAGGAAGAAGGATCCTGGGGATCCAAATATATCTGCTATGTTTTAGAACTTAAAAATACTAAATATGGGAAAATGCTAAAATTTTGATGTTGGCTACACAGATATTATTCTATTATTTTATGTCATCTTATGCTTGCATGAACTATTTAATAATGAAAATGCTTTTTAAAAAACTAGAACTGTGTTAGCCAAAACAACAACAAAAAGTTGGCTCTTGCAATGTGGTCCCAAATCCACAAATTTTTTACTATTTTTTTTTGTTTTGTTTTAAATTTGTTTACCTACTGAGAATTTTTCCCAACTCTTATATAGCAAAGCATTACTGGATGGAATTCTATAGCCAATATTCTAGGTCCAAAAGAATTCTGTGTCCAACAAAAGACTGAATTTCTATTTCAGGACTTAATTGTATTTAGAGACACTCAAAGAAGGGCTTTTAAAGATTATCTAGATGACTACTTTTTTAAACCTTTTATAACAAAGTTTTGTTTTATTTTCAAGTGAATTCTTACTCAAATTCCTATACATAAAGCACGTATGAATGGATCTGCTTTGCGCCACTAAATCTCTTCTCGGCTAAATGGAACCAGTGCTCCTTGGAGAAACGGCTGATTGTGGTCTGAGTCAGGGAACATTCTAGATGCACCTGGAACACCTTGGCCAGAGCAAAGAGACACTCAAAAACTAATGGTGTCGCATCAAAAAGACACAGGAGATAATCTGTAGGAGCTCTCACTGGCCTTAGATGGGACATTTGGGAATCAAGAAGACTGAATTGTGATGTATTAAAACCCATCCAATACATCATGATTTACAAGTTGCAAATGATACTACAAATCAAAATGAGCACAAGACAAAATCAACACTCTCAGTCATGACCAGAGAAAGTTGCTTGAACATAAACACTACTCTAAAAATTAATAAGTACTGGGAAGGATTCAAGCAAACAAAAATAGGAGACCCAGATGACTGCCTTCTTCTGTTTTTCTTGCCCTGACACGCTCTGGTTGAAAATCACTGATGGAGGCCATCCTTCCACTGGAAACTGAGAAACCCTCTAAGAAAGTTCCAGCAGGGGTTCTGCTCACAGTAGCAGTCTGCCGGTGCGGGGGGGTGGGTTCCTAACCCCCACCCTCTTGAGCTGCCCATTGAATCTTTCACAACATTGACTTTGAGAATTCTTTTCCTCAAAGAAAACTAAAGTTTGTGTTTCTACAGCTTTTATCTGTCGAGTCCTTTTCTCCAATCATGCATTTAACAATAAAAAGCCTGACCCTCTTCAACATGACCATCTTTTAGGTGTGTTCAGGCAGCTTTCAGGTGTTCACCTGTCAGCTCTAGATGATATATCTCTAGTTCCTTCTTTTTTTTTTTTTTTTAATGTTTGTTTATTTTGAGAGAGAGAGAAGGTACGGGAGCAAGGGAGGGTTGAAAGGGAGGGAGAGAGAGAATCCAAGCAGACTCCTCACTATCAGTGCAGAGCCCAACATGGGGCTCAATCCCACCAACCGAACCATGAACTCATGACCTGAGCAGAAATCAAGAGTGGGATGCTTAACTGACTGAGCCACCCAGGTACGTCTCTAGTTCTTTCCTTTAACTTTGACCATATAACATAGTTTTTGTTCCCTCCTCATCTGTCACGCCCCCACTGGAGAGAAGACAATGTTCCACTTTATCTTTCCATCTTTTATACTGTGCACTTAGAATTAAAGGGGAAATTTCCTTCCATGTGGAACATGACTAATACAGCATAATGAGGAATTAGTATTAATACTTGTTAACTTAGCCCATATGAGCACTTGGCTATGTAATACATTCACACACAAAAAAGCACTAAGCATAACTTTTTAGGCTGGGAAATCTGGTGCTACTCAGTAATCACTGTACAATTTGAAAAAGTTAAACAAGAAGAAGGAAGCATGATTTCACTCTCAGGAACTCATCTTGGGTACATTTTACACACATTGCAAGAGGGATAAACCCCTGATGTTTGGAGTAGGGTTTTGTTTTCCTTCATGCCTTGCATTTTGTGCCTGAGACTTCACGCTATGTGAGAGATGCTAAGAACATATCCATTTTCTATGCTTCCTGAAAACGACTTGGCAGGCTCTTGGTGAAAAAATTACTGTACGGTATTGTCCTCATGAAAAATTGATTTCTTGTATTTTGTTAGTAGTTTTTACATACACAAAGAGGAAACAGGAACAATATGTAATTGAGATAATTGGTGGGGGGATGGCACCGAATATTCTTATGCTGGGAACCTTTAAGCTTTAGGTCAGTTTTTGACCATGCCTTATGTCCTGCAGAACTTTTTAAAAAGAAAATGGAAGGAATTACATGGATTGGTTCCTCAGTTTATAGTGTACTCAAGAAAAATGAGATCCTTTAGGTCCCAGAAGGAAGTGAGAGCTGAGAATAAATGCCTCTTACAAAGAAGACATCTCATACATGCTAGCTACTAAGTTTATTGTTCCCATTCAACCATAAATAAAGGTCATCAAAAAGTACCCCTTAAGATATATTCTAAATCTAGTAGGCTGTGCCCACGCTATCTCTTCCACAATCTTTCTGATGCTTTTAAGTGTTCAAATTATTATTTGATGCTGTTTAAGCACTGTGTTTTTCTAAGATAACCACTCTGCCTTAAGCAGTTCAAAATGAGAAAGAGTAGGCTTAGGAGATACTGGGCAGAAACAGAGAGAGGAAAAAGAAGCAAGCAGAGTACCCTGAAGGACTGAAGAAGTACAAGCTGTGGTATCACAAAACAAGCATTAATATGAATGTTCCATTCATTCCACAGTGTTTACAATCAAACGAATTCTATGAGGTGCTATGCCAGATGTAAGAGACAACACGTAGTGAGTAAGTTTCGGTTTCTTTCTTGTAGTTTACAGTCTAGCGGGGAAGACAGACATTGAACCAATAAATTGCATAAAATATTAGTTCATTGCCGTTGTTATACATGATATGAAAGAACTTCACATTTCTGATAAGAATGGTCTTTAATCCAATATGGGGTGGAAGGTGACGCCAATCTCCTCCTGGGCCAGGGGAGTTGACAGACAACTGGCTAGCCAGGGGAAAGGGGAGGTGTGCAGACAGGGAACTTTCTTCAGGCTGGAAAGAAATGCATCCATGAAAGCTCTGAGGCCAGCTGGGCACATTCAGGGACATGTGTCCAGAACAGAGTGAAATCCTATGAAAGAGACAGAAAGTGAGGTTGTAGGCGCAGGCTGGAGCCAGATCACTCGGGGCTTCGCAGACCATGTAAGACTTTGCCTTGAAAACAATGGCCATCAATGTAGATTTTTGAGTGAGTATCACAGTTACACCTTCAAGTTTAAACTATCATGTTGGAGACACATGGCTGGCTCAGTCGATGGGGCTTGTGACTTTTGATCTTGGGGTTGTGGGTTTGAATCCTACATTGGGTGTAGAGATTCCTTAAAAATAAAATCTTTTTAAAAATATCATTTTGGTTATGATAGGCCAAAAGGAAAACATTTATTTTTTTTTTGTGAATTCTTTTTCCGTTGAGTGACCCTGGGGAAATATCTTCAGGCAGCTGAGCCTTGGTAAATGCATTGGCAGAATCAAAGGAAGAAATTAAATACTTTTGAAGACCTCACACCTCTTTAAATCTGACCTGAATTACCCTGACATTCTCACTTTATTCCTGGGCCTCGGCAAATTTGATTTCCTTTAACTGTTAGCAGTACCTCCTTCACCAGCTCTTTAGAGAATTTGCTTTTTGAGAACCATGTCTCAAAAGCACGAATGTCAAAGGCACGTGTGAATTGGAAAGGAGAGGACACAATTATCGTTTATGCAGATGATGTGATTGTCTCTCCAGATATTCTAAGCTTCACTCATAAAACGGTAAGGACGAAAAAGAGAGCTAGGAATGGAGAGCTAGGTATAAAGAAATCTTCATATAATCAAGAAATTTTCTGCGTCCCAGCAATAACTGGGCAGAAAATCGAAAAAATGATTTATAATGATAAAATACATCTGTAGTGGGTTGAAAGGACACCCCTCAGAAGTGGATACTTTGGAAACAGTGTCTTTGCAGATAGATCTTTAGATGGATCTACCTTGGGTCAAGGGACGGATGAGAGAGGCATGAATGAGAAAGAGGGAGAAGTCCACGTGAAGACAGAGAGGTTGGGATGATGTAGCCATAAGCCAAGGAACACCTGGGGCCTCCAGAAGTTGGAAGAGGCGAGGAAGGCATCTCCCATGAGACCCTGAAGGGAGCACATGCCCACTGACTCCTTGATTTTGGACTTCCAGCTTCCAGAATAAATTTCTGTTGTTTTCAGTGAGTAAGGTTGTAGTTTATTTGTCACATCATCCACAGGCAAATAACACAGCATCAAAGGCTCTTTCCTGTGCTCCTTGTGTGTGTGTTCCTTACCATGGTGAAGAAGAAAACTAACCCTCTGAGCCTGGAGCATCTGGTTGCTAACTCTCTGCTACCAGGACTAAATGAACTAGTGTGCGGCCAAGATTATTTTCTCCCCAAAACCTGATGCCAGGTGCTCTGGGTTACAAGATAGTTAACGGTAAGCTCAAATAAAGAAAAACAGCTTCTGAAATATGAGACCAGTCCTTAATAGCCATTGTACAGCCCTTAAATTTGGAACTATTGGCCCTTCTTTGCTGCCATTCATACTCTTTCATTTTACATGAGGACTTTTGAGCAGGGAGAGACTACATGTTATCAAAACTCAGTAGCACTGCTTGTGTGTGTATATAAAAAGAAACAAGGAGTACTTGGCTGGCTCAGTCAGTAGAACATGTGACTCTTTTTTTTTTTAATGTTTATTTATTTATTTTTGAGAGAGAGAGAGAGAGAGAGAGCGACAGAGAGAGCACAGCAGAGGAGGGGCAGAAAGAGAGAGGGAGACACAGAATCTGAAGCAGGCTCCAGGATCTGAGCTGTCAGCACAGAGCCTGACATGGGGCTCAAGCCCACCCTGAGCTCATGACCTGAGCTGAAGTTGGAGGCTTACCCTGCTGAGCCACCCAGGCACCCTGAGCATGTGACTCTTGATTTTGGGGTTCTGAGTTTGAGTCCCATGGTGGGGGGATAGATTGTACTTTAAAAATCTTAAATTTTTTCCAAAAAAAAGAAAAGAAATGAAGAATGTAGAGTTAGAAGACTTACTCTTGAATGAAGCTGTTTTTTTGCTTCATTTATTGCAACATTTGCTTTACCTCCTTGAGCGTCTCGTTTCTTATTTAGGAGATGGAGTTAATATTCACCCCAATTTACCTTATGAGGTTGGTTTTGAAGACCAAGGGGACTGATGAAATTGAACATACTATAGTAAACTACGTGTTAAAAAAACATTAGTTAATATTATCCAGCATTTAGTTTCTCCCTATTTTCCCTCATCGCCTCATTCCTCCTCCTGACCTTCCTCCCTCACCGTCACAAATTTAGAGTGAGTGCTTCCTTCATGCAGATGCCCCAGGGCGATGGAAAACAGCAACAACACAGTTCTGCCCTCAGAGGAGGAAGTCATTCTTACTAGGTTGCTTACTAGGTTTTGTGTCTTACTAGACACAAAACCAGCTATTTATACTGTCATTTGGTGCCTTATGCAATAACTTCATGAGGTTGGCAGGGGGAGTCACTCTCATGAGGGAGTCAGCAAGGATTCACAAGAAGGACTGAGAGGGCCCGCAGAGGTTGCCAGAAAGGGCTTTTCCAACCAAAAGTAAGAACACTGACAAAGATCATGAGGGCACGAGAAAGAAGGACCAATTCAGGGAATTTGCAAGCAATACTAGTTTTGCCAAAGCATGAGTGACGGAGGGTAGAGTGATTTAAATTGTTATGTAACCTGGGACTAAATAGTAAGGACAGTAATGCCATAAAGAGGAGTGTAGGCTTGAACTACTCAACATCAAGTTCATTAGCCTTGGTTTCTTCATCCATCAAGTATGAGCACAGAACCCATCTCACAGAGTTGATGATTCAAGAAAACACCTTATAGGATGTCTGACAGAGGAGGCACTCTGCGTAGGAAATTAATGTTTCCCTTCCTCCATTATCTCTGAAAACTTTTAGGTCTCTCAACTTTTAAGACTTCAGATGGCAAACTGCTCTAACTTCTGCCCTCAATTACAGTGTATTGAAAGAACATTACGAGAGGGGGATAATACAGCATCAAGACATTTCTCCCACGATATATACCAAAATGGATGTTTTTTTTTTTCCCTTTAGTTCACCACTTGGGTAATCAGGTGGAAGAGCTTTTTGGGGGCAGATGGCTAACAGACAGGAAGGAGGGAAACCACCTCTCTGAGATATCTTTGCTTTACAGGTTTGCCTTCCTGAGCACAGTGATCCTGGATCTTACTGCTCTTTAGTTCATCCAGAATGTTCACGCTGAAAGCATTTCCTGTGGACAGCAATGCCCCCGAGAGGAGTGAATTCCAGGTCAGTACATCCCTTCTTTATGAGAATTTACTGAAGTTGCATTTGAAGTCCAATGTGACTGTCCGGCCTTTTGAACTTTTCAGAAGAGGGAGGTGTTGGGCGAACACCAGCCACCTAGAGGAGATACCTATTTGTGCGAAGGAGTTCCTATGTGTGTCTCATCTTTTCTTCAGGCCTGTTCCCAATTCTTATTTGCAGATGCTTTTGCTCCAGTGTCTCCCAGGTCTTCTCCATCTTCTGTCAGCTTAAGATTTTAGTTTGCTGGCTGGCAGCCACTCAGGCTCATTTAAAAGGAATCTAAAATCTCTCTGCGTTTCTCAATCAGGTGCAGAGTTAACGTGCTGGAGTTTTCCTTAGATTGTGTTTGTTTTCCTTATTTCCCCTGAGGGCGAGGACATATGGAAGATCTTAGCTGAGATCCGCGTGCTGGGTTCCGGGAAGACCAGGCTGTGACGTCTGTCACCTCACTGGCTGCCGGGCTTGATGCGGCTGATTGGCTGGCTGGGGGAGAGGTGTGGAGAGGAGCGTTGCATGCCTTCAGCACTGATGCATGTAAGTTCAACGAAGGGCTCATGGGTTGTTGGAGGGAGAAGCAATGTTAAAGATTATTATGTCCAATCCGCTCGTTGTAGACATAAGAAGATGGAGGCCGAGGACACTGGACAGCCTTCTTCAAACTCGCACCTAGAAAGAAATCCCCAGTTTGGAATCAGACTCTTGTAAGTGTGCAAAACAATGTGGTTTGGTAGAAAGAAAGCAGATTTTGTAGTTAGGTACACACGTCTTTGACTCACTGCTCTGCTCCCTTCTGGGGATGTGACCTTGTTGACAGGGCTGTTGAATAGATTGTAGATAATTTATGTACAACATTTCATACATTATAGACCCTCAATAAAAATTAGTTTGACCGTTGACCAGGGGGACAGAGTCTGGAGGAGAACTCTGTGAGGTACCCATTATCAACCAATATGAGGCATGATAATCCATTTTGTTAATTGATTTACAGAGTTATGTCTGGAGGCCTTATAAATGCTTGCTAGAAACCCCTTCTGTGAGTGCTGATTTTACATTCCAAGTTGAAAGGGATTTGTGGTTGCCTACCCCGCATTTATATTTAAAAGGAAAAGTTAATGTGAGCTATGTAAATTTATCACATTATCTTGGAGACAAAGATCCTGAAACCTGAATGTAGCCAACACTTTAATTTCCCTGCAAAGAGAGAGTCCAGGCTCCAGCCAAATTTTTTAGGATAAGAGCAACTTCTTAGGTTATCTGGACAGCACGTAGTTCCCCCTACAAACAACTTGCTGTTGTACGCCCAGGAAAAATGAATTCCTGCATTCACCTTGCCCTTTATCCTCCTGTATAAATTATAAGAATCAACGTTTGCATGGGATCCGGTAACTCATGAAGCACTAACGTGTTTATAGGCTCATTTTTGATTCTCAAAATAATCTTGTTAAGTAGACAGGGGAAAGATGATTACCTTTCTTATTTTCCAAATAAGAAACTTTATCAGCACACATCTGCATTCTTAAGTTCTTCATTGACCCTCAATGCATAGTTTTTAGTACTGTTTGTTATAGTGCCATGCGTGTGAGTCCCAACATTTGGGGACTTCCAAATCTGACTTCCATGACCCGAATCCTACCTACCTCTGCCTCCTCTCCTGCATTCATCCCTCTGCCATACATTTCACGCAGCGAGCACTTGAATTTATCACTTTACAGTTGGGCTGTTGGGGCTAAAATGTATTCATATATGTTGAAATGTTTAATATGGTCGCCAGCACGCAATTAGATCCTAAGAAGTGTTACCCTTTAGTACTTTGTTCCTACTCACTCCAGCCTGAACATCTATTTGGCCCTTCCATGTCTATCTAACCATTACACATCATTTAAGGCATCCCATGTGTCACCTCTTTTTGTGAGACATTTGACTATACTCCATACAAACTGAGTTACCTGGCTTGAGTGTTTTCACACTGTTCTTTCGTTACTGCAAACAAGAGCTTCTTTCAGTTTTCTAATTGTCCATTATCGTTTCCATCTCTCTTTCTGGATTTGAATACAGATCTGCCCTGTTCTGTGTCCTGCTCATGTTCACATGCTTATGCCTTACTCACATCTGCACACTGGTGACTAGTCCCCAGTCTCTTAGGGACTTTCTGGCTTGAGTCAAATGATCTTCTTTGCACGAACGGAACTGGAAAGTCAACAAGAAAAGAGACTGTGTTGATCCCTTTAAACTCCCCCCAGCTCATCCAGCTCAAGGCCCTGTTCACTTCATCTTTCCCGGTTTTCAGGCCCTCCATTAACTTCCTATCACAAGGACCCTCAAGATTCAGACAGCCCCATGTTCCAGAAGGGGTCTTTGTGTAGCTCTTCTCAAGTGAGTAGGGGTCATGGGCCAGATATCTCGGTATCATCTAGTAAGAGGAACCAAATGCCTCCAGTTTCCTTCCCACTGAGATGCAGAAAGTTCACAAGGTCTACATCCTCTCTTTTCTTTGCTTTTTTCACGAGGAGAGAGCATATGCCCCAGGCCCCTGCAGCTCGGGTACCACCTCTCCGTCCTGTCACTGTGTACGCTACTTGACTTCCCCTGAAGGAGATTAATTAGCCGTGAAGCCAGCCGCTACCTAGGCTCCCTGATTTGGGTTCAGTCATGGTATTTTGGGACCAACTGGAGACAATGCAATTGATTCAGAACATATGTAGGCTTCTCAGGAAATCCTCTGTAGAAGTCATCAATAATAATAATTAAGAAACTCTCTGCTTGCAGGCTGACATAAATATAATTATGTGGGTGATTTCTGCTTTAAACACAAATGTGCTTCCTGTTTGGGATCCCAAAAACAATCTGTGAGCTATCCATCTAATTATTTCTTGTAAAAGATGTCAGGAAGAATAAAATGCTGCAAACAGATTTATGAAGGGATTTGGACTTCAGGAAGTGTGAAGACTAAATGCATGTTTACATATTTTCTTTCTACAAAACCTACCAAAAGGAACCAGAAGTGACAAAAGACAATAAAAGAAATAATTATAACACGTTGGATTAAGAGGTACAAATTTCCAGGTATAAAATGAGTCTAGGGGAGGAAGAGGAATATAGTCAATAATACTGTAATGATGTACAATGACAGTTATTGTGGTGAGCATTGTGTGATGTAATGTATACAATTGTCAAGTCAAATGTTGTACATCTGAAATGAATATAACATTATATGTCAACTATGCTTTAGTGAGAAAGAAAGAAAGAAAGAAAGAAAGAAAGAAAGAAAGAAAGAAAGATAGAAAGAAAAAAAAATATTAGCCTGAGCCCAAAGAATGAGTACCTCCAGATCACTACCCCTGAAGAATATTTTCTAGATATAGTACCATTTGAAACAAACAGAAAAAGAACATTTTCTGCTGAAATTAGGCAAAAATAAAATTTGCCTTGGGGCACCTGGCTGGTTCAGTCGGTTAAGAGGCCAACTTCGGCTCAGGTCATGATCTCACGGTTCATGGGTTTGTGTCCCGCATTGGGCTTTGTGCTGACAGCTCAGAGCCTGAAGCCTGCTTCAGATTCTGTGTCTCCCTTTCTCTCTGACACTCCCCTGCTCATGCTGTCTCTATCTCTCTCTGAAAAATAAATAAAAAACATTTAAAAAAATTTAAAAAAGAGTACACATATTGTGATGAGCACTGAGGAGTGTACAGAATTGTTGAATCACTAATTGCACACCTGAAACTTATATAATACCATAAGTTAAGTGTACAGGAGTTAAAAAGAGAAACACTCAGCAAGATAAAAATTTTCAGCTCTCCATTAATGTATAAATTTAATAATTTTAAAGTTTGATATCATCAATTAACTTTTTTTTCCTTAGAAGTAGGTAGAAAAACGAGAATGGATGGCAAAAGGTGGCCCCGTGGAAAAGGAGAGAATATGTGCCTGAGAAACATTTGGGTGTGTACAATGCTGTAGCAAATTTAAATGGTTTGTTCTGGTCCATAAATAGAGAAACACTTATTTAATCACATAAGTAAGGAATCTATCAATAGACTACATATGTGTAGAAATGTAATAGATGATAAAGAAAGCACTTCAAATCAATGGAGAAAAGAATATTTAATAAGGAATGGTTGAACAACAAATTAGCCATTTCATTAAAAAAAAAAGATTAAGCTATATCTCCTAGCTCACATTTATCTAAAAATCATTTTTAATGCATTGAGCTTCTGAATTTAAATATAAAAATCACAAGAGTTCCATTAGAAAAGAGGGCATGGCTTTCACAGGAAAATGTAACTCAAAATCCCTGAAAGAAAAATATAAATTTGACAAGATCCTAGGCTGAAAGGATTTCTTTGTGTTAATGCTGTAGTATCTAACTCTGAGGATATGAACAGAATATTAGAGACAGATATTTGCAGCACATGAAGGGAAAGGGGTAAATTTCATGATGTAGAAATATTAAGATGTTTTAAAATCTTTTTTTTTAATGTTTTATTTATTTCTGAGAGAGAGAGAGAGAGAGAGACAGCGGCGCAGCAGGAGGGCCAGAGAGAGAGGGAGTCACAGACTGAAACAGGCTCCAGGCTCTGAGCTGGCAGTCAGCACAGAGCCCGACGCGGGGCTCGAACCCCGAACCGCGAGATCATGACCTAAGCGAAAGTCGGACGCTTAACCGACTAAGCCACCCAGGCGCCCCAAGATGTTTTAAAATCTTGATGTTTAAAATCACTTAGGGGTGCTTGGGTGGCTCAGTTGCTTAAGCGTCCAACCCTGGCTCAGGTCATGATCTCATGGTTCGTGGGTTCCAGCTCTGTGTCGGGCTCTGTGCTGACAGCTCAGAGCCTGGAGCCTGTCTTTGGATTCTGTGTCTCCCTTCCTCTCTGACCCTCCCCTGCTCACACTGTCTCTCTCTCTCTCTCTCAAATAAATAAAACATTAAAAAAAATAATAAAATGATTTACAAGTCACTGAGAAAAAATGACCAAAAGCTCAAGAGCAAAATTGAAAAAGGACATAAATGGGAAATACCCATTGCAGAAGAAACGAAAATAATTTATGAAAGTCATGAGTATAAACACATGCTGAGCCTCACCCTACAACTGTGAGTTACCACTTTGCAAAATCAGATTGACAGAGATCAAATAATTTTTCAGTGTACAATATTGGTTAGAATTGCTGGATACACTGTTTATAAAAGCATAAATTGAGTCAGGCTCTTAGGAAGACAATGTGCAATGTTTAAAACCGAATACATTTTGATCAAGCAAATTGAATGCACAGGTTAAATTTATATGAGTTCAACGTTATGTATAAAAGAATGTGCAGTGTCACTCTGTTTGTAAATTAGTTATAGGGATGCTGTCTTCATCAGATTAACCGAATCAACCTACGGATCACAGTAACTTATTATAATGGAAATTCCTTTCTCATTCATACAAAGTCAAGCTAGATTTTGTCAATTCACAGGGGGGATCTGCACCAAATAGTACTTCAGGGATGTGGTCTTGTTCCGTGTGTGGAAAATGTAGTTACATATGCTGTTCACCAGGTAAGGAAGAGGTTCACATAAATTCTGTCTACATTCCAGCAGCTGCATACCCATTCACATGGGAATCTAGAAAATGTAGTGTATCTTAATCCTCTGCTCAGAGGGAAAATCAACAGATTTGGTAAACAACTCTCCAGCTTATTTCACAGTTACTAATAAGAAACTAGTTTAAAAGATTATACTACAGGTCTGAAATGAAATCACATCTATCAAAAAGAGTGAGCTGGATTTGTATATATCAACACAGAATGATTCCAAGATAGATTTTAACAAAAACAAGGTATAAAAGAGTATGAATTGGATAAAAAATCCAGTTCTTTAAAGATAATTATAAAAATAGATCAATTGTTCTATTTAAACTTGCTAACTTGATAAATGACAGAGAGATCAAAGTTATGCAATATTAAGGATGAAGAGATTAAAGTAATTTAAGCATTTGCTTCATGAGACTCCATGACACATTTATAATTCTAGGGGAAATTACCCCAGCTGTATTCAACAAGAAGTAGAAAATTTGAGAAGTCAATGATCAAGAAATAGATATTTTAAAAAGTACACAGGAAAAAAGATGTACCAGAGCAAGATAGTTCCATAGCTGAGTTCTATCATCTTCTACTGCCGTTGGCCTAACAGATTTGTGACAGATTAGTGTCAGAAGCAAAAGAGAAACAGAGAGTGGAGGTGCAGCATGGTTGAGATAGTCTGCAGTCTGAAATACTTTGTGTTTGATGCCAGGTGACACAGACTTTTCCAGAACCAAGTCTACTTGTCCAAGCACTGGAAAAACCTACCACATGCGAACTCAAGCTTAGACTCAATAGAGCCAGAACAGCCAAAAGCTATTCCAGAACCTGAATTGTGGAAAGCACTTCATAAGAAATGAAGTGAATGAATGAAGGAAAAAGTGAAGGAATGAATATATGGCAGCTGATGATTAAACCGATGAACTTTCCCATTTCATATAAACATATGTGAAATACATGTATATATTTAGTAGGAATATTATAGGCCTCCAAGGAATGGACTATCCATGAACAAATATTGTGTCTAGGTAAAGGATTTGTCCCTGTCTTATTAGGTCAAAAAACCAGAATTGGAAGCTGCTTGATATTTGTGTGGCCCTATAATTTATTGTGACTGGAAATATTTGCCTTAGGTAGACACTGTTCCATGGAAATTTTCCTGAAATACTGGCAAGGCAAGACTTCTCTAACTCTGAGGATATGTTCCAGAGAAGTTGGGCTCCAGTCAAATTAAATCATATGTTAAATAATGAATGTTATGATAATAATAAAAAAAATGGAATTTTGCAGGCAAACTACAGTAGCCGCTGCAATAACATGACAATAACTCAGTGTCAAAGGAATCACCATATATTTTAAAATGAAAAAGGCAGGGTACAAAACATTATGCCCTGTATAATCACTTATATGTGAAGGATATTCAAATATTTATAAATTGTTTGTATTGCTTAGTATGATTTGGGGCAATTTTGATTCTTATTTTGGCTTGTATTTATTTCATAACTTAAAAAATTTCACTTACATTTGCCACGACCTAAGAAGGATCTTATTACATTAAAAGAAAATAACTACCTTTCTCTGAGGAAAGCTTTGCATTCAGAACCCCTTGTCCAAACAGCTCTAGGGATCATAAATCACTACACGATGTCACATACCTTCTAAGATTTCTTTAGCCACCACATTCTTTTGCTTTATTCCAGGAGAACATTATATATCCCTCTCCTATGATCTTCTCATTGAAATTATCTATCAACACAACTAGTCCATGAGGTCTTTGAAAGCAAAATTTTACTGAGTTTTCCCTGCTCAACACTGAACATAGTACCTTCATCGTAGTCAGAATTAATACTTGCCTGCTTCAAGAATAAAACAAAAAACAGAAACAACAAAATAAAACAAAACAAAACCAAAAAAAAAAAAACCTCCAAACAGTATCATCTTGGTGTCAGTCACCAAGAGAGCTAATTTGGTTTTGAGTTTCTCTCTTAGAGGCAGGATAGCCTCTGGTGGCAGATTCCCAGGTTTGAATCTCTGCTCTATTAGCAGGATCACCTTGGAGAAGTGACTTTTCATCTATGGGGGTCTGGTCAAGGAAGAGAGAATGTATACAAATTGGATAACTCAAGAGGAGTTTTATGTGAAGACTATTTGTAAAGTATGGGCTGGTAGTAAGAAAGTCATTAGGTCTATGCAGTCCTCTAGGGTTTCTACTTTACCACACTGAAGTCTGAAGAGGCAAGGAGGAGGCGTTCACCTGGAGGCAAAGAGAACCATCCAAAGAGAAGGGAGGCATGGCCGTAGGTTGAAGGATGCAGTCAGTTAACTGTGCCTCTACAGAGAGGGAAGCTGGGAAAGAGATTGTCCACCCCTTAGATCTCCAACTGAGGCTTCTAATTGGTTTGAACCCAACTGGAATCTCAAGGGCAAGGAAGCATGTGGAGGCACGTTGGTGGTGGAGCACAGACCAGGCTAGGGAGTGGGGGCCTCTGGAGGGGTAAATGACAAATCCAGTGCGTCACCTCTCCTCTCTGCTCTCGTCGCTCAGCAGCAATGAGGGTCGAGTGAGCAACACTAGTACTTTTCACATAGAATTGTTGTGAGGGTTGAATCAGTCAGCACATACCAAGTGCTTAGAACAGCACCTGAAATGTAGCAAACACTCAATAAACATTAAATATTAATATTGTCTTTCTTCACGTTTGCTCACATGACTTCTTATGCTACATGTGTTCTGAAACCCGTTTTCTAATCTCTTGTTTATCTTGAACTTTTTTTTTTTTTATGAGTTCCTCTGGACCGTTGGCTTCTAGATCCACCTTTAACACAAGGTGGATACCATCATATCTCATTCCTCCCCCTTGCTGCAGATCGCAGTCTCGGTTTTCTGTGCTAGCACAGATACTCACAGTCTCTACTTTTCCAAGTTGAACAAGCTATCTGCTGTCTAACTTTTAGGACTTTTCTTCCTAAGTTGGTTAGGAAGGACTTAGTTAAAACATCTCAAAACCATAAGTCAAATTGTTACCCAGATGTTATGTTAGACACCCGTCCACCATTGTGTTTTTCATTCAGCCAGGTAAGAAAGACCCTTTATGTTCCTTCAAGGTATGTTTTAAAAATACATTCAAAGAGATTTTATTTAATCCTCGGGAGTCCCCTTTGTGGTTGGCAGATGGGGCATAATTACCCCATTTTATACATAAGGAGATTGAGGTTCAGAAAGTTGTCACTTACCACTTAACCACACAGTAAGTCAGCATCAGCTAGTGAAGGAGAATCAGGTCTCAGGATGTCACTATATCTTGTTAAATTCTTGATCCAATCGCGTACTAATTGTTGCAAATATTTCTTCAATATGATACCAAAAGCACAGTCTATAAAAAAATTAATAAACTGGACTTCATCAAAATTAAAACCTTCTGCTCTTCTTTTTTTAAATTAAATTGCTGTTTTAGTTTAAATCCGAGTCAGTAACCAGATAGTGTAATAATGATTTCAGGAATAGAATTTAGTGATTCATCACTTACATATAATACTCAGTGCTCATCCCAACAAGTGCCCTTCTTAATGCTCATCACCCATTTAGTCCATCCCCCACGCCCAACACCCCACCAGCAACCCTCAGTTTGTTGTCTGTATTTAAGAGTCTCTTACGGTTTGTCTCCCTCTGTTTTTATCTTATTTTTGCTTTGCTTCCTCTGTATTCATCTGTTTTGTTTCTTAAATTCCATATGAGTGAAATTGTACATTTGTATTTCTCTGACTGACTTATTTCGCTTAGCATAATATACTCTAGTTTCATCCACATCATTGCAAATGGCAAGATTTAATTGTTTTTGATCATTGAGTAGTATTCCATTGTGTATATATTCCACATCTTTATCCATTCATCAGTCAATGTACATTTGGACTCATTCCATAATTTGGGTATTGTTGATAGAGCTGCTATAAACATTGAGGTGCCTGTGCCCCTTTGAATCAGCACTCCTGTATGCTTTGGACAGATACTGCGTAGTGTAATTGCTGGGTTGTAGGATAGTTCTATTTTTATTTTTATTTTTTTTTATTTATTTTTTTTTTAGGATAGTTCTATTTTTAATTCTGGGGGGAACCTCCATACTGTTTTCCAGAGTTGCTGCACCAGTTTGCATTCCCTCCAGCAGTGAAACAGGGTTTCTCTTTCTCCGCATCCTTACTAACATCTGTTGTTGCCTGAGTTGTTAATGTGCCATTCTGAGGCGTGAGGTGGTATCTTATTGTGGTTTTGATTTGTATTTCCCTGATGATAAGTGATGATGAGCATCTTTCCAGGTGTCTGTTAGCCATCTGAATGTCTTCTTTGGAAAAGTGTTTATTCATGTCTTTTGCCCATTTCTTCACTGAATTACTTGTACTTTGGGCATTGAGTTTGTTAAGTTCTTTATAGATTTTGGATACTAACCCTTTATCTGATATGTCATTTGCGAATATCTTTTTCCATTCTCTCGTTTGCCTTTTAGTTTTTTTGATTGTTTCCTTCACTGTGCAGAAGGTTATTATCTTGATGAGGCCCCAATCATTCATTTCTGCTTTTGTTTCCCTTGCCTCCAGAGACATGTCAAGTAAGAAGTTGCTGCGGCTAAGTTCAAAGAGGCTGTTGCCTATTTTCTCCTCAAGGATTTTTATGGCTTCCTGTCTTATGTTTTGGTCTTTTATCTATTTTGAGTTTATTTTTGTATGGTGTAAGAAAGTGGTCCAGGTTCATCCTTCTGCAGGTCACTGTCCAGTTTTCCCAACACCATTTGCTGAAGAGACTGTGTTTTTGTGTTCCATTGGATATTCTTTCCTGCTGTCTCAAAGATTAGTTGGCGATACATTTGTGGGTCCATTTCTGGATTCTCTATTCTATTCCACTGCTTTATGTGTCTATTTTGTGCTAATACCTGTCTTGATGATTACAGTTTTGAAAACATCTTGACGTCCGCAATGTGATGCCCCCAAAGGTGGTTTTCTTTTTCAACATTACTTTGGCTATTCAGGGTCTCTCGTGGTTCCATACAAATTTTTACCTCTGTGAAGAATGCTGGTGTTATTTTGGTAGGAATTGCATTGAATTTACAGATTGTATTGGGTAGTATCAACATTTTAACATTTGTTCTTTCAATCCATGAACATGGAGTATTTTTACATTTCTTTGCGTCTTCAATTTCTTTCATGAACTTTCTATAGTTTTCAGTGTATATATCTATCACCTCTTTGGTTAGGCTTATTCCTAGGTGTTTTATGATTTTTGGTGCAATTATAAATAGGATTGATTCCTTGATTTCTCTTTATGTTTCTTCGTTATTGGAGTATAGAAACGCAACAGAATTATGTATGTTGATTTTATATCCTGTGACTTTGCCAAATTCATGTATCAGTTCTAAGTTTTTTGGTGAAGTCTTTCGGGTTTTCAACCTAGAGTATCATGTTATCTGAGAAGAGTGAAAGTTTGACTTCCTACTTGACTTTTGGGATGCCTTTTATTTCTTTTGTTGTCTGATAGCTGAGGCTAGAACTTCCAGCACTATGTTAAGCAACAGTGGTGAGAGTGGACATCCCTGTCATGTTCCTGACCTTAGGGGGAAAGCTCTGTTTTTCCCCCATTGAGGAAGATATTAGCTGTGGGCTTTTTGTATATGGTTTTTATGATCTTGAGGTATGCTCCTTCTATTCCTACTTTCTTGAGGGTTTTTATCAAGAAAGAGTGCTGTATTTTGTCAAATGATTTGTCAGCATATATTGAGAGGATCATGTAGTTCTTATTTAATGTGATGTATCGCATTGATGATTTGGGAATATTGAACCGTCCAGGAGTAAATCCCTCTCAATAGTGGCGAATAATTCTTTTAATGTACTTTAGGATCTAGTTTGCTTGTATCTTGTTGAGAATTTTTGTATCTATGTTATCAGGGAAATTGATCTATACTTCTTTTTAGTGGGGCCTTTGTCTGATTTTGGAATCAAGGTAATGCTGGCCTTGGAGAATGAGATTGGAAGTTTTCCTTCCATTTCTATTTTTTGGAACAGCTTCAAAAGAATAGGTGTTGACTCTTATTTAAATGTTTAGTAGAACTTCCCTGGAAAGTCACCCGGCCCTGGACTCTTGTTTGCTGGGAGATTTTTGACCAATTTAAAAAATGTGGTTATGGGTCTGTTCAAGTTTTCTATTTCCTCCTGTTTCAGTTTTGGTAGTTTATATGTTTCCAGGAATTTGTCCATTTATTCCAGATTACCTAATTCTTTGGCATATAATTGCTCATAATACTCTCTTACTACTCTTTGTATTTCTGCAGTGTTGGTTATGATCTCTTTCATTCATGATTTTATTTATTTGGGTTCTTTCCTTTTTCTTTTTGATCAGTCTGGCAAGGGGTTTACCAATTTTGTTAATTCTTTCACAGAACAAGCTCCTGGTTTCATTAATATGTTCTACTCTGTTGTTTTTTTTTTATATGTTATTGATTTTTGCTCTAATTTTTATTATTTTCCTTCTTCTGCTGGTTTTGGTCTGTATTTGCTGCTCTTTTACCAGCTCCTAAATTTAGGTGTAAGTTTAGGTTGTGTATTTGAGACCTTTCTTCCTTCTTTAGGAAGGGCTGGGTTGCTATCTATTTTCCTCTTATGACTGCCTTTGCTGCATCCCAGAGGTTTTGGATAGTAATGTTTTCATTTTCATTGCCTTAATGTACTTTCTAATTTCCTCTTTAATTTCTTCATTAACCCATTCTTTCTTTAGTAGGATGTTCTTTAATCTCCAAGTATTCATAGTCTTTCCAAATGTTTTCTTGTGGTTAATTTCGAGTTTCATAGCATCATGGTCTGAAAATATGCAAGGTATGATCTCGATCTTTTTGTAGTTGTTGAGGACTGATTTGTGACCCAGCATGTGATCTATTCTGGAGAATGTTCCATGTGCACTCAAGAAGAATGTATATTTTGCTGTTTTAGGATGAAATGTTCTAAATATACCTATTAATTCCATCCAGTCCAGTGTGTCAAAGCCATTGTTTCCTTGTTGATTTTCTGCTTACATGATCTGCTCGTTGCTGTAAGTAGGGTGTTAAGTCCCCTACTATTATAGTAATATTCTCAATGTGTTTCTTTATGGTTGTGATTAACTGATTTATATATTTGGGTTTTCATGTTGGGGCATACATATTTATAATTTTAAATATTCTTGGTGGATAGACCCCTTAATTATGATATAATGCCCTTCTTCATCTCTTGTTACAGTCTTTATTTTAAAATCTAGTTTGTCTGATATAAGTATGGCCACTCCAGCTTTCTTTTGATGACCATTAGCATGATAGATGGTTCTCTATCCCCTTACTTTCAATCTGAGGTGTCCTTAGGTCTAAAATGAGTCTCTTATAAGCAGCATATAGGTGGGTCTTGATTTCTTACCCATTTTGATATCTTATGTCTTTTGATTTGAACTTTTAGTCCATTTACATTTAGAGTGAGTACAGAAATATATGAATTTGGTGCCATTGTGTTGCCAGTAGAGCTAGTGTTTCTGGTGAGTTCTCTGGTCCTTTCTAATCTCTGTTGCTTTTGGTCTTTTTTGTTTTGTTTTGTTTATTCTTTTCTCTACTCAAAGAGTCCCCCTTAAAATTTCTTGCAGGGCTAGTTAGGTGGTTACGAACTCCTTTTAGTTTTTATTTGTTTGGGAAACTCTTTATCTCTCCTTCTATTTTTTTTAAAATTTTTTAATGTTTTTATTTATTTCTAGGAGAGAGAGAGAGAGAGAGAGAGACAGCGTGAGCAGGGGAGGGTCAGAGAGAGGGAGACACAGACTCTGAAACAGGCTCCAGGCTCTGAGCTGGCAGTCAGCACAGAGCCTGACGCGGGGCTCGAACCCACGAACCATGAGATCATGACCCAAGTGAAAGTCGGACGCTCAATTGACTAAGCCACCCAGGCGCCCCTCTCTCCTTCTATTTTTGAATGACAGCCTTGATGGATAAAGAATTCTGGGCTGCATATTTTTCTGACTCTGCACACTGAAGGCCTCTCCTTTTTGGCTTGCCAAGTTTCTGTGGATTGGCCTGCTAAGAATTTGATTTGTCTTCTCTTATAGGTTAGGGACATTTTTCACCCCTTGCTGCTTTCATAATTATTTCCTTGTCTATATATTTTGTGAATTCGACTATGCTATGCCTTGGTCATGGTCAGTTTTTCTTGAATCTAATGAGAGTTGTCTGTGATTCTTGGATTCTGATGTCTGTGTCCTTCCCCAGATTAGGAAACTTTTCTACTATAATTTGCTTACATAAACCTTCTGCCCCTTTTTCTCTCTCATCTTCTGAGACTCCTATGATTCTGATGGTATTCCTTTTTAATAAGTCACTGAGTTCTCTACGTCTTCTATCATGCTCTTTTGCCTTTGCTTCCCTCTTTTTTTCTGCTTCATTGTTCTCCATAATTTTATCTTCTGTATTGCTGATTTGCTGCTCTGTTTTGTCCATCTTTGCCATCATGGCATCCATTTGAGATTACATCTTGGTTATAGCATTTTTAATTTCAGCGTGACTAGATTTTATTTCTCTTATTGCCATAGAAAGGGATTCTAGGGACTCTTGTCTGTCCTGTATGCTTTTTTCAACCCAGCTAGTATTCTTATTATCCTGGTTCTAAATTATAGTTCAGACATCTTACTTTTATCTGTGTTGATTAAGTCCCGGGTTGTCATTTCTTCCTGTTCTTTATTTTGTGGTGATTTCCTTCATTTTGTCATTTTGGAGGGAGAAAATATGAATAAGATAAAAAAATTTTTTTTAATTAAAAACAAAGCAAAAAAATCAAATAAAGGAAACTAGATCCTCAGTGTGTTTAAGCCTTCTTGTTGAAAGAAGCTTGATAAAATAAGAAAAAAAGAGAAAGGAAAGGGAATAAAAAGGTAAGAAAATATTTAAAGATTAAAAATTGATTTAAAATAGAATTAATAAGTAAAAAAGTAAGAAAAGAATAAAAATTATATTTCCTTTTTCTGTGCCCAAGAAAGAGAATGAAAAGAAAGGAAAAAAGGCAATTTAAGCAAAAACAGAAGCAAAGAAAATAAACTAATAAATGAACCAGTCAACAATGAAACCCAAATGAAGCTGCATCCAGTTTTCCCCTAGAACTGAGACTACTCTATAGTCTGTACTCTAAGCAGGTGGAGTGAGTTGCACTGGTCTTCTGGGGGATGTGCTTGGAGGGCATAGTTGGGTGGGGCTTGTAATGGCTCCATTCTCCACTAGGTAGCGACATGTAGCTTACATTCAGGGGTGTACACAGGAGAAGCTTCACCCAGCTTCCTAGTCTCTGGCACAGGAACTTCGAGCTCTCACCAATGATCATCTCACCCATGATCAAGGACCCCTCCTTTGTCTCAGGCTTCCATCCATTCCCCACCTCTACCTTGTTTGTGTCCAAGCTGCTTGCCTGCCAGACAGCACCTTTTTCCAGAGTTTTATCTCAGATGGGATTGTGTTTCAAAACCCCACACTTTAGAGACCCCTGTAGCTTGGACTCACATTGACTTTCTGGGGGAGGGACTCTGAGCAACTTCCAGGTGCCAGCTTGCCCCAGAAAATATTCATGTGATCGCGAAGTGGCAGGGGTTCAAGATTACGGCAAACCACAACACACAGCTGGTGCCAGGTTTCACTGCACTCTGGCATCTTTGTCCCTAAACCAACTGACATGGCTGCTCTTCAGGGTCCATTGGGGCTTTTTGCCCATGGGAAGGCTGTATGTCCTGTACCAGATACACTCCAAGCAGGGGACCCACTTCTCCACATGTGGCACATGTCCCCCTCAGACCCCGCTGCCTGCTCCTGGGGATTCTCCCTACATCCTTACCAGGATACCACCAGACCCTGAGCTCTGAATCTTCAGACTCTGTGCTCCACTGTTTATTGAATCCTGGTGGTATTGAAACCCTCCCTTTCTCTCCTGTCAATGGTTTTGGGACCAGATTTCTTGTTCAGTCCCCTGTGAATGTTTTCACTCTTTCTCTCTCTATTTCCAGTTACTTTGGTGGAAGTGATTTTCTTGCATGATCCTGATGTGCTGCATTCTCCCCCTTTCTCTCCCTCTCTCTGTCCGCTCTCCACAAAACTCTCAGTGGCTTTTCTCTCCCTTCACATCTCTGCACTGTGTACCTGCTGAGTTCAGTGGCTCAAATTATGCAGATTGTTGTGTTAATCCACAGATCAGTTTCCCAGGTGCTCAAAATGGTTTGGTGTTGATCTCACTACATTTCAGAGATGAGACAAGCTCAGAGTCTCCATACTGCTTCGCCATCTTCACTCCTCCCTAAACGTCTGCTCTTCTAAAGAAACTGTAAGAGGATGAAACAGGAATCTACAGAATAACTTTTTTATTAGTTTATTTCATAACTAATAAAGGACTTGAATATATCAAAAACTCTTTCAACTTATAGTACAAAACAAACTACCCAACCAAAGGTAGGCAAAAGATTTGAATGGAAGCTGTTTCAGAAGGTATACAGATGGCAAATAAGTACACAGAAAATATTTAACCTCATTAGTCTTTTGGGAAATTCACAGCGAAGCCACAATGACATACTATTATGCATCTATTGGAAAGGCAAGACAATCCATCAAATGAAAAATCCACAACATGACAATTCCAAGGACATGAGGATGCAGGACCACAGAAACTCTCAAGACTGCTGATATGAAAGCAGAATGGAACACCTACTTTTGAAACTAATTTGACAGTTTTTCGTAGTTACACAGATACCACACATGACTTGGCAATCCCACACCAAGGTATATACCCAATACAAGTGAAAATTTACGCTTTGCACAAAGACCTGTGTGCTAGTGTTCAGAATGGCTTTATTCCTGACCCCTCAATGCTAAAAACAACCAAATGACCATCAGCTGATAAATGGATGAAACGACGAGGGCATAACCATAAAATGAAATGCTATTCAGCAGCAGGAAGTAAAGTATTACTGACACTGATGACAACACAGGTAAATCTCAACATGCATTATTATAAATGAAAGCAGGTATATTCAAAAGGCTATATAATTCCATTTACATAGCATTCTAGCAAAGGCAAACATTTAGGGACAGAAAAGAGATCCGTCATTGCTGGGACCTGGGACTTGATTACAAGAAAGCCCAGGGAAATTTTTTTTGGGTGGTGGAAATTTTCTGTATCTTGATGGTGGTGGTATGGGTGTAATTTCTAAAACACACAAACTATAAAATAATTGGTGATTTTTTGCATGTAAATTATAGCTTCATTTTTAAAAATTGAAAAATATTATTGGGCAATGTGCAAACCAAATTAAGGCCTTTTAAGGGGAAAAAATAACATAACAAAAAGAAATTAAGAAGGAACACAGAGGAAAGAATTGAGAGGCCAACAAATAATCATGGGCATCTAAGAATAATCAATATGAAAATCCCAGGGAGCAATGACCTACCAGTTCTCACATTCTCAACCTTGAGCCAACATTACAACTCAGTCTAGTGTTTTGCTGGGGGCTCTGCATAGTACTTTGAAAAGACTATTTCCAGGAGTGGAGGTGAGGTGATGATGGCCTTCTAGCCCTCTTCACTCCTTATAAATACCCTTTTGCCTGTACTACACTTGAGTTTCAAGGGTAAGTTCTATTATCAGAAAGCCATTCATTCATAGCTCAAAATAGTTTGAAAACTACAGACCTCGTAAAATTCCCCCCTATTTTTAGAAAGATTTAGAGATTTATCTGTGTTGCCCTAGCTAGTTAAGGGTAGAGGTGGCTCCAGAACGGGAATGGCAAGCTCAAACACCCACAGGACCAAATAACCTAGCTGAGTGATGTGGACAGGGAAAACACTGTAGCAAATGAGAGTGTCCATCCATTTCAGGGAGCCTGACCACTACCACGTGGGTGTGTAGCCCCAGAGACACCTAATCTTTTAAATTATTTTTTCCCAAAAGAAGCTTGGAATCTGGATTTTCTTGTGAAATCTATTGATTGTAAAAATTGGAAAAATAAGATAAAAACAGAGAGGGAGGCCCACCGTAAGAGACTCTTCAATATAGAGAACAAGCTGAGGGTTGCTGGAGGGGAGGTGGGTGGGGGGTACAGGCTGATGGGTATTAAGGAGGGCACTTGTTAGGATGAGCACTGGGTGTTATACGTAAGTGATGAATCACTAAGGTCTACTCCTGAAACCAATGCTACACTGTGCGTTAACTAACTTGAATTTAAATAAATAGATTAAAAAATATTTAAGTTGTTAATTAGTTCCATTTTTGTTCACATACTGTCTTGATAAAGCAAAACCCACCTGTCTGTTACCCGGGACTGGCAATAAGCCCCTGGTTTGTGAGCGCTGGTCCCAAGTTTTTTCTTCACATTGGATGGTCACCTATCTCACTCGAGCTGTGAGCCCTAAAGTCACAGAAGTGAAATGTAGACCTGCTCTATCTCCTCAGGACCATCTGGATAAGTACCCTCAAAATCAAACCAAATGAACGACAGAGCTTCTAGATGTAGGATATCCTCCACTGCATGCCCTTTCCCCAGACCGGCTCCCATAGTCTACTGCTTCCAAGCATCATCAGATAAATCCCACCCATCTTCCAAGGCAGCATTCTCTGGATTGAAATGGCAAAGCTCTTGCCCAAGGAGACTGTAAATTATGTTTTCTCTTTGAGTGGCAGTGTGGAAAAGTGTAAAGGGCACACGCTTGGGAGTGAGACAAGCGCTCACTAGTTACATAAACTATGGCAAGGTACTTTAGAAACCTCAAGGCCCATTTTCCTCAATTATAGCATGAGGATAGCAGTACCCAAGGAACAGAATTATTATACAGATTAAATCATAATATTTTGAGCACTGTGGCTGGCCACTTGTTTTTCTTGCCATTGGATTACCATTATTTACATTTTTATAATAATAATAATAAAAATAATAATAAATATTATAAGTACTTGGGCCAGAGTCTGAGCTCTGACACTTACTAGTCAAGCAATCATGGGCAAGTCACACAATGTCTGAGTCTGTTACTCCCTCTGCAAAAATGAGAAATAAAATACCTAATGCACAAAGCTCTTGCTCATTCTTGTCAGTAATATTGTATCAGGAGGGATTAGTGCAGTCTGTGGCCTACAGTAGCTCTCAATAAATAATTTTTATGAATATGTCACTGTGAGAGATATGTCTTTGTCAGGCTCACCCAACAATGTCAATTACGTGCTTATGGTTTCTTCTCTGCAAGGGATCAAGCTATGCAATCCTTTTGCAGAAAGTTAGGATGATGTCCAAGCACTCATTTCCCAAATAAGAGACATGTTGGCACCATGCCTGGACATCCAACCTGCCCTGGATGTCAGTGGAAGATCACTCTAGAGCATCTGTCTCTTTAATTTTGAAATGGAGCCAGTGTGTTTTTCTCTATTAAGATTCTGGGACTAGTAGGAAGGCCCCTGGAGACTCCTTAATCTCTTAAAGATACTAAACTGAATCCTTGCATATATGTTCAACTGAAACCCAAGGTTGGGATAGAGTCCATTTAAACTTTGAAAGCTCTCTGTGTGGGACTGGACAGAGCTCTTAAAGATTTTATGGACCCCTAGACAGCTACTTAAAGCAATGGTGGTTCCCTGAGAGCTAGACACAGCAGTGAATTCTGCAAACACAGCTTAATAGACTCTGTTCATTCATTTAGTACTTAATCTGCCATAGCCTTATGTCATCTCCTGCAATGTTGCCTTGCATTTCTACTTGACGTTTCTTGAGACCTCACCTGGTCTCGCCAACTGGAGTGTGGGGCCCTAGAAGCAAGACCATGGCTCCAATGTCAAGATAATCATTAACACATATAAGATGGTAGAGTTTAATAAAGAAATACCCTCTCAGTCTTCTACCTTGACTTTCCCGGCCATTCCATCAATTAAATATATCATTATTGTATTCTCTTCTGCTTATAGTTAAGGAAACTCAAGCTAAGAAAAGTTCAGTGATTTTCCAGAAAACTATTTGAGAAAGTGGCAGGGTTAAATTTTGACCCAGACTTGTCCGATTTTAAGGACAATGATTAAATCACATGGTGAGCCAACGCCCCTTAGTATGTGACTGGAAGAAGAATTTGTCGTTTCGTAGTGTTGAGGTAGCTTGGTTGTTGTTTTTTATGGTTATCTGATAACTGGGATGAAACCCCAAGTCGGCAGCAGCCTGTGTTAAGGACGAACCCAAGGAGAGGTGGCCCAGCTGGCTTTCATAGCCTCCCATTGGATAGATTTCTTTTCATAATTTCCACAATCATTAGCATTTTGCTATCCATAGACTCATCCCTAAGGGATATGAGTCCCAGGTAATTGCAAGAGTAGTAATTGCAACTTTGTCTTCAAACCTCTTATATCCTTATGTAAAGCCATGGAATAGGAATTATTCATAAGGATTGATTACTATAGAGAAAAGAAAGGTATCTATAGGAAATGGGTGAAATGGGCAAAGGCCAGTTCCCAGTCCCTTGAGAACCTGTATGAGCCTTTAGTGTCCGTGTGTGTGTGTGTGTGTGCATGTGTGTGCATGTGAGTGTCCGTGTGTGTGTGTGGCTGCAGTGGAGGAATTCCTCCCATCTGCGCCTCACTCCCTTTCTCTCATAAACTCTCAGCAGCCTTATTTGCAGCAGGATGGGAAGACTCAGGTTTAGCCATTAAATTGTTCATTCTGCTAATTTATAGTGAATACCTTCTGTGAATAGGGCTTTTGCTAGCCGCTAGGAATACAGAGATAAAGGAAGCAGAGCCTCTATCTTCATCAAGCGTCTGGTCAATTAGAGTCATTACCAGTCGTACCAGTTCGTACAGGGTTGACTGATTCGGGGCAGAGCAATAAAACATCAGAGATGGGGAGACTGAAGCACAGAGCAAAGAGCTTTACCAGGATCACACAGTTAACAAGTCTGGGCGCAGGACACGGACGCCAGTTCCCTAATCTAATGCCATTGCTGTCGCACCCTGTTGTCTCTTAGACATTCAACAAAGGTCTGTTGGAGTAATGCATGGGGTTGGGAGCCGAGGGGTGAGGAGGGATGAACAAGAGGAAATACAAGGGAAGTGAGCTCATGTAAGCCTTTGAAGCTAAGCTTTTTGGCCCGGAAACTTAATACAACAGGAGGCTACTGGACATATGTCAGGAAAGGGATGAGATTTTAAGGGCAGAAGGTGGAGCCCCTCTTCTGTAGACAACTCTACCTTTGAGCAGTATATTTTCCATATATTCCCCAATATGGTTAAGTTTACAGAAGTGAAGATGTGCCTCTATTCACTGCATTAACTAGACACCAATTTTCTACTCTCCAGTCCTGAAAGAAAATTTGAAGAGTTGGATAATAAACCTTTTGAGAGCCACCCAAATGCAAACATCGAGAGAGTGGGGGAAATCAAGGGAGGTCAGGGGAGATAATCTTCCTAATTTCCTCTGTACTGGGCACTCATACATTTCCTGAATGAATCATTTGGCTCCTCAAAGAAAAGAGATTTGGAAGGATGTCTGCAGCCCAGAGCTGTGCCAGCTCCATGGCCCCCTCTTTTCATCTTATAAGGAAAAAATGCCTTAGCACTTCATTGAGGGTGCAATGTTACTATTAAAAGAGGAAGTGACAAGCCATTGAATGAAGAGCACTGAAGAGTTGGCTCAGCTCCCACAGAGTTTAAGCAAGCATTCTGAAAGAGGTGGCTGAATAAATTACTCAACATCTGTATCCTCACCAGAAGCAGCTCAGTGATTGTAAGGGATAATTTTGTACCGCTGGGTTGTATTCCTGAATTCAATGATGTCCTAATCTCTTCCCTGTGACTAGAACATAGCCTCCCAGAACTCAAAGGGGCCTCATAGATCAACCATTCAGAACCCTTGTTGTGCATAAGGAAAAACTGAGGCAGTATCTAGAAGGAATACCTTCTAGACATTTAACAAGTTACTGGAAGAGTTACAATGAGACTGAACATTTCCTCACGTCGCTCCAGTAAACTGTATTTCTACCCCCAAATGCAGGGACTAAACCCCCCTCCACATCACTTTATATGTTTCCCACTTTCCCATAGAACTTTCTATGGTATAAGACACATAGGAAACGCTCTACTAAATATTTAAATTATCAGTGAAGAAAGAAATTTTAGGTTGAAAGAAAATTCAGAGATCATCTAGTTCAACCCTCTTAACATCTACGCATATGGATAGAGGTCTGAGAAGTAGAAATATTCTATGCCACAGTCAGTAATGGCAGAACTCTGCCTTATGATAGCAGAATGCAGTATTCTGGATCCAAAAGCAAGTGTTGGCTGATGAACAGTGGTTTCTTTCATCACCAACTCAAATGCTGGTATGTGATATGTTTATCATCCCATAGGTACTTCATAGAATGAGAAGTTTTGACTCAAAAGGTTTGCATTTACCTCTTAAATGGTTGTATCCCTTTATAAGAGTCTGCATACCTCAGACAAAAATTTCTACTAGTCAGTCTGGTCTTCAGCCCCCAGATTTTAATGGCATCCAGAGGTTGGTCACATGGCAGTGGTAGGAAGATCACAGAAGACTAAATAAGGTTTGTGATGATAATAGATTAAATGCTGGAGGCCCAGTTTGGGATATACTCATGGAGATGTACGGAAGGAAGAAAAGTAAGGTCTGGAAAACATATTCTGCAGTAATCAATATATAACATATAAATGCTATTATGAACCCTCATCTTTGAATATAAAGAAAGAAAGGAACCATATGACCTGTACCAAATTCTAATCTTAAAAGAAGAAAGCAAAAATCTATTTAAAGGAGGCACCTGGGTGGCTCAGTCAGTTGAGTGTCTGACTCTTGATTTCAGCTCAGGTCATGATCCCAGTCTCATGGTATTGAGCCCCAGATCAGGCTCTACACTGAGTGTGAAAGCTGCTTAAGATTCTCTCTCTCTCTCTCTCTCTCTCTCTCTCTCTCTCCTCTTCCCTCCCTCCTTCCCTCTGCCCCCTCCCCCACTTATACTCTTTCTCTCTGTCTCTAAAATTAAAGCAATGTTATTAAAAATAAGGAGGAGGAGGGGGAAGGAGAGAGGTGGTTGTAGACGAAGTCTTAAAGAGGCTGGAGAAAAATTTGAGAAGATTGGTTGGGGGGTACCTGTCAGTGTGAGCTACTATAACAAAATATCATAAACTGGGTGGCTTAAACAGAAAACATTTCTTTCTAACAGTTTCAGAGCCTGGGAAGTCTGAGATCAAGCTGCTGGAAATTTCATGTTTGGAGGTCCCAGGTCCCCTGCTTCCTGGCTTTCAGATGGCCATCTTCTTGCTGGGTCCCCACATTGCCCAAGGAGAGCAAGCTCTGGTCTCCTCTTCTTCTTAGAAGGACACTGATCCTATCATGGGATGAACTTGGAGTGACACAAAGATACAGTCTAGAACAGGTGGAATGGGGGAGAACCTGACCAGAAATACATGAAGGAAGTCACATGTGACACTGCGTGATTAGCTGATCTCATGAAAGGATATGAGGATGTGATGGTGTCAGTCTGCAAGACTGTGGCACCTTCTTCAGTATCGCATGATACCTGGCATTCAAATAAAAATGTAGCACAAGGACATTGAGGAGTCACTAGAATGTACCAAGGGTCCTGGGTTCACCATGGGCTGAAGGGAAACTAAGAAAAGGGAGGGGGATTTTTCTGGAGCAAAGGGAAACTTTCAGAAACAAAGCACCAACTGAAGCGAAAGACCAGGCTTGGCAGGAGTATGACTGAAAGAAATCTCAGAGGAGAGGGGAGTCATGGTCAGAGACTGAAGAGATGGCATTTAAGATTTTAGATATGAGAAACCTTACTTCAGAAGTGGAGTGGTTCCAGTTGACTATAACAGAAATGTTCCTGAAATGGCCTGGATGTGATTCCTGCTGGAGTCAGGGAGGCGAAGAAGGAAAGTTAAAATAAGCTAGTGTGATGAATTGTCAACATCGATGAGGAAGTTCCTTATGATGCTATTAGATGTGTGAATGGAGAGAAATTGCGTGCTGCTTGACAAAAGCTCTGTGGAGTTGCAGAGGGCTGTCAGGAAAGTGCTAGATGCCGGCAAGGGACAAGAATAGAACCGTGTCCAAAAAGAATGGCAGGAAGCCAGTACAATTATTGGCTTACGTACCTCTCTGTATGAAAAGTCAACATAACCCTGCCCTTGTTCAGGAACCTGTATTTCAGAGAGAGGCCTGGAGCGTGATTATCTTGAGTATTGGTATAAATCTCTTCTCATTGTAATCTTCTGGATTACTCTGATTTGACAGAGTGATAACCATTAATGTTTGTCTTTCCTCTAGATTAGAGAAGGGGTGGCAACTCTCTTATTTCTTGTGCTTGAAATACAATAGATGCCCAAAAAATGTTTGTGGTGGGACACCTGGGTGGCTCAGTTGGTTAAGCATCCGACTTTGCTCAGGTCATGATCTCACTGTTCGTGGGTTCAAGTCTCACATCAGACTCTGTGCTGACAGCTCAGAGCCTGGAGCCTGCTTCAGATTCTGTGTCTCCCTCTCTCTCTCTGCTCCTCTCTCGCTCATGCTCTGTCTCTGTCTTTCAAAAATAAATAAACATTAAAGGAATTTTTAAAAATGCTTGTTGTTAGTTGAAAAAATTATACAACAAGCAAAACAATAAATGGCCTTTACTGAACTCTTTCTATGCACCACACACTCTTCTATGTATTTGCATGCATAAACTCATTTGATATTCAGTACAATCCTTAGTGAATCGATGTTAACTCTAGCATGTGTTTATTTTATTAGAGCGAATATTGCTTTGAACTAAAGATCATGGTCAGCTATCAGGGAAACATTATATACATACACAGCCAGATATATACACATATCTGTGTGTATGACCATGTCCTGGCTTTGTTGTGTATTTCCAAATCTAGAAAGAGAGAAGCATAGCTTCGAAGTATAGGAGAGACATCCAAATATAATTATCTACTGGGATCTACATAGAATTACGACTTGATTTTTTTTTTTACAATGTGAATATCATTTGTGATTGCCTAATAAAGACTAAGTTGCTATCACATATGTTATGATTCTTATATGCTGAGGTACCCTGAGGAGTTTTGAGGAGCTTTTTCTGCTAGAGTAGTGCTAACACTGGATGGAAGCATCGAGATCCAAGCCGAGGAAGCAGCTACACTTTATCATGTCCCTACGAGGGCACAGCTGGGCCATTATCAGCCCACAACTTCTGTGTGGTGGGCACATGTACCCCTTATTTAGTTTTGATATAGCCTTGCCCTATTTGAGGAAACTATTGATTTACTGACCCTCAATGTTCTGTGGCAACCATGAAGAGGATATTATAAACAAACACCCCCCTTATATTTTATTTAGTATGAACTGCAGTTATTGGTACTCCATTCCACTAGCCAGGCACAGAATTAATGGTGTTTGAGGGGGGCAGAGTATTGAAAAGGAGGCAGATAAAATGTGTTCTAAACCCCATTTATTATATGGAGTCTTGGAGTCTTTTCTCTGCAAATTTGCTTTCCCCTTAAAAAGTCTCCATCCTTGAGATGTGCTTGAAATGAAAGCCAGTCCCTGCTGGACCTGCAAACATGCTGTGCAGGCAGGGAGAGCCCCTGGGAGAGCCCCTCTCATCCCTCAGAGCCACTGGCTGTTGAAAGGGAGCGGCCTGCAAGTCGTCAAGATGATGAATCCCAATGTCTAGCAGCACCCAGGTTGCAGATACCGGAGGATGCCGACGTGAACGTGTTAACCCTTGGCATCCTTTGAGAGGCCAGCCTTCCCCGACGCTATGTGCACACACAGATAGGGCGACGCTATGTGCACACACAGACAGGGTACTGATTGTTCTCTGCTTCTGCAGGCAGGCCATCACATCCTAATGCAGGCACAAGTGAGAAAGACGAAGCTGGAGTTAAAAGGTGGGTATTTCAGATTTTTCTTTTTTAATTTATTTTTGAGAGAGAGAGAGGGAGAGAGAGAGAGGAGGGGCAGAGAGAGAGGAGACACAGAATCCGAAGTAGGTTCCAGTCTCTGAGCTGTCAGACACGGGACTCAAATCCACGAAACATGAAATGATGACCTGAGCCGAAGTCAGACACTTAACAGACTGAGCCACCCAGGCGCCCCCAAAAGGTGAGTATTTTAGTCAAACTTCTGCTTCAGTAGCAGGGAAACCCAGCATCAGGAAGATCTTTGGGCAAGCCTTCTGCCCTCCTCTCTACCTGTGACCCAGGTTAACCCGCCATTTCCACTGGACGTATTTATTGAATACCTACTACATGGCAGGACTGGGTTTGCTGCTGGGAATGAGCTCTGAGCAAGATAGCCACAGTCTCTGTTATTGGGGGGTATAGTGCCCACGGTTGGGATATATAACTGAAAATTTATAATGCAATACAGTGACTATTATGTAATCCCTGAACTGGGCAAAGAATACAACTTGAGCAAATATAACCCACCTGTCTCTGGGTGTGTTTGCCTGCCTGGTTCCCAGATTTCACCTCCAGCCTGAATTCGTTTCCTAGGGTGGCTGTAACAATGGACCCCAAGCTGGTGGCTTAAAATAACAGACATTTACACTTTCACATTTCCAGGGACCAGAAGTCTGAAACCAAGGTTTTGGCAGGGCCACATTTCCTTGAAAGTTTCTGGGAAGAATCTATTTCTGCTTCACCTTGCTTCTAGTGGATAATCAGGTGTTTCTTTGCCTGTGGCTGCCTTGCTCCAGTCTCTTCCAAGGTCTTCACGGGGCCCTCTTCTGTGTGTCTGTGTGTGTCTTTCCCTCCTCTATAAGAGCAACAGTCATTGGATGTAGGGCCCACCCCAGTGAAGGATGACTTCATCTTAACGTAATTACATCTACAAGGACCCAATTTCCAAATGTGGTCACATTCTGAGGGCCAAAGGATCAAGATGTTTACATATCTTTGGGGGGATACAACTGAACCCGTTACACAGTTTAAGACTTCTTCATTTGTGTGTTTTTTGACCTTTTATCATTGGTCTTTTTCTATTGCTATCTATCCCTTTGGGCAATTTGCCTGGCTTGATGTTCAACCCTCTTGAAATAATGGAGCTTGGCTCTCAGTTATCTCTGCTTCTTTGTGTTCTGGGGTGCTCTGAGTGGAAGGCTTCTTTCATTATCAACTGGCATTAGTGGTTTATGTGGTGCTAATGTCCTGGGCAGGTCCACCTTAGACTCTAGGACACATACTAGCAAGTCTTGCTAAACAAAGCAAATAAGAGAAAACTAACAAGCTCATGTGGGCTTAACAAACAACAATGGAAAGTAGTCCCTGAGGAAGGGGGTCCCACTGAAAATGCCTCTATTTTACCTAAAAGGCCATAATACGTAATGCCTTGTAAATTTCTGACTATTTCAAAATTTGCATCATTATTTGGGGAATTGAAGCTTCCCATTTGGTGGAGATGAGATCTACTAACTCCAAAAAATCTCCACATGTTACCATGGTAATGCAAAGGCGAAAACAGCATGTTTGTCTGATGTACCGGGCTGTAGTCTGGTTTCCTAGGATCAATTTCCACAAATCTTCTAAATTCCACAGCTCAGGGATGTCCAAAGTCTTCTCCAAGATTTTAGCAAATGCCCAAGAACTAACAATTCTATTTTCAGCTCCTGCCTCTCAATTGGTCCCGTGAAAGCGTAAAAGTAGGACTAGCCTCTTTCTAAATAATTTATTTATCACTTTCTAAATAATTATTTATCACTTTCTAAATAAACCCAATCACAGCGAGCATTGGACTGGAATTCGTTGATTCATTGTAAGGGGCCACATCACTGAGCATACAGAACCAGAGAGTTCTCTTTCATCTTGCTATCCTTGCCTCCCATAAAGCAGAAGCATTTCCTATATCTGAAGCTACAGCATCAGTCATAACTATACCCTTTGGGAACTCACCTGTGTCATGGGGGCATTTTTCTGTGTATTTTCAGTATACCAACTGGTCTTTCCCTAAGAGGAATCTCCTATCCGATGCTAAGAGAATAAACATTTTCTCCATTCTATTATCCTCAGATCGAAAAACATTATGGTTTTAAGTGTTGAATGTGCAAGCCTCAAATATTTTAGTTTGCAACCTATTATTACCATCTTCCCTCCAACAAGTTGTCATTTCTGCTAAAAAGGAATGGGGCTATAAAGACCTTTTTGGCATTTACTAGTATTTTGATAATTTGGGAATTGAATGTTTAGAAAACATGATTTCTCCGGTCCCCTCTTCAAACAGCTCTGCAATATGAGTGAAAAGCAAAGAAGCATCTGAGCGAAGTATTTTCTTTAGCTGAGCTGAAAAAAACAGACGTCCCTGAGAGTTACATTCACAGAAACAAACATTGCTTATAGTTCTGTGGCCTGCTCGGCTTTATTTCAATAGCAGAACACATATCGGGAACCTCCATTTTGGTATGCTGAGCCTCTTGTAATAAGAGGGTTCTGTTATCAGAAGAAGAGGTATTAGATTTTTCCATAATGAGGCTGTATGGTATGCAAGTTATTCTTAATACTGACGACACATTAGGATCACTGGGTAGGGGGCAGTTTTTAAGATACAGTGATGTCTTAGTCTCACCCACAGGGATTCTGACTCTATGGGTTTGGGAGTGAAATGGGGGTTATTTTGAAACTTTCCAAGTGATTCTCATGCGAAGTTAAGTTTGAGAAACACTGGCATAGCATCGTGCTTCTTACACACCTAGGGAGTGGGTTAAAATGTGGATTCCAGGGGCACCTTGGTGGCTCAGTCGGTTAAGCGTCCGACTTTGGCTCAGGTCATGATCTCACAGTCCGTGAGTTCAAGTCCCGCATCTGGCTCTGTGCTGACAGCTCAGAGCCTAGAGACTGCTTCTGATTCTGTGTCTCCCTCTTTCTGCCCTTTCCCTGCTCATGCTCGGTCTCTCTCTGTCTCAAAAATAAATAAAAACACTAAAACAAAATGTAAATGTGGATCCTGACTCAGGTCTGGAGAAGGTCTTAACATTCTGCATTTCTAATTGGCTCCCAGATGGTGCCCATGGTAGGGGTTCTGAGGTCCACACTTGGAGTAACAAGGGTGTGATAGAGCTGGCATTCTCTTGAAAGCTGGACAAACCCGACTCTGAGAATCAATGAGCGGTTGGGTTTTTTTCAAATTTCTAAAATGCATTGTCTTCTATAAAGTAGAAATAGAACTTATGTTACAGGAATGAACAGGGTAAATGCTGTATGAAAGGTAGAGAGCAAAGGGCCTGGTGCTCAATTGCTACATAAATGCTAGTTTTATTTCATTTCTCTCCTTTCTACCTACCCAATCCACCTCCACCTTCCTGAGTCCAAGAGAGAAGGGCTGCTGTCTGGAGCGTGGTTGCTATAGGAACAGTAGCCTTTAGAGAAAAGGGATGCAGGGCATCAGAAGGCATAGTGGTTTGCTTGCCATCAACCCAGTTTATTTTGAAATAAAAACGCTACTTATAGCCAGGCTCCTTGTCTTTCATGACACCAGTCTTACGTCTCGCTTACAAATTAGAGACACTAAATCTGTCATCAAAATAGAAGCATGAAATCAGAGTTCTCTCTCTCTCTGTCTCTTTTAAATAACTGGAAAAGTATTCTATCAACTTTTTGTCAAGCTTGCTATACTACTGTATTGTTATCATATTCAATATAGCATTAGCCAGTCATTCTCTAAAGGTAGTGAGAGGTTGCTAGGTAGGTGTTTTAAGGCGTATTGAGTATATGGGCTATAATAGTGGGTTTAGTCAAGGGGATAAGAAAAATCAATGTGGAAAGGATGTTTGAGACCAGAGTTTAAACACTAGCTTGAGTCTGAACATGCTCCAAGCAATGGGAATACTTGAAGGATTTGATGACATGGGATATATGTAGCACGTTTGAGGAATTAACCTGCTTAAGGGTGGAGTGGATGAGAATGAAAACAGGAGAAGGGAACGCCCCTCACTTGGCTGTATTTACTGACTGCTGATCGTGTGAGGGGCCCCCATGTTTGATGGAGGACATATATAGTCACCAAAACACACATCCTTCCGCCCTCATGAAGCTTCCATTCTACCACCGAGACAGAGAGTAACCAGTGATTGACTAAAATTATGACATAGGTCTGAGGGAGAAATTCAGAGTGCAGTGAGAACACATACAAGAACTTGACCGCTTCACTGGGGTCAGGAAAGTCAACCCTTGGAAATGACCACCACGAGACTCTCGAGCTGAGACCTGGGAAACTTACATGAGCTCTCTAAAGATGGGGTGGAGGTGAGGAAGAAGTGGACGATGTATTACTTACATCCTGACTCTACTACCTCTCACTAAGTGAGAGAGTGGCCATGGGCAAGGAACATATTTTCTCTTTTGTAAAATGAGGATAATTTCCTTGTTTCCGGGGGTGGGAGGGGCGAGGGCGCCATGATGCTAACGACAATGCTTGGCGCACAGGGAGGCTCTGAAGGAGTAAATATCCAGGCCTTTGATTTTCAGGCCCCTTTCCTGAGCACTTACTCTGCCTCAGTCACAGAGACGGTAACTGCTGATTGCATACCTATCTGGTCCCCTTCATTTCACCCCTTGCAGAAGAGCACGGGCTGATTCTAGTTTAAACGGAGTGACGTGTGCCATTTCTAGGTGATTTGCCACTCCTCCTTCCCTTCCTCTCCACTGTGAACATGGGGCCGCATGCTGAGAGGTTGGAGAAGCAGCCTGGAGCCTTGCTAGACCCCTCCTGTGGGGCACAGCATCACCCCTGCCGCAGACTTCACCGCACACATAGTGCGAACCAGAAGTCAACCTTGTTTAAATAACTCATTCTAAAGGGGTAGATTCCTTACATCACAGAATCTAGGCTGCCTTTTCTAGAAAGACCTAACACTAAGAATTTTCCACACGCCATTATTTAAAATAAGATAATAAATGACTTAAGAGAAAGTACTTTTATGCCTAATTTAAAGGTGCTAATCATCAGGCCTAAGAAAACAACCCTTGATTGCTGTTTGTGCAAAGAGCTCAGATCAAACACTGGGAAGAAGGGAAATATTTCATGTTATTGAGAGTAAACTGCTGTGCATTATGTGATACTTTCAGCCTTTGCTAATGTGCTTTTAGGTCCCCACATACACCCTACCATTTAACCACAGATGCCTGTTTTGTCCAATGTCTTCTTTAGGAACGGGATTTGACACTGTCTGAACCCTGGGCCGGCACATGGAGTGCTCCCGTCCCCTGCCTTCAGCTTTCTCTGCAGGAAAAGCTTTCTGCTTCTCTTCTCTTTGGCTTCTTAATGGGCCGTGGATGTGTCTCATCAGTACACCATTGACGGATGGCAGAGGCAGTGCGTGAAGTGGGCTGGTTGCTATGGTGCCCAACAGGCCATGGCTGCTTTCCTGGGAAAAATAAGGCCATAGATCTACAGTGCCAGAGTCTGTCTCTATCGCCTCTGTCTCTGTCTTCAGCCTCTGCCTTCCTCCCGTGACCTGACTGCGTCTCCCTCCCTCCTCCTCTCCCATCGGTATATTTGTGCTGCTCATGGCAGGTACAGTCATCATCTTGCCTGTACGAAGGATTCTTCTTTCTTCACTGGAGGCAAAAAATCTGCTATAACTGGATTTCTTTGCAACTCCTTTCTATACCTCCTGAGCATTAGGAAATAAACCTTGACATAAATGTATGCTCAGATGATAATACTTTGATGAGCTTCTGTTTGTATGTGTATTTTTTCTTCCTATGTAAATAGTAGCATTTTCTAAGATCTTCTACAGTAAAAATACGTAATATATATATTTGGCACATATATATATATTTCAAAAAAGCACTGTCTCTTAACTTGAATGCAATACAAATGATTAAACTTTTTGTATTAAAATAGTATCTTGGGGCACCTGGGTGACTCAGTTAAGAGTCTGACTCTTGGTTTCGGCTCAGGTCATGATCTCACCGTTCATGAGTTTGAGCACCGCATCAGGTTCTGCACTGACAGTACAGAGTCTTCTTGGGATTCTCTCTCTCTCTGTCTCTCTCCCCCTCCCCGATTGCTCTCTCTCTCTCTTTCAAAATAAATAAACTTAAAAAAATAGTATCTTGCAGCCAGGTTGTGAAAGAAAATAGAGTTGGATGAGAGAGAGCTGGCTGGGTACTGATGTTGGCTCAATCACCAAGTGAGATGTAGTCATCCATTTATTCAACAACTACTGACTGAACACCTACTGTGTGTTAAATATAGATATAAGTGCTAGGGCTATAGCAGTAAACAGGAAATGGGAAATGTCCCCCGCTTCCAGGAGCTGTCATTCCCCAGCGGAGCCCAACTCTAAACCCAAACTCTAGGAAAACTCCAGATCACCTGCAGATGGTTGTTAAAACACAGATGGCTGGACCCCACACCCAGACATTCTGACTTCCTAGGTCAGGAGGGGTCCCAAGGATTTGTATTTCTAATAAGAACCGAGGTTCCCTGGACCACGCTTTGAGAATAAGTCATATAAACAAATAAAGGAGCAAATGCAGAATATATTGCCAGCTAGTGATTAGTGTTCTGAAGAAAGATAGCATAAGGAGGAGAAACAGAGACTGATACGGTGCGGGGTGGTGCTGCTATTTCAGGTGGGCCCGTCCAAAGAGGCTTATTACATGCCAGAGACCTGCTAAAAGGGACAGAATGAAGCCTTGGGGTGTCCCAAAAGAGCACTGCAAGACACATGGTAGCATAGACCCCAGCCTTGGAAGGAGTACCCTGGTTTGCCTGTGGTCAGCCCGCCTCTCTGCCATTAGGATGCCACATGCATACCACGTAAGGTACGGCCTATTATCATCCCCATTTTACAGATGAGGGAACTGAGCCAGAGAGATTACGTCATTTGTTTAGGATTGGAGAGATAAGAAGTAGCAGAACCCAGGAGGGGAGCCCATCTCTCATATAAAGATTGGATGGATGGATAGATGGGTTGGATGGAGGGGTGGAATGTTAAAATTGAGCCAAGTAGAGTTATCAACTGGCTGTGAGATCTTAAGAGGGTTTGTAACCCAATTAGATCTGAAAGGCAGGTGTTTCTCCAGAGAAAAGGAAGAATGCCCTCAGTGGCAGACTCCAGCTAGGAGAAGGTATGAGGTCTCCAGTTCTAGAAGGAATACCAGCAGGTGTAGACAAAGAAGCTTGCCTGGGCAAGAACTGGCCCCTCTCTGCAAAAGCAGGACATGCCACTGCGAGCTGGAGAGCAGGAAGAAACGTGTTCAGCAAACCCCTTCCTCTCAAGGGATCCTGACAAGTTGCATTTTAATCTAATTAATACAGTCAGGAAGTTGGACCATGAGGAATGTGATTATTTAATTGTTTTGTTCAAAGAGTATGAAGCAGGCTATTAGTCTGGGGTCATGACTCCAAGGTTCATTTCAGGTTATTACCTAGGAGGGTTTTGGAACAAGAGTGGTTGATTGATTCTTTCCCGCTGTTACTCTCATTAATTTACAAAGATTCATTGTGTTGGTGCTCATTTGCAGAGTCTGGAATGAAATGTAAAACAGATTCAGGCTGATAAGAATTGTTTTGTATCTGCTATTCTATCTTGTTCCTTCCCCTACATTTTCCCTTCTAAAGATTATCAGGTACATGAATTTCCAGTCTGATTATAATTAACTCTTTTTCCACATGACAAATGTTGTCTCTAATAATTAAGCAGTGAGCAGAAAGTAGAGATTAGGCATTTCGTTTCCAATCCAGCAAGAATCTGACCTGGAGAAAGTCATCTAAACTCTCAGATTCCCCTGTTGGAAGATCTGAATAATAAAATGCAAAGCTGAACACCTTACCTCTCTTCCTCCATTAACATTAAAAACATTTTTTAATGTTTATTTATTTTTGAGAGAGAGAAAGAGAGACAGAGAGAGAGTGTGAGCGGGGTGGGGTAGAGAGAGAGGGAGACAGAGAATCCAAAGTAGGCTCCAGGCTCTGAGCTGTCAGCACAGAGCCTGATGGGGGGGTTTGAACCCATGAACCATGAGATCATGACTTGAGCCAAAGTTGGATGCCCAGTGGACTGAGCCACCCAGGTGCCCCCTCTCCTTTAACATTTTTAAATGGCTCCCGTGGCCTGCAGACAAGATAGAAGCTTGATGTTTCAAACCCCCAATGATTCGCCTCAACTTTATTTTGCGTCTCATATTCTGGCACTGTCCGGCAATCGTTTCTGTTCTATAGTATCAAACGATGTTCTGTGTTCGCTCTATCCTTGTCTGGAAAGTCTTCCCCTACCTATGAATGTTCGCCAAATTCTCTTCCTTTCTTTAACTTGTTGCCACCTTCGTGAAGTTTTTCTGGCTGCCGTAGGCAGATTACTCAACAACTTGTGTGTGTACTTTCCTCCATTAACACTTGCCACGTTTTGTTATGATTATTTGTCTGAATGCATATTTTAGTGTAATTATTTGCACAGGCGTATATCAGTATGTGTGTGTGTGTGTGTGTGTGTGTGTGTGTGTGTGTGTATGTGTGTGTATGTTCTTCTATGCATGGCAGAGAAGAATCCAGGCTATTCTTTCCCAGTTCCCTCCAAATGGACAACAGCTTGTTTTCTGGGCTGGCCAGCCAGATTGCAGCTGCCATGGGCTGCGAAGAAAATTACAGAAGGAACCCATTTTCTGGAGGGTCCAGTCTGGGGCCTCATTGGTTTAAGATCATTGGTGGTGCTTCATCCTTTACTTCAACTCCAACACAGTATCAGCATTGAAACAGGATATTTACATGAAATATCTGAGCTTCCTTAGATAAATAGTCATCACAGGAAGAAAAGCGGCCTGAACGAACTCTTTTGAGTCTCTGGTTTCTCATCTGAAAGAGATGCTTCACTTTCTGTGATCACTGCTAACTGCAACAAATTTCTTCACTCAAAATTGTCCAATTTAAAAACTTGCTAGCCTTTACTACTCTCCATGGCCTCTGGCTATGACAACCTGGTTTCTGATGAACATTTTCAAGGAAAGTGGCCTGTCTCTCCTTGCCACTGCCAGTCCTCGGCTCTCCCATCGCTTCTTAGGGAGGTTAGCTGAGAAGGAGGTGGGGGAGAGGCGAGGGGTCAAATCTGTTACTTTTTATAGAGGTGGAGTGAAAATAATTTCCTGTGAAAGCTGGGGACATTTTTTCATTAGTTTTGTTTCCTGCTCTGGGTCTTATATGCTAGATGATTTTTTTTTCTCCTTTTGGAACTCTTGTGGGCCAACTTCCTGTGCCTGAGGGTGCTGAGAGATAGAATTTTATGAGTTTGGCCCACCTACACCGCAGTGAGTGTGGGGAGGTGAGGAATGAACAGACTAGAGCTGCCTAAGCCATCCTTGAATATTCTGGACTTGAGTTCAAAGGAGAAGTCTCAAAGAGGTGTTTTGGGAAGCAGCCAAGCACAGAATTTTAGGGTTCAGAAAGACTCAGTGGGGGGCAGGGTGGATATGTTCCAACTTCCTCCTCATTGGATTTCAATGTTAGTCTTCCAAAAATCACTTTCATACATTAGTGCATATATGTTGGGAGCCAATGGTGTGTTGCTCACTGCTCTATGTGCTGGATGGATCAGGCAGTGGTAAGAAACAAAAGTCAAATAGACCGGCAGAAATGCATTGGTTCCTATAAGGAAAGTTTCCAGCTTCAGGCAAAACTATATCCAAATGTTTAATACTTTTAGGCTAGCTTCAGGCAAGGGTGCATCCAAGTGTTTCAACCTTTAGGAATCCATCTTTGTATCTAATTCTTATGTTAACTTTGTTCTTACTCAAGCTTTTACTACTCAGTAACCAGATGGCCACAGGCAATCTCAGGCCCACAGTGTCTCAGCTTCAAGCTCATTTCTCTTTCCTAATGCTTCCAGAAAAAAGCCCTAGGCCTGGTTCTTGGGGACACAGAATGGGTCTTAAGTTCCATCCCCAGGGAGTTGCTCTGATTCCTATGCCCATTCCTGGAAGAGTAGGGGAACTTGTTTCTAACCAATAGAACAGGGCAAAGGTGATTGGAAGTCAGTTCCGTGATTTGACTATAAAAGATTGTTCCTTCCATTTTGCTAGCTGATTCTTTTTCTCTTGTTGCCTTTGATGAAACAAGCTATTATGTTGGAGAGGTCAGTATAACAAGGAGCTGAGGACAACCTGCAAGGAACAGAAGCCCTCAGTCTAATAGCTGGTAGGGAACTGAATGCTTAAAAACTTCTGAGTGAGCTCTGGGGAGCCTATCCTTGATGGATTATCCCCCGTGTGATGTGTGTGATTTTAGGTGTCAACTTAACTGGACCATGGGGCACTCTGATATTTAATCAAACATTACTGCTGTTTGAGGGTGTTTTGGAAATGATTAACATTTAAATTGGTCGAGTGAGTAAAGTAGGGGCTCTCCATAACATGGGTGAGCCTCATCCAATCAATCGAAGGCCTCAATAGAATAAAAAGGTTAACCTTCCTTTAACAAGAAAGGATTCTTTCCCCCCTGATTGCTTATAGATTGGGACTTAGGTTTATTTCCTGCCTTTAGACTCTACATGAAGCGATGTTTTCCCTGATTGTACGTCTGTTGGTCTTCAGATGGGAACTATACCATCAGCTTTTGGACCAGGACCAGAAGTAACCTATTGGTTTAACTGAGTCTCCTGCTTGCTGACTCCCCTTGAAAGTCTTGGGACCTGCCTGCTCTCATAATCACATGAGCCAATTCCTTATAATAAATCCATTCTGTCTCTTCTATCTATCTATCTACCTACCTATCTATCTATCTATCTATCTATCATCTATCTAATACACACACACACACACACACACACACACACACACACACTTATAGATCTATCCCTATATATCATCCTATTCATTCTGTTTCTCTGGGGAATCCTGACTAATATGTCCTGTGAAATCTCATGCTGCTCCATCACAGTTGTTTTTGACTCCCTGAGATGACTCCGCTGTGTAATACACAAGGGATCGATACAGGAGTGACTCAATCTGAAGCCAGACCTTGACCTGACTTCCTGGCAGCATAGCAAGGCTGGAGAGGACATGCCAGGAAGAGAGGGAGAAGAACCACGTGCAGGTGATGAACGGATGAAAATAACAGGTGCCATCAAACATCCGTACTTACACGCTTATCTGGATACTGAAGTTACTCTGTAAGGAAATCACCTACAGCCCTTCCTTACGCTTTGAGAAAGCACCATATATTTTATACATAGCAAAGCGCTGAATGATTTTTTGATATAAATCATGCGGACACTATCCTTGCTTATTTTCTCAATGATAAGAGAGGAGAATCACGTCCTGTTTTACTGTGCACGGGTCACAGTCCCCTCCAACAAAATCCCTTCGGAGCAGACCCCAAAAACAGGTGGAACAGGGAGAGAAGTGTGACTTCCACTCTCATTTCTTAGGTAGGGTGCCCTTTGGCTCGGTAAGGTCAGAGCTTTCTACTTAATATACTTCTGGAAGTATCATATTAGGGATGCATCCCATTCCATTTTTCATGTCACAAATATTTGACCAGGAAAAAAAAAAAGATTTAATCTCAGAACACTGAAAGTCAAATTCATACATAATAATGTTTTAAAAGGTGAGTCGGTCTTATACCACACAAACAGCAAATCCCTGCATTATTCATATTTGAGTTGGTCCTGTCTGAATTCTTAAGTTTTTCTCTGGGTGGATACAGGGGGACATTTCTTATTTTCAAAACCTGTCTTGCTTAAAAAGGCAGTTGATTTGTCTGGGAAAATGTGCCATGTGGTGTTGCTGTATTTCAAAAGACCGACTCAAATAATGTTGGTTGAGTCTCCCTACTTGCCTGCTAATGGTCATTAGCCATGCTGTGTAAACAAATTTGTACCTCTCACATGGAATTACTGGAAAAAGAGGATCAGGAATTCGGACTCCAACTCTGAGATGATAAACCTAAGAGAAGAAAAAAAAAACATTGAAAATTCCTCAACTCCATAACTATAATTACTGGTCTAAATTCAACTTTTACATTTATAGACTCAGTGGCTTTTGTTGATTTTGGAGGGGGGGAGCACACAAATGTTTAAACCACTAAAACGACTTGCATGCTTTTCATTCCGAAGGACCTCAAGTTAGTGAGAGAGAATAAGGAAGCCCCAAAATGTGTGGAAACCTTGGGGAAAGGCAGTGAAGAGGTGAGAGGCCACTGAAGTAAGTGGCCTTAGTGACAGCTGGGACCCTAGAATAGCTGAAAATGTGAAACCTGGTGCATGTAACAAAAGACGGGTCTTTCGCTGAATTTTAGTATTTACTAGTGCTGTGGCACGGGCCTCAGTTTCGTCATGTATGTATATATATAAAACATATAAATAAGACATATATCTATAACATATATAAATAAAACATATATAAAAAAATGTGTGTATATAACATAACATATATATAAAACATATACGTGTGTGTGTGTGTAAGACTTTCCATATGTGCCATGCCAACTTCACTACATGAATGCCAAATAAATTCACGAATGTGAATGTGCCTTATAAACTTTAACTCCTGGGACATTGCTGACATTGAACAGTAAAGAAAAACAACAACAAAACAAAACAGCACAACAACAACACAATGCAGACAGGTACAGTGCCGGAGGCACGATAACCGGGGTAGAGTTTGGGAGCAGGGAGAAGCCAGGAACGAGAGAGGCACCCTTGAAAACAAGAGCAAGGATACAATGTTTACAGCTCTGCTGGGACCAGGCCAGAAAGTAACACTCTGGAGCCAGCCAGGTAGGGACCATGAAGCGCTGGTGAGCTTTTTAGAAAGGAGGAGAGGGTTCCCCAGTCCTAGCCTGTCACCACCGTACCAGAATCACACCGAGAAGAGCCAGCTCTTCCAGTTATTCATGAGATGCTCTAAATATAGATTTTCATGTGATATAAACTGAACTTAAAATTTAAAAATAAAGGAGAGGTTGTTAAGAAGGACTAGTGCTGAAAAAGGAAGAAAAGAGTGGGCATGGATTACCTGTTCTATAAAACAGAACCACAGAAATTGTAGGGGTATATTTAACAGTCTACTGTCTATAAAATTTAATACCTTGTTATACATAAATTATATACACACAATATATAAATATATATACATATATAGTATAATATATCATACAATATATAATTATTACATATTATACAATATATAAAAGCATATTTATATATTGTATAAAGGTATACAATGCATTTTATATAACTATACAAAATATAAAATAATATAAAATATTATAAATATATAAAATAATACACTAATGTGGAATAAATTTTTTCTGAATCTTGTTCATTTAAAAACTTAGCACTCTTTTTCAGAGCATACCATCTTCTCTAAATTGTTTGAGATGTAACATGAAACTTAATGAATCTGCAAGGCACGCTGTTATTAGATATTTTATACTAAGGTAAAAATACCCAAACAACACTCAGGCAATTGGTCTTTTATTCTATAGAATAATATATTTACATCTTTACAAGGTAACTGTTTTCTGTACTTCTTTGATCTTTAGAAAGTGTACTGTGATAGTTAATAAAGAGAAATGGGGATGAGCACTGAATGTTATATGGAAACCAATGTGACAATAAACTATTTGTAAAATAAAATAAAATAAAATAAAATAAAAATAAAATGAAAAAATAAATCAACATTTAAAAATAAATAAATAAAAAATAAAATCACCAAAAAAATTAAAAAAAAAAAAAAAAGAGAAATCGCTCTGTAATGTACTCTGAATGCCAGAAGGGGAGGGTGTTAGGGGGAGCCCTACCACTCAATGTCAATTACAGGAAGAGTTGTCAATTACAGACTCCTAGGAAGACTCTCAGGGAAAGAGTTATCAATTACAGGCCCCAACAGGGAAAGATATACATTGTATCTCCTATAAACAATAGCCTATACCTGCAACTCAGCCACTGAGAAGTTGTTACCACCCTGAACACTTGCTTCTCTCCAATGGACTTTTGTTCAAAACAACCCCTCCCAACTTCCCTTTCCTTTCTCCATAAAATGTCCTTCTCCTTTGTTGGATTTGTCTATGGTTTTTGCCGTAGCATGCTTGTCTCAGATTGTGATTCTCCACTATTCCTGAAAAAACCTATCTTTGCTGGTAAAATAAGTGGCAGTTTTATTTTTCAAGTTAAGAGTACTTACATCGTTCAACACTTAAAATTGTAAAATGATATCACCTGGACTTTTACCTGCTCTTTTTACTGATTACATTAGGTAGATTCAGCTTCTTCACCTTTTCTAATTAGTAGTGTCTTGTGCAAAAGAAAGAATCCCATAGATGACTTACATTTTTACAAGAGATTTGAACATGTACTTGGGATGGGGCTTTCCCCTTCTATTCAGATAGATATAGTTTCAGAAACTGACCTGGAGCTTTAAAATGTTAGATTGTTCCCTTGTTTGTTTTGTTAACTATTAACCACTTCCAAAATAATTCTATAAAATGAGTTCAGTTCTTCTCAGTCTCTTTAAGTGACTTTAAAATATATCATTGTGGGAGTGGGGCAGGTGCCTTTCTGGTATCGTTAAGTAGAAGAACCTGACTTTGGAAGACCAAGTTTTGATGGTCTTTAAATTTTTTTTAATGTTTATTTTTGATAGAGAGAGTGCAGGGGAGAGGTGGAGAGAGAGGGAGGTGCAGAATCTGAAGCATGCTCCAGGCTCTGAGCTGCCAGCACAGAGTCCCATGTGGGGCTAAAACTCACGGACCGCAAGATCATGACCTGAGCTGAAGTCAGACGCTTAAGTGACTGAGCCATCCAGAAGCCCTTGATGGTCTTTGAACTAGAAGAACCTGACTTTGGAAGACCAAATTTTATGGTCTTTGAAAATGAATTGGCTGAATATGCAATCTTTGCCTTGAGCTTTTCCCCTATATGGTGTGCCACATATCACTGAGGAAAATGAGAAATAGCTACAGTTGCTGAGAATATGCACTGTCAGTGTTTGAACTGAGTCAGTTTACTCAGGTAATACTAATAATCTGCTAATACTAATTATCAGCTAATACTCCATTATCTATTTCAATCCTTCCAACACAGCTAGTGGCAATACACACCCAAAACTTTTGCCCTTAAAGCTGTCTTTTCCAATATATTTTTCTTTCCTTTCCTTTCCTCGATATACCTTTTGTTCTGTCTTAACTTGGCTTCAGTTTGCCATAAAAATTTACTCTTGTCTGTCTCTAGGTACTCTTCCCCTTCCCTAGCTTTACTGAGGGACAATTGACAGATAAAAATTGTGTATATATACATACGTATATACATATACACACACATATATATACACACACATATACACATACAAAGTGGTGTCTATGTATATATATACATAATTTATAATACATATTCTTAATGTTTATTTATTTTTGATAGACAGAGTGTGAATAGGGGAGGGGTCAGAGAGAGGGAGACACAAAATCTGAAGCAGGCTCCAGACTCTGAACCATCAGTACAGAGCCTGATGTGGAGCTTGAGCTCATGAACCGTGAAATCATGACCTGAGCTGAAGTTGGACGTTTCACTGACTGAGCCACCCAGGCACTCAAAAATTGTATGTATTTTTAAAAGATGTGGTATACACACACAGTGAAATATTATTCAGCCATAAAAAGAATGAAATCTTGCCATTAGCAACACGGATGGACCTTAGAGGGTATTACACTAAACGAAATAAGTCCGAGAAAGACAAATGCTACAGGATATCACTTATATATGGAGTCTGAAAAACAAATGAACAAATAAAAAACCAAATAGACTCACAAGTTTAGAGAGTAGATTGGTTGTTGCCAATGTGTTGGGAGAGGAGCAGGGGGAATGGGCAAACTAGATGAAGGGGGTTAAGAGGTCTACACTTCCAGTTAAAAAACAAGTCAGTCATGAGGATGAACATCTTCATTACAGCATAAGGAATGTCATCGATAATACTGTGATAACTTTGTATGGTGACAGGTGTTGGCCACTTATCCCAGCAAGCATGACGTAATGGAGGTCATTGTTGAATCACCATGTTGTACACTTGAAACCAATAGGATATTGTATGTCAACTGTACTTCAACTAAATATAAAAAAGTAAAAATGATATGGAAACATACAATGTGATATTCTGATACACCTATACAATGAAAAATGTTTAGCACAATCAAGCTAATTAACATTCATCACCTCACATAGTTACCATCTTTTGTGTGTGGGGAGAACTTTTAAGATCTACGCTCTTCACAAATTTCAAGTACACAGAACATAGTACAGTATTATTAACCATAGTCACCTTGATGCACATCAGATCTCCAGAACTTACTCATCGTACATAACTGAAACTCTGTACTCTTTGAACACCATTTCAGTCCACTCACACCCCCTGCCCCCACCACCCAAGCCTCTGGCAACCAACATTCTACTCTCTGCTTTTATGAATTTGACCTTTATAGGTTTCACATAATAAATGAGATCATACAGTATTTGTTTTTCTGTGTCTGGCTTATTTCACTTAACATAATGTTCTCTAGGTTCATCCATGTTATTCCAAATGGCAGAATTTCCTTCTTTGTAAAGGCTGAATAATAAATATTCATTTATATATACATCACATTTTCTTTCTTCATTCATCTGTCAACAGACACTTAGATTGTTTCCTTATCTTGGCTATTGTGAACAATACTGCGATGAACACAGGAGTACAGATCTCTCTTTGAGACACTGATTTCATTTCCTTTGGACACATACCCATAAGTGGGATCGCACTGGCTCCATGGTACAATGGCGAGTGCATGGGACTGCCAAACTCCAGGTTCTTAATGCACTTCCTTCACCTATAACAAAACTACATATATCCCTTGAGTCACTTTCCATACAGCACCGGTTAGTTACAATCTATTTGTGCCTATAATATTTTTATTTATACATAAGTATCTCAACAGAGTATATTATGTTCCTAATGTAGATTTTACTTGTTTGTGCTCTCAGCCAGAGTCAGTTGGGGCAATGAGCTGTGGTGGCCACACTGCAAATGGTCTCAGCCAGTGATACTCTACCATGTTAACATGCATTGAAGATGTTCTGCAGTGTGCAAAACATGTTCACTCCACAGATTGTAGGCTGTGCAATATTTTTGTTTGTTTGTTTGTTTGTTTTTCAGTTATGATGGCTGACAAAGAATATGTAAGAGACAAATGTTTAGATGGGCTCACTGTCATGAAGTAACTAAAAAAAGAATCAGGCTGGGGGTTGAATTCTCTTTTAAATACTTGGTTGAGGAAATAGAGGGGAAAGATCAGAAGGGAATTAAATTGGTGAAAGTCCTTTGACAACGTGGCGGCCATCATAGCATCACTACAGCACGGAAGAATTAGACAGCAATTATCTTGCCAATACTTAGCAGAAACATCAGATAGAGGTGTACTTCAGGAGACTACAAATATGAAGAGATTGATTTCTGATATATACAGTATTAGGAACGCTTTAGCTCTGCCATTCTTTAGAATGTACCCAATCTCTCTCATATTCTTCAAGCTGGTCATACTCTCATTTGTTGAATGAATAACCTAGTGATAAGTTAATGACTGGGTTATAAATGAATGAAAAATTAATGAGACTGTTAGGTGGTCATGAAAGACTATGACTATACACTTAGTGTTCACAAGTTGTTGCTTGTGTGTGGGACTTTCAAGTCCTGGTGTGAGGCCCTCTGATAAGATCTCTAATAAAATAGAAGCAACATTAGATTCTATCTCATTGACTCATCAGTTATTCATGTTGACTACAATCCTGGCTTCTTTGCTTAACTGCTTTGAAGGTCAGGCCTGAAAGAATTTACTTCATGTGTTATTTGAACCGCTGATTCTTAGGAGGTAGTTTTCAAATAATGGTTTCTCAATCCCTCCTCTTCAACTTTCATCTGGAAGTGCAGAAACAAAATAGAAGCCAGCATGAAAGAGGTAGGGGAGAAGAGATGCTTTTCTATTGTAACGAGGAAGTTGTAAAATTTGGGGGACAGGGTCTCACCTAACGTTTGAAGGACTTCTCATTCCTTACGTATTGGCTTCATATCAGACGGACTACATTCATTTCGTGGGAAATGGGCCATCAGGACCCATGATCCAGAGTGAAAAGTCTCTCTCCTAGAACCGATTATATCGTCTTAGAGGGATTCCGACTGGTCATCTGCCCTTTCCAGGATAAGTCAGTGAGGCCAGGCAGATGTCACACCCTGACTGGTCAACCTGAATCCTGTGTGTCCATCTCTGTGGATTGGGAATAGGATGGTTAATTGTGAGCCCATCTTGGACACCTTTAAGGAGAAGTGAAAGATGGCTGGCCAAAGAAAAGGCGAATAACATGGAATTAGTATGGACACGTCTCTCATTATGTGCCTCCTAGAGCCCAAAAGACGGGTTAAAAATGTATTTGCTCATGCTTTTTGCTCCCGTTTGATTCCTTTTCACCAAAATTTAACTTACAAAAAAATCTCTTGATCCTTCACTAGTCCAGCAAGGTTTCTCTGTGAAACTTCCAATATGGAATGAATCACTCCTTCCTCTAAAATCCATATTATCTTTTGTAACTTAAAAAAATTTCTGTTTATTTATTTATTCTGAGAAAGAGAGAGAGAGACAGAACAAAGCAGGAATAGGGCAGAGAGAGAAAGAGAGAGAGAATCCCAACAAGTCTGTTACCCCAGAGATGCAGGGCTTGATCTCACGAACCTCGAGTCATGAGCTGAGCTGAAAACAAAAGTTAAATGCATAACAGATGGAGCCATCCAGCCATCCCTGAAATCCTTATTATCTAAGTCACATTTTCAATTCAAACCAATTCACCAAACATTGCTTATACTTAATATAAGACATTTGCTAGAGAAATGAAGAGACAAATGGTCTCCGCCATTAGGACATTTTAAATATAACAGGTGACATACACATGGCCAACTAACGATGAAGCTGTCTTCACAAATACATTCTCAAGGACACCATGTATTTTCCTGTCTCTGTCTTGTTAGTGCTTTTTCTCCTGTCTGTGATGCCCAACCCTACACTTTCTTCAGATAGAGCCCCAATATTAGTTCCTCTGAAAACCCAAAAAGAATTTATCTTCTTCTGCTAATAAGCTTCCCGCGTAAAATACTAGACTTAGAATAGTTCATTACTTGTACGTGTGTTTCCTTTGCCCCACTGAACGACAAAAGGGTGTCCTTGCTTACTCTCATTCCTTAGCACCTAGAACATCATTTGACACAGAGTGAGCCTTCAGTGAGCAGAGGATACACATGTCTTGGCTCTTGCGTGAGAATTTCAGTTCCTTCAGGAGCTACGAGCTTGGAAAGCAGTTTGATACAGGGGAAGTCACAAATACTTCATAATTTCAGATGCCTTTGTACTCTTAACAAGAACCTTTTACTATTAGAATTCCCATTTTATAGATGCAAAAGCTGAGGCACAGAAGTAAATTGATTTGCCCAAAGTCCTGGGGTATGTAAGTGATGCAATTATGATTTGAACCAGGCAGTCCAGCTCCAGAATAGGCCCTTCACCATTTCATACTACCTGTCAGAGAGAATACTGCATTTTTATTATTTTATTAAAAATAACTTAAAAATGTTTATTTTTGAGAGATAGAGACAGAGAGAGACAGAGTGCAAGCAGGGGAGAAGCAGAAAGAAGGGGGACAAGAATCCGAAGCAGACTCCAGGCTCTGAGTTGTCAGCATGGATCCTGATGTGGGGCTCGAACTCACGAACTGCAAGATCATGACCTGAGCTGGAGTCCGGCACTCAACTGACTGAGACATCCAGGCACCCCAAGAATACTGCAATTTTAAAGTGCAGACTGTGTCCCTGAGGTTTGAAAACTGCTATTTCCTTTTTGTCCCTTTTTATTCTGAATAAATAGTTCCTCCCCCCCCACCCTCTGCGTGCCTTAACTGAGCAGAAATTCAGAAGCTCATGGAAGTGCTGACCTCTTGCAAAGACCATATTCTTCCTTAAGAAAGAAAGCAAAAAAGAGAGATGAAGAAAAACCATGGTTGGAAAGCTTGTCTGTAACTTCTCTTAAACACTGGAGTCTAATTCCCTTGGTACACTTTACCTCATTCTGGAGATGCCATTTCCATTTGACCACATGTGAGTGTCACTGAATACCAAGATTCAAATGAGAGTGTAGCCCAGAGACCTTCACTTATACAGAAAATAGGCAGGAATCAGCAAATGCCAAGTGATGTAGTCAGAGGTCTCTGGCACTGGCCCCCATTGGAGCTTTCATCTGCTGGAAGCATGTCACTCATCATGGCATTTTGTGGGGAACCACAGCTAAAAGGCCCAGGCACATTCCCATAAAATGGTTATCAGATGTGAGTCTGCAATTTCTCAAAGAGCACCCGGTGATTTCAAGCTAGCAGCTCACCGCAGAGCTAGAGACAATTCCAAGGGCCTTTTTCTCCAGCTCTCTCCAGAAAAGGCAGATTAGTAAAACCTAACTATGGAGAGAAGTCGTTCACTACCTGTGATCATCAGCTGCATTGACCTACCAGAAGTACTAAGTTGGAAATGAAGATAATGCAACTTTTTATGTGAGTGCACTGGACAGTTATGGGACAATCTTTGGCTCCCAGTGACATTTGAGATCTTAACATTTTTTTTGCGTGGAACAAGAAGAGGCTTAAGAATCCAATAGCTATGTTTTGCCTTTGTTTATGAATGAGGACATGTGGACTGACCAAGGTGACATGGCTTTCCTAAGATCCTAAAGACTATGAAAAAGGAGGATCTCAAACATGGCCCTCCTAAACTTATCCCAACGTTTTTTGCAGTGAATAGAAGTTGGGAGGCTTGAAACTCACCTTTGCCATGAGCTATGTGAACCATGAGAATAGTGAGAATGTTCTTTATCCTCTTAGAGCTTTGGTTTCTGAAGTACATGTGTGCATGTGAATGTGTGTGTGTGTGTGTGTGTGTGTGTGTGTGTGTGTGTGTGTGTGTGTGAATGTGTGTGTCCTAGTAAACAACCTGAAATTCTCACACAAGAGTCAAGAGATATGTTTATTCTCCATACGATAATGTACATATGTGATGGGAGTGTAGTAAGTGGCTGGTGGGTAGAGGGGCTGCAGATTTAAACAGGGGAATTAGGAAAATGCTACCTGAGATCCTGGCATTGAAACAGGGAGGTATGGAGTCACCAATGTGGGTTACAGGGAGAAGAACATTTCAGGAAGAGAAGACAGCAAAATGACATGCCCTGTAAGTAGAGGAGGAAGATTCTGGACATACTTTGGAAGGAATAAGATGCTGCCCCTTCCCCCCACCAAAAAGAAGAAGAAGGAGGAGGAGGAGAAGAAGAAGAAGGAATAAGATGCCAATGAGATCGCAGTGGATGAGGCTAGAAAAAATGATGGGAAATGAGATCAGAGAGAAAGTTTCTCTCTGTTTGTTTGGTTCTTATTCTGCATGAGGTGGATGATGACCCGATTTAGAATTTGACAGAACATGTGTGGAAGGATGGAGATGAACAAGAAGGCTGTTTTAAGTCATGCAATGGGTAGATCATTGTTGACGATGGCAAGAAGCATTAGTAGAATGATTGGGAAGTGGCCATGAATTGAGTGCCTTTAAGAAAAGGTTGAAGAGCTGGAGACTAAATAGATCAACTCTTTGGGTCAATTTTGCTGGGAAAAGAAGAGAAATATGTTAGTAGATGGAGGCTGAAGTAGAGTCCACAGAGAAATTTCTCATTAACACTCAAGAAATGCATATTGTTAAGGGAGCCTGAATACCTCAGTAGATTAAGTGTCTGACTCTTGATTTTGGCTCAGGTCATGTTCTCATGGTTTGTGAGTTCGAAACCCACATCAGGCTCTGTGCAGGCAGTGTGGAACATGTTTGGCGTTCTCTCTCCTCCTCTTTCTGCCCCCTCCTCTCTCTCTCTCTCTCTTTCAAAATATAATTAAAAATAAAAAGAAATGCATATTGTTAAACCTCTTCCTAAATGAAGACTTTGAAACTTTGGGGAAAAAAAAAAAACAACACAAAACATGCCCCAAATCAGAGAGCCATGAGGCAATACTATCAGTATTTGATTATGTCTACCTACCTCCCCAAACATTTGCAGTATCAGGAAAGTCATATAACAATAAACACCTGAAGTTCCTAAACCCTTGAATGTACATCATGATGAGGTAGACTTTAACCAACCGAGAATGGTTCCGTGATTGCATGAAGTCCATAAGGACTTGCACCACAATCTTTTCAAAGGCAGTAGTCTGAATGAGGTAATAGAAGTAGAATACCTCGCCAAACACATGGGGTTTATGGAAGTTCCTGGGGGAATATTTGTTGAATAAATATTAACTCAGCGGCAATGTCTGTGACAATGTTCTCTAGCTGTGACATACAATTCATACTGTGCTCATTTTCAGTTTTGTAACCCCCTGTCCAGCCTCTCACTAGGAAGAGAGCGCAGAGAAGAAACGCTTTCCTAAGCTCCCTCTTAACCAGGATCTCAGGCACAGTCGCCCACCTCCAGTATAGATGCCTAACTTGTAAACAATTTCAAGAGCTCGCAAATGGGATCATGTCACAGTGGGCATATTCTCCACTTGCTTAAAGAGGAAGTGTGTGAACATCGCTGTCGGCCCAGGATAGAAGTAGGCATTTTCCACCTAGAGAATTTAGTTCATCCTACAGCTCCTGAATTAACGTTCGTGCGTCCTCCTAACCAAAGGAACTTTGCATTAGAGTAGGGAGCTCTTTCCACCTCTCCAGCTGCACCCCCTCAATGAACCCAGTTGATATGTATGTTGAACACAAGTGCGGATTTGGGGATAATTGCTAGATTAGCTAATAACAAAGGTCCCTCCCTTCTGCTTCTGTTACCCCTTGAATAGCTATACTGATTGTTAAATCCATTTTCATTCCAAGCAGAAGAACAAATTCCAGCAATTAGTGAACATTTTACAGTTCTTGACCCGCTTATAAGAGCATGTTTCTGTTGTACATAGAATATAAAAAGTCAATGAGTAGAACATGTTTCATTTTTATGGGTACCAATTTTTTAAAACACCACATGCACTAACTTAAAGTGTAGTAGCTGGGAGGACAGAATAAAAAAAAATGCTTATTTACAGCTAAAGTTGAATAACTAAGGAAAATTCTAAAATTTGGTAACATACTTTCAGAGAAAACAATGTAACCTCAGCCATTGCTTAAAGAGACAGTAGTCCGCTAGGCTTTTGAAAAGATTTCCACAATGTATCAAGTCAGTAGGGTTTTGCAAAGATTTCCACAATGTATCAAGTCAGTCCTTTAAGTATGCCTTTGGAAGTGTTACATTGTCATAAGCATAGTGCCAAGGTACCACTCAGGTCATTAGTTACATATTTTAATACCAGTATTGAGATATTGGGATTTACATACTACAAAATTCACTTACTGTAAGTAAACTGTTCAAGGATATCTAGCTGATTAATAGTGCTCTATGGTCACCACCCTAGTCCTGTTTTAGCACATTTTCACCAACCTCGTGTTCCTTTCCCATAATTCTCTGCTCTCACCCTTAGTCCCAAGCAACCACTAATATACTTTTTGTCTCTATAGATCTGGCTTTTCTAGAAATGTTGTATAAAGATACTCATACAGTATGCAGGATTTTTCATGTCTGGGTTCATTCACTAACCGTCTGTGAGGGTCATTCATATTGTAGCATGTATCAGTACTTCCCTTTCCATTGTCAAAAGTATCCTATTGTATGGATATGTTTTTTAAAAAAGTAATCTCTAACCCAATGTGGGGCTTGAACTCACAACCCTGAGCTGAAGCGTGGCATGCTGTACCTACTGAGCCAGCCAGGTCCCCCTGGAAAAGCATTTTTAAAATCTCTTCACCAGTTAGTGGGCATTTGGATTGTTTCCATTTTTGTCTACTGAGTATTGCTCCTAGGAGCAGTGTGACTTGTGTCGGCCCAATGTAGATCCCCATAAACTGAGGTGATCAGAATGTACTTTCTGCTCTTGATTTTGAGCTCATCCATGTGACTCATCCTGGCCAATGGGATATTCACAAATGAAATGCAAACAGAAATGTGCTTGAGTGGTTAGGTTTCTCTTTTACAACCACTGCTGTCACCGTGAAGAGAGTTTTCACATAGCTATTGGCTCTTCAGCTTGGGTGCAAGCATGCAAACATGTGGAAAAAACTGATGTTCAAACCCCAATGGAGAGTCAAGCCCAGACTCACCAGCACCCAGAACCTTAGCTGCCCCACTGAGCCCAGATTAGAACAGCTGAACTGAAACTTGATGGCAAAGAGTGATGGATAATAGTTTGAAGCCACTGAATTTTGGGGTGGTTTATTACATCACAGCATGTGGCAATATCGAATGACTACAGAAGCCATGAGTAATCTGACTACATAGAGCCTCATGGCCACCGTGTTTCATACTATTATCACTCTTCTTTCCTAGCCACTCCAACATGCTTTCAGCCATTCAAACTCACCATATAGGTTCTTCTATTATCCCTGGAAGATTCTCCTCCTCCCTGTTGCCTAACTAACCTCCACTGAATCTTCATGTTTTGGTTTAAATGTCTTTGCCTCAGAGAAGCTGCATACTCTTTTGCTTGGAAACAAACTGCCCCAAAACCTGGTGACTTAAAACAACTATTTTACAACTATTTTAGGGGCGCCTGGGTGGCTTGGCAGATTAAGTGTCTCTGACTCTTGATCTTGGCTCAGGACATGATCTCATGGGTTGTGAGTTCAAATCCCACAATGGTCTCTCCGCTGACAGCACGAAGCCTGCTTGGGATTCTGTCTCTCCTTCTCTCTGCCCCTTTCCCGCTTGTACTTTTTCTCTCTCTCAAAATAAATAAATACACTGAAAAAATATTTTATTCTCAGGAAGCTGTGGGTCAAAAATGGGGGCTGGGTAGTTCTTTTGCTTGGCCCCTAGGGTCACTGATGTAGCTTCAATTCCCTAGATGATCAACTGAGGATGGATGGTTTAAGATTCACTGATCTGGCACATGTAGCTTTCAGCTGGACCATAGGTATTCAGCAGGCTCCCTTGGGTTTCTTCATGTGGGCACAGAGTCCCCAGTGGCAAGAAAGAACAAATCTCAGTGTGCAAGGGGACTGCTTGCATCTTATCTTCCAATGGTCCATTCGTGAAAAGCAAGTCAAATGGTCAAGTCAGTGTGGGAAGGGACCCACCCAAGGCCACGCATGCCCAGAGTCATAATGAACAAGGGGTTTACCATAGCTTGCCCTCTAGCCCCATCATCTATGCCCTTCTAACCTGCAAAACATATTAACCTCCCCAGGAGAGCCCCAGCAGATCAATTCAGTCACGACACGAGTCTCAAAGTCCCTGTCTTAGAATCTGCGTTAGGTCCCCATACAGGTGAAGCTCCATGAATGCAGTTCCTTAACCAGGATTCTTATTGATACAGAGACAGACATAAGAGCTAAAAGGACAAGTGATTCTACCCCAAACACCTAACACATAATGGTGAGATAGGCTGAAAAACACTGTAATGGATGCTCCCACTCAAAACAAGGGACGGGATGGGAAGAAAAAAAGCATGAGCACTGGTATATAGAAACCATAACATACAACCAGATACACGTTGTCAGCCCCTATTCTGGCCGTGCACACTGGGGTTGGTTCCTGAGACTCTTCTCCTATGTTCTTCATTCTACTCTCAATATTCTTGTCTCTAGCTTCTGAGAGAGGACCTCTTTCCTTCAAAAACATTTGTAGTAAGGGTTTTTTCAAACTGCTTCTTATTCAAAGAAAGATTGGGGTTCCAAAGAAGTTCCCCATTTTCTCTAATCTTAGATTATATATCACATTAGATTCACTCTCTTGGTCAAAATCCACACTCATCATTCCTTTCTGAGATCCAAACCTATCAGGGCTGTTTTGAGATTAGGCCATTAGGATTCTGAAAAGCAGCTTTGTCTGACAGGGTCTATTAAATATAACCTGAAATCTTTTAGTTTTAATCACTTTTAATGAAGAATTGGATAGCCACACCCTTGATTTGGTCTTTGATATGAAGCCATTTCTTACTTTGAGAAAAGGTGTGAAATAGTTTTATTTTCCAACTCAGAAAGCCTTGGTCACATTCCAGATCCTCTAGATTCTGTTCACAAAGAGAATAGTTCTTTATCCCCTCTCTCCCTTCCTGGACCTCACCATGAACGACTAAAAGAAGCCGATCAACACTTCCTCATTCTTCCTGGTAATCTCTGTAGCCAGATCTGCAAATTCATTAGGAACAGTGTTCTTTTCAGTCAACTCCAATGACAGCTTAGCACTGCTAACGAAACAAACCAACTGTTTTCCAGCTTCCAAGATCAGTTTCCTTAGTGCTCCTCCAGACTCTAAACATTTGTCGCCATTTTACAGGACTCTGATAACAGCTGTCTTACCAGGTTTCCATCCCCAACCTGTTGTCCAGTCTGAAAGCTCATAACCCAGGTGCTGGATTTTTTCAAGAAAACTGCCCACTTCTAAACATCTATTTCTGTATCAGTTAGCCTTTGCTGCATAACAAACTGGACAAAAAGCTTGTGGACTTAAAACAGCAACAGAAGAGTTCCCAGCATTGAGAGGGGGTAGGCTCCAGTGTGTGCATGCATGCTTTCCACACCTCTGTGCACTTTGAATCTGCTTATAGCTCACTGACCAAAGTTAATCACAGGTCCAAGCCCAGAGTCACTGCAAAAGGGACCTAATAAGGATGCTCTTAGAGCAAAGTTTAATTCACTGGTGGCCATTCCTCTATCCACCAGGAAGCATTTCTTGACAGCCTGAGACTACATTATCTTGCTTACCACCCTGTACTTCTCTAAAACAATTAATTGTGGGGCGCCTGGGTGGCTTAGTCGGTTAAGCGTCCGACTTTCGCTTAGGTCATGATCTCGCGGTTCGTGGGTTCAGGCGCCACGTCGGGCTCTGTGCTGACTGCCAGCTCAGAGCCTGGAGCCTATTTCAGAGTCTGTGACTCCCTCTCTCTCTGACCCTCCCCTGCTCAGGCTGTCTCTCTCTCTCTCTCTCTCCTAGAAATAAATAAAATAAAAAAAATTAAAAAAAATAAATAAATAAAACAATTAATTGTATAATTTGATATTTAACTTCGCCTCCCTAGCTAAACGTACGGTCCTGGGGACCAAGAGGAGATGGTTTTCACTGTTCTATCTTTAGCACTCACACAAAAATGTGCCTGGTAAGCACTTACAGGTTGGATGAGTGAGTGATTGAATAAAAACAGTGCTAAGGGAAGATCTACAGTCTTCACAGTTTTTCTTTTAGCAGCGAATACATGTGAACTTTGCTGCACATTTGTTTACTTATTTAGTACCTGTCTCTCCTTCTGGAGTAGAAGTTCCCTAGTATCAGAGCCTCGCCCACTGTGTGTATAAAAAGTGCCAGGGGGTCCCTGGGTGGCTTGGTTCATTGAGTGGCTGACTCTTGGCTTCCACTCAGGTCATGATCCCAGGGTCATAGGGTACAGCCCCATGTTGGGCTCTGCACTGAACATGGAGCCTACTTGGGATTCTTTCTCTCTCTCCCTTTGCTCCTCTCCCACTCGAGCTCTCTCTCTCTCTCAAAATAAATATTTTAAAAATTCCTTAATTAAATACTCATTGAATCTTTAGAAATAAGGAGAGAATGAATATTAAATGTATTAAATGGTAAAATAAATATATCTACTATATTAATAGGATTAATGCTATAAACATATTAAAATAATATACTCTTCATTCAGACCAGGGCGTGGGCTTTAAGCTCAAAGGCCACCAAAACAAACAACTCAAGACCAAGAGACAGGATATGGTCTCTCCTGGAATCTGGGCCAGATTTATTTCTCTCTCTGGGGAAAGTTTTCATTCTGTGGGAAGAAAAGAAGGGGAGACAGTCATCCTGTAGTGGGGTTTCAAGGAACAAAGGCATATCCCAGCTCCTCGGGTCTCAGAAGGAACACGGGGACAGAACACACGACGCAGGAAGAGAAAGGCAAGGTTGGCGTCATGATGCGACAGCAGCACTGAGCAAGAGAACCAGGCCTTTCTTCTCTTCCCCAAATAGCTCTCTAGTGGGGGGCTGGCCTTCAAGTTCTCTCGCCAGCATCCATGACAGCTCAAGGCCCCCACGTGACAGCCAAGCAGCCAGCGTCACTCTACAGCAGCCTCGAAGCTAAGTAACATATTCGAATGAAGGACGATTAGAAAGCACCTTATTAAACTTACCAGAAGATTACAGGGATTTACTTTCACATTTTTGCATTCATTCTTTCATCCATTAATTAATTCACTAGATCGTAATTGAATACTTACTACTCTATTGACATAAGTGTGTTGGGGAAGGAGTATAGTTTGTGTCTACACAGAATGTGTTTGTACCTATAGACGGAGGACGGAGAAGGGCTTTCCCATTTATCACTGGATTGACACTCCCCTGATTGGATCTACAGGACAGGAATCCACCTTGGAGCGACCGGCAGCCTGTGCCCAACTCTTGTGAACTAGATATCCCCGTAGGACCGAGATGCGCAAAGCCAGTAGCCCAGTGCATACAAACAGCGCTGACTAGGGGAGGTGTGTCTGGTCCCAGTTTGCTCAGCTTTCCCTGCAAACCTCGGCCCGAAGACCCGTGCAAGCCTTCGGACTAACAGTTTTCAAAGAAACCAATTTCAATACATTTGCCAACTTCCACAGCTCTTTTTTAAAATTCATTTTTAAAAATATTCATTTTTGAGAGATAGAGACAGAGTGTGAGTGAGGGAGACACAGAATCAGAAGCAGGCTCCAGCCTCTGAGCTGTCAGCACAGAGCCTGACGCGGGGCTCGAACCCAAGGAACCCCAAGATTGTAACCTGGGCAGACGTCGGATGTTCAACCGACTGAGCCACCCGGCGCCCCCCAAAGCTCTTTAATAAGATTGGTGCTAACACTTATCAGGTCCCGCAGTGCAGCGATCTGTGCTGGGTGTATACACGTATCTGCTTATTTACCTTTACACCGTCCTGGAGGGAAGTGTTATTAACCCTAAGATGCAAACAGAGAAATCGAAGCTCGGAGGGAAGAAAGGGCATCCTTTGGTGAGAGGGCAGTGGGACCTTTCATTCACATGGCATGTCCTGGTGCCCGTCATACCCGGGCCCTGAGCTGGGCCTGTGCTTAAGGACAGTTATTTTGCCTTTACAGTCGAAGCTCTTTCCGCCAGGTCAGTCTGGCTTCCAGAAAGGAGATGGTGTAGGGGTGGGGGGTATATAGAGAAAGTGGGGCTGGAGGAAGTGAAAGACTCTCCAGGTTTGTCCTGAACAGCCCCCTGCTTCTCCTGATTCTTCCCTCGCAGACCCTCCTCCCCCACTCCCTCCTCGGACCCTCACTCTCACCCCCCTGACCCAGGCCAGCGCAGTCTCCCTGGAAAGGATAACAAAAGTGTTTTCGCTGGTGCTGTTGTCATGTGATCAAAGCATAGCTCAGGAAATGGGGTCCCTCAAAAGCTGTTTATCTAAAATCTCTCATTTCGCGGGCTGCAGCACTGTAAGAGCACGTTCTGCACCTTCTCTCCCAGGGGCAAAGATTTCAGTTACCTGTGTCTCAGGAGCCAGGCGGAGGCCACACAGGCTCCGCTTAGTGAAAGGACACATTTCCCTTATGCTCCCGGGGGCCCCTCCCCCCAGCCAGCCAGGAGGCCAAGGGGAAACCCTAATCTGGTCTCTCACAGGACCTGGAGTGGTTCAAGCAGCAGAGATTTAAAGACAAAACGCTCTAAATCTGAGCTTAGGTGGGAGTGTTTTTTATTACTGATAAAAAACAGAGTCCTTTTTCTGGGTTATTCAGATGAGCCCAGAGTAAATATTTATCCTTTCCGCTAATGGGTCTGTTGTGAGGAGCTCTCGGGACTCCCAGACGGCCAAGCTGATGGATGGTTTTCTGCTTCCCCGCTTGGAGGGTAGGAAGGGGGCCGAATTACCCGGCACGGGGCAGGCAGGCCTCTGCTGAGGCTCGTCAGCGTGCGTGAGGCCCAGCGCTCCTGTCGCCGGGCGGGCTCGGGGTGGGGACCGCCCGGCTCGCCGCTCCGAAGCGATTTCACAGTCCTGTGGTCAGTGTTCCCGGAGCGAACACCGCCTGCCTCTGAGGAGGAGAGAGATGGATGGCTGGGTCTGCAAGCCCCGCCCTCCCCTGAGGCTTGAATGCGGCACTTTGTTCCTTGGCGGTTTTGGGGAGTAGGGCGGCCACACCACCTGCACCCCCAACACGCCATACCCCCACGACACGCGCGTTCCCGCAGGGCAATTTACATATATGAGTAAACGAAAGGGACGCATGTGGACACGCTACGCGGAGAGATTTGGGAGGGTGGAGGCTCTTCCTTATTCGTATTTGTGTTCTCACATTGCCTAGCAATGCCTGGCACAGAGCAGATGATTAATACACACTTTCTGAATGAATACATGAATGATAATTATAATTATAACCATTTATTTAGCACTTAATAAGTGCCAGGTGTTGAAGGAAGCGCTTCATAAGCATTCTCTTATTTAACCCTCACCATGTTAAGTTTGGTTCGGTCCCTCTTCCCATTTCACAGATAGGAAAGTGAGGCTTAGGAAGGCCGAGGGCTTTATCCAAGGTTACACAGCTGGTCAGTAGCAGCAAGGTATATCTGACCACGGAGTCGACGCTCCTCACACTCACCCCTGTAAACTCATTCACCCAACGTAGAAATTAAAAACATTTCTGCAAATGTCCTGTAAAAATAGCAGTACTTTTATCAATGAGATGCTAGAACCCCATCTGGGGGCCCTGATTATGCGATGTCTCTGCCTCAGACATTTCTTTCTTGTCCTTCCTCCTGTCTCCAGTTTTCAGACACTCAGTGGAGGCATCAGCTCCAGAGTCAAGAGTTTAGATTTCCGAATGATAGGGAAGAACTCTTCTGGTAGCACAGATGTTTTCCTGAAGAGCATACCGGCAGGTCCCCACCTACATTCATTTTCTATCACTGCCAAAACAAATTGTCAAAGAGTTCACATTCTGGGGTGCCTGCGGGGCTCAGTCGGTTAAACATCTGACTTCAGCTCAGGTCATGATCTCATGGTTTGTGGGTTCAAGCCCCATCTCAGGCTCTGTGCAGACAGCTTTCTCAGAGCCTGGAGCCTATTTCAGATTCTGTGTCTCCCTTTCTCTCTGCCCCTCCCCCACTGCATTCTATCTCTCTGTCTCTCAAAAATAAATAGACAGCAATCAAAAAAGACTTCACGTTTTAATGCAACAGTCATTTATTACCTTGAAGTTTTGTAGGCCAGGAGTGGTGGGCGGGCTAAGCTGGTCTCTACTCAGGGCATCACAGGTTGAAATGAAGGTCTGGGCCAGCTGAACTCTTATCTGGAAGTGTTGTGGAGAACCCGCTTTCAGGCTCAGTCAGGTGTGGGAAGAACTCACTTCCTTGCAGGTGGAGGATGGAGGTCCCTCTCCCGCTGCTGGGACTGTTGTTTGCTCTTAGAAGCTGCCCACACTCCTTCTCATGTGGCCCCTTCCATCTTCAGACAAAAGCATGTCAGTTCTTTCTCAGGCTTGAGAACCTTCTGGCTTTTGCTTCTGCAACCAGCTGCAGAAAGTTCTCTTCTTTTAAAGGCCCAGGTGATTAGATTGGAATCACCTGGATCACCTCCCTTTAAGGTTAATTGTGCCATATATCATAACACAACTTCACAAATAATTCACAAGTTCTGGGGAGTAGGATGTTCGATTCTGGGGGCCATTCCTAGAAATAATTTCTGCCAGACTGCCCCTGCTCAGCATGGAAAGATTGCATCAATACTTCAAAACTCAGGCAACACACATCAAGATGGAGCCAAGAGAAAATAACGTGCCACTTATTGTAGGCTCTTAACAAATGTGTATCTGACTACCCGCTGTTTAAAATGAGCCAGAATGTTGCACAGAGGAAGGAAAAGAAAAGAACATTCTTTGGTTATGTAAGTATAGTTCTCACGTATGAATCCTTCCTAATTCAGGCACAGTCCTAAGTGTTTTACATGTATGAATTCCTTTTAACTTCAGAGAAGTGTATGATATTAGGATATTATGATCTCTGTTTTACAGGTAGCGGACAACTAGATTAAGGAAATCGCTATATTTTGCACAGCAAGTGGTTGTTACAGGCAGGCTTTGAAAGCAGACAGCCCAGCTCCCTCTGAGAGGATATGCTTGATTCTTACACTAGATGCATCTAGACTTTTAGGCATCCTGTCATAGAGGACTCAGGCAAAAATTGGAACGTAAACTAGCTGTCTGTGGGTCTGTGACATGGGCTAAAACCAACCAAGGTCAGAGGGGCCTGGGGGAGAAACCCTGGGATTTCTAGTAATAAGATCCAGTGTCCACTTGCAACCATGAAAGCTGTGAAGGTTGTGACCTTGGCCAAGTCATTTCAGTTCTCAGAGCCTATTTCCTCATTTACAAAATGGGGGTCCTACTAATGGTTCCTAAATTTTTACAGGATTGTCCTGTGATTCAGTGCTTTGCAGACATAATTTTAACGGGCTACACAAATCTCGGAGAGTATTGCCACCTGATATTTGTGGTTCCTTTTTCTCACATTCTGGTTGTTGTGTGGCACCAAGAAGGAAAGCCTTGTTAGGTAAGAACATTCTGTACATCCTTAGGCTTTGGTTGTTGCTCACCTACAAATTTCATATTCATCCTTATAATGTCTTTTTTTTTTTTTTTTACAGTGTGCCTTTGTGTGTTCACACATGTGAAGGTGATGCGTTAATATCCTTGAGGAATTCCACCAGAGATTAGTAGAGGGCATTTTCACACAGACTGAGGGGGAAGAGAAAAACAGAAGGTGGGAGAGAGCTGGAGAAAGGTTTGGGAGGAGTCATGGATTGGTCTGGGATCTCCAGGGAAACAGAATCATTAGGATGTATATAGTTGTAGGAGGATGTTTATTACAGGAATTGACTCACGTGATGAAGGAGGCTGAGAAGTCTCGCCATGCACCATCTGCAAGCTGGAAACCCTGGAAAGCTGGTGGTGTCACTCAGTCCCAGTCCTCAGCCCTGAGAAGCAGGAGAGCTAATGTTTGAGGGCTGGAGAAGATGGGTGTCCCAGATCCAGCAGAGAACAAGTTCACCCTTTTCTGTCTCTTTGTTTATTCAGGCCCTCAATCCATTGGATACTGCCCACCCACACCAGTGTGACTTTACCAGGTCCTCTGATTTGAATACTAATCTCTTCCAGAAACATCTGCCAATGCACCCAGAAATAATGTCTTACCGGCTATCCAGACATCCCTTTGCCCAGTCAATCTACTTATAAAATTAGCCAACAGGAGGCAGGGGGAACAGGAAAAGCTAACTGAAATCATAGGGCTCTTACTTTTCTCTGCAGATGGATAGAAGAATGAACCGGAGGGCTGGAGAAGGCAAAAGAGAGGTGATGCTTAGAAACAGCTGCTTTGGAAAAAAAGAGAATGGAATGAGCTAACACATGTTAAAGGATTGTCAAGAAACACTTAGAGTCTGGCAAAGATGGGAAATCATAAATTTGTTATGAAGTCAATTAGCATGATTATGCACTTTTCTTCCAGTTGGTCTCGGCTGGGAATCAGAAGGAAAAAAAAAAATCCATGTATTTGCTTGAAGCTCAGAAAGAAACAAATATTTATTGAGCATCAACGATTCATCCATTCACTCTTACAAAAATATTTATTAAATACCTGCTATGATCCAGACACTGTTCTAGGAATTGTTGATGGGGCAACGGCAAGGTGAAACAATTTTCTTCCCTAGAGGAGCTTGCAATCTTGTGACAAGAAACAGAATGATAAAGAGGCAAACTAACACACAATTAAGGTAATTGCGGATTGTGAATATATGTCATCAGTTATATATGTATGTATTAACATTTACATATGTGTGCATGCAGATTTCCACATATACACATACATCCCTCTATATGTATATTGGTATATCTGTATATCTTTATATCTATTTATCATTGTATTGCATTATCACACTAGCATGTGACCCACCGTTCACGTCTTTTATAGATGAGACTCAGAGAAGTTAAGGATATTTTTCAAGGTCACACAGATAATAAAGGTCACTGCCAAGATGTGAACGCAGGCACTATGACTCCAGGCCAGTGCTCATTCTGTTGTTGTGCCACACTGCACGACTGAGGTCCCTGGCAAAGTGGGCATGTGGGAAGTAAGAGGGAAAGGGATTCGATGGTACTGATGAGAATGAACCAGTCATTTCTATGACTGACCCAAAGGAGCAAAAGATGGTGAAGCCAAGAAAGGGAGGGAGGTCCTGACTTGGAAAACAGAGGAAGGGGATCAAGGGTCTGTAATTTTTCTGGAGGATCTCGAGAATATTAGGAGGGGGAGGGATATACAGGCAGACAGTGGGCTCTCATCAAGCTCTTATCAGTATTCTACTGAGAAAGTATGGCTTAGCAATTCCTTGTGAGCTTCAGCTTTGAGCTTGGTCTTTCTTTGATGATGGCTCTTCTCTTATGCCTAGTTAAGTTTCTGGGGCACATCACAGAGGACACGCACTAGTCTTCCATACGTCGTTAACAGAATTGATGAAATCAGATGTGTATAATGCACAAAGCAAATGGTAAGTGCTCCAGCCAACGGTAACAACACCAAAGACACTGGTATTGCTACTCTCATTGCTTTCTTCTCCCTCCAAGTAAGCTTATGACTGAAAAATCAAGAAGTCCTGTATTTGCAGGGAGGGAGGAGATCTGGTGTTTTATTTACCTTTAGGACAGGCAATTTCCTAGGCTCTAAGGTATATACAATTAGAGAAAAGAGAATCCCTTTGTCGATAATAAAAGTCTTGACGAGGCATTTGATGAATACCCTGGAGATCATTTAATGAGCCGAAACCACAGCCTCCTCAGTTTTACTTCCTCTGACTTTAAGGGGAAGAGCAGTGTTGTTTCTTTTCCCCTCAAAGACCTTCATGTTAACATTCCAACTCACTCCGCATCACCTGAGTCAGCACATCACCGCGAATGACAGTCTAGTTCAGTGAACAAGCAAAATGGTTTATTTATAAGCCTCTTTCCCAACCGGGATCCTGGGAAAACTGCTGTTCTCAGAAGTAAATAAAGGTCAGGATGCCTTAATATATACTCAGTGGAAAGTCTAGTGATGGCTCTTTTGTAATGGGTGAAACTGTGAGCTCTGAACTATTCCTGGGTATGTTAGCATAAAATTCGAGGGGAGAGTGTGCCATTTTGAGCCCTACCCCTCGGTAATGTTCCTATCTGCTACCCCCTACTCTAGTTGACTCTTCTTTTTTTTTTTTTTAATTTTTTTAATGTTTTTTGTTTATTTCTAGAGAGAGAGAGAGAGACAGCGTGAGCAGGGGAGGGTCAGAGAGAGAGGGAGTCACAGACTGAAACAGGCTCCAGGCTCTGAGCTGGCAGTCAGCACAGAGCCCGACGCGGGGCTCGAACCCACGAACCGCAAGATCATGACCTGAGCGAAAGTCGGACGCTTAACCAACTAAGCCACCCAGGTGCCCCTCTAGTTGACTCTTCTTGTGTGGTGGTTACAATAGCTTCTTAGCTGGTCTTTCTGTCTTCAAGCTCTTTGACCACTGCACTTCAGTTCACCCAGAGTCGGTGTATATTCCTTAAGACAGTTCCTACCACTTCAGTTCCTCTCCCACAAAATCATCAGATTAAAAACTATCATTTACTGATTGTTTGCCCTATGGTGGACAGTTTACAGAATCATTTTCTTGTCTCTTTGTTTATACTTATTCCTCAGTACCTAGAGCTTTTGAAGTCTATATACCTGGCACAAAAATGGCATCAAGAATGGTGGTTGAATGAATGAACTGAGTCATCTTATCTTCAATACCACCTCATGTAGTACCTATTCTTTACCTGTTTCAGGAACCTGAGGTGGGTTATGGTTATACAACTTACCCAAGATGATAGGAGAGAACCCTGGTTTAAAAATCCAACCTAGCTGATCTCAGGGCTCATTTGTTAAACTAATATTCAACTCTGGCTCAAAACGGCAATGAAGCAATTGTCCTAAATAACCCTAATATAACCCTAAATAACAACAAGTCTGGCCTCTGTGCTGCTCAAGTTCTCCAAGAAGGACCCAGGACTTCCTTATCCACGTGCCTCACATCGTGGTCCTCACTAAGTTCAAACCCTACTCATCCTTAGAGTCCTAATGCACCTGCTACCTTCTCAAAACAAACAAACAAACAAACAAACAAACAAAAAAAAAAAACCAAAGAAACAATCGTGATGGTCTCTCTGAAAGATTCTCCTTTGAATTCCTGCCACAAACTCACGCAAGACTGATACTTTGATGCTATCTATTTGCATGTTAGGCTGATTGTGAGAGAGTGATATTCCCAGGGAGTGAATATCTTATTGAATTTTATGTTTTTCAGACGGTCTGATAAAGCACTGGACACCGGGAAGAGATTTAGTAAGTGATTTTTAAACTAAATCATATTAAATTTGACATCAACTCCTTTCAGCTTCCAGTTTGTCTCATCAGCAGTAGTGAAGGTCTATTTACCAGAAAATATGTTTTCTGATTTGAGAAACTATTATAAGCCAGAAAGCAGCTTGGACCAGCCCCAAGGCACAAAGTTCCTCATGGCCTTGATGGAGACCAAGAAAAGGAAGGTTTTTCTTCTCTTTTTGGCAAAACTCCCAGACTCCCCTAAGTTTTGTAATCGAGCTTCTGGGAACACTAAGTGTATACATGCCTCCCCCAGCCCCCGACACACACATGTACACACCCATTCCATGGGACTTTACCTCACTCAGCCTTATGAGCCAGAATCTGAAGTGGGAATGACGTGGGAAAATGTATGGTAGGACCAATTGGTACGGATTTTAGCATGGCTTTCGTGATACTAAAAATCAGGCCAGGAGGGCCGTCCTTACAAGTAAAGATGTTGGAGACATTTCTGGTACATTGATTTGGAAATTATCAAATAGAATCCTAAATGCCAAGGTCTGAAAGCCCATCTCCACTGATCTTTCTTTCCCTTTTAAGGCCGACAGAACTGCAAGCTGGGATAACACCGAGGTATTTTTAGCAGTGTATATTGATTTTTTTTTTTTTTTTTGTCTTTGGAAGCTACTATATTCTGTTATAGCCCAAAAACAACAAATGAAAAAAGCCAGCTGCGGCAAAATCTCATTTAAGGCAGCAGCGTAATGACAATGATATTAAAATAATAATAATATGTTAGGCAGTATCTGAAGTTACAATAGTTGGATATTCTGGCAGAAGGAATCTCTCATGAATGCTTTGCTTTCTGAATAATGCCTTTTTTTTAACCGAGTGTTCTATAGCAAAACTATTAAGGTAAATGAAAATTTTAAGATGTGGTGCACTTGCACGTGGGCAAAGCATAAACGATACAAGAGAGGGATCGTCAATATCAATAACTACCATGGGCAAGACAATCAGAAAAACTCTGAAAATGCATATAGTCATTACAAAGGTTTTTCAGTATCCAGACTATCCATCTTCATCAATAACATCACTGTCTATGAGGTGGATTATCTTAAACCTTTGCAGCCCCGGACCTTTGGAATCTTAGGGAAGTAGTCCAGCTAGATTTTATGGTTTTCCTGGTTCTGGTAGAAGACTGAGCCTGACAACCTCTTTTCTTTTTCCCATTGGCTACATCTACTAGTAAAGCTCGATGTCCAGCCTAGAATATCGTTAACAACCTATACCTAGCTTCCTGTTATTTGCCCTTTAGTGTAAACTCCTTCTAGAGTTTCTGTCTAGGTCCATAGTATAAATTCCACACCATTCTCTTGGAAGTAGCTGTGGCCCTTCCCTCCACTCCTGTTTTATTCTCCACAGGAGGAGGAATCATTTAGAGGGTTCATGAAATTAGTAAGGATTGACGTATGCATTATATAATAAGTCTCTCCTCTCTTAGTTTTTAGAGTAGTTTGCTACTGAGACTCCTACATTCTTGATTCTTCCATACTCTAATCTACCTTGTTATGAGGAGGCCAGTGCTCCACAGAGATGTCTGTTCTTCATGAATTATATTAGGAGCCTTCATACTTTTTTTTTCAATGTTTGTTTTTGAGGGAGAGAGAGAGAGACAGCATGAGCAGGATAGAAGCGGGGGGGAGAGGGGGACAGAGGATCTGAAGTGGGCTCTGTGCTGACAGTGGAGAGCCCAACATGGGCCTAGAACTCTTGAACCGTGAGATCATGACCTGAACCAAAGATGAATGCTTAACCACCTGAGCTACCCAGGCGCCCCAGAAGCCTATGATTCTGATAACAGTTCGAATCATAGTCTCCAGTTCAGTTTTAGCCATAGTAAAACAGGCAAATCTGTTCTGCACTTACCTGACCAGAGGATTAATCCTCAATATAAAATCACACTGAATATCATAATTGCTTCTGACCACTGGTTGCTCATTTTATAGATGAGGCTTAGAAAGGTTAAAGATATTTCTCAAGATCACACAGGTATAAAAATCAAAGCCAAGACTTCCAACCCAGGATTCCTGGGTCTTCCTGGTCTTCCTGAGGATATGTAACATGTATGATCCTTTATAGAGTGTACACTTTCCTAACATCTACATAAGACTAGGAGAGACCTTGTCACATATATTACTAATATCAAAGTGATACAGAAATGATGTCTTTCTTCTATGTAAATAGCCTAATGATTTCATCAAACTGGAAAAAAAAAAAGCGTAAGTTTTTCCTAGTGAACTTAGGCAGGGTTTTTTGAGATCCCTACTTGGCTCAATGTGTTATAACCACATGTATGTTATATAATCAGTCCCAGAAAAAATTCTGGGACTTGACCTGTTTGTTAGTTCTGTGACCTGTTTTTAAACCCTTTTCAGAATTTGGGGAAACACTGTCTGTTTCCACTTTGCTGAGACCATTGATTCTAAACGATTCTATAAGATTGCTTGCAATACCTCTGTACTTACATTAGTAAGATCTTTTGATACCTTGGAAGGCAATTTGTCTGCGTCTGGAAACTTGAATGAACATGAAGACGGTAGAGCTTGGTTCCTGTCTTTTTACCTAGTGTAGCCTTCAGTTCCCTGTGAAATGCATCTGCTCTGTGCCTTTCAATGTGCAATTAATTCACCTTGATTTATTTTATTTTTTAAAAGTTATTCATTTTGAGAGAAATAGAGTGAGAGTGGGGGAGGGGTAAAGAGCGAGAGAGAGAGGGAGACACAGAATCTGAAGCAGCTCCAGGCTCTGAGCTGTCAGCACAGAGCCCGAGGTGGGGCTCAAACTCATGAAACCACAAGATTATGACCTGAGCCGAAACCAAGAGATGGACACTCAACTGACTGAGCCACCCAGGTGCCCCTGTTCACTTTAATTTAAACAACAGGTATATAAGAGCTAAGTTGCTCTATTTCTCAGGGTCATTTGTTAATGTGCTACCATGTTACCCTTTGTGATCCATTCTTCTCTGTCATTTAGAACAATTGGTCAGGTAGTGACTTTGTGGAGTTTCCTATCCCTTCCTACCTATCAGTGTTCCATTCAGAGAAATCCGTGCTCTAATAATATTGACAATTACAGCTCAGGTCTGTTTCTCAAGAACTTTAGAGAAGAAGCTATCCCATCCTTGCTATTAAATCATTTCAAAGTTTAGCAACTCAAACTCTTAGGGAATGTTTTTCTTACATCTTCCCTGACGCTTCATGGTCAAGTGTGATCATGAAGCTCGGCTGGAATGGTGAGGTACACAGAGGGAATCATAGAATGTATTCTTCAGACCTGGGTATTTCCGAAAACAGGGGCACTATTACAAGTATACCAATGCAGCGGATTGGGGCTCTTCAGGGCAAATGGAATGCATGTAAACCCTAGGCATAGATAGCGGTATTGTGACCAGTCAGACTGGTTTTTATACCAGACAGAAATAAAGTGGAGGCAATAAAGTGCAATAAAGTAGAGGCCAGGGCTGACTGATTAAGTTCAGTAGCTCTGAAACAAAAAATGATAGATAGGGAACATTAATACTTTATTTAAATATGATTCATGTACCATGCTCTGTTCTAGATGCTAAGGTCAAAAGAACTCTATCCTCAAGAAGACTCACCATCGCTCAGAGGACATTAGATATACTATCTCTCTGTCTTCGGGTGATGAAAGCTGGTGGCAGGGTGCGGAAGTGGGGGAAGTACAGATCTGAACCTGAACTTGGTTCCACCAATTGCCAGGCTCTGCTCTCACAGGTGCATTCTACCCAGGGACTTCATAACTGCATGTAAAACTTGATGTAGAAATGTGCCTCTGCTTTGTCTCTTATTTCCTACAAGAGGGTGCTTTTGTTTTTCTTCAATATCTGAGGCTCAGCGGTGAACGAAACATAGGATACAACACATTATGTGTGTCTGAGGGGGTTGGAGGAGTCAGTTATAATTCTATCTCTCATTGCCAGGTTAGGATGCAATCCTGTGTCCGAATTAGAGCCAGACAGATGTGGGGTTGGAGGCAAGCTCTGCTTTATACCAACACTGTGCTCCAGCTCTTGGAACCTCACCTTCTTCATCTGCAAAACGGGGATCAGAATTGCTCTCTTAACATAGCGTCATAAGGATTTAGTGAGATAATGCATGTAAAGCACACAGCACACTGCCCAATACAAAAACCTGCTTTGGTTAGATATTAGTAGCCATTAATGTCTTTTTTTTTTTTAAGGTTTTATTTATTTCTGAGAGAGAGAGACAGTATGAGTAGGGGAGGGTCAGAGAGAGAGGGAGACACAGAATCTGAAGCAGGCTCCAGGCTCTGAGTTGTCAGCACAGAGCCCAATGCGGGGCTCGAACCCACAAACTGTGACATCATGACCTGAGCCGAAGTCGGACGTTTAACCGACTGGGCCACTCAGGCGGCCCAATTAATGTCTTAATTAGACCTTTCCTGATGACATTTTCTTTCCTTGCCATCTGACGTAGCTCTCCAGAACTCACAAATCTGGAGGCACCAAAACTTTCAGAGCTTGCTGGAATCATCATTTCCAAACTTTCTGTTGTACAGAAGGTAAAATTGCTCTGGATCACGTAGTTAATCTCCAGTGATTGAGCTGGGGATGGAAAATAAGTGTCCTGCTTCCCACCCCAGTGATCAAACTTACCACATCTTATTCCCAAAGGTTCCTCAAAAGAAGTTTTTATTACCTAAAGGTTTAGACTTCCAAGGGAAGCAGTGCGTTATCAACCAACACTGAAGAAGGATGTGGTGGTTTTCGCTGGTTCAACCCCATCAGCCACTAATTCCTTGGACACCCTAATTTCATTCATCTGAGCAGAACCATATTCAGGACTAAGATGTCAGGTGTATAACCCCTTTCACTTTACCTCTCATAACCATCCCTGAATTAAAATGAGAATGGAGACAGGAAATTACACTCCATGTTGGCTATGAGATGACGTCTTTTGTATTAATCCCATTGCTCACGGCGCTGTGATCCCCCGCTACAGTTCTCCAGCCTTCACCTTCTACCCCCTGCCCTACCTGCCGCACTCTCGAGAAAGTGTGCAATAAAAATGCCTCATTATTTTCCATATATTTTCATTCTCTTAGCCATTCCTATAAGAAAAAGAGAGTACGGTGGGAGAAGTGGTTGCTATGGAAACTGGCCAAGGATAAACAGTCTCTTCTAGCCTGGTGTGAGGCAAGGAGACAGGAGCAGACAGCAGCTCTCACAAGTGGGAAGATAGCTGGGGAGTCACGTTCTCGGAGCTCTGTCTGCCTGGCTCTTTGGACCTCACGGAAGCACTGTACACTGTCTCTTTTCAGCGACCCTGGAGGTATAAAGGGAGGGTGTTATGACGTATCCTCAGGTGTGTCTGACATAAGGGAAAGCAGCCCACTGGATCCATAGACGCTGGAGGGTTTCAAAGAAATACATTTTTCATTGACCTTCTGAAGCTTTGCCCTGGGCTGGAAGCAAAGTGACCTTGACAAAGTGACCTTGACTGTTAGCTCCAGCCTGCTACAAGCCACCCACCTAGCTGAGGGCCAGCGAAGGTGGCAGATTACATTCACCAGCTCTGTTCTTGCTAGTTGCATAGCGGTTAAATGCCTACCCTTTGGGCCAACCTTCCCTGGTTCAAATCCTAGTTCTTACCTCTTACTGGAGATATAGTTTTAGGCAAGTTGGGGAGCTCCTGTAGCCTTTGGTGCCTTCATTTGCCGCGGATGATGATGCCAATTATGCTGCTGCTGATAAACTTCCTAAAAATGCCTACCGCTTAGCGCGGTGTCTGGCGTGTTTGTATGGGCTCATTAAATGCTGGTCATTATATTGGGGCGCCTGGGTGGCTTAGTCGGCTAAGCGTCCGACTTTCGCTTAGGTCATGATCTCGCGGTTCATGGGTTCGAGCCCCACGTCGGGCTCTGTGCTGACTGTCAGCTCGGAGCCTGGAGCCTGTTTCAGTCTGTGACTCCCACTCTCTCTGACCCTCCCCTGCTCACGCTGTCTCTCTCTCTCTTCTAGAAATAAATAAAACATTTTTTAAAAAATGCTGGTCATTATAATTGCTAATAAATTAAGTGAGTTTTGGCAAGAGACATGATATTATGTGCTCTTAAAAAATATTATTTTTAGATAAGTGTCACCTTACAGTAATAGAACTTTTATGCATGCTTTAAACTCATGGCTACCCTGCAAGATAGGTATTAATATAATAATAGTTTTACATATATTAGTATTCGTTACTATAATAATATTAGTAATATATAATATAAAATACATAATATATAATAAGTATGCTAACATACATATGTTACATATATATGTAACACTATGTAGGTATGTACATAGATATGTAAACTGAGTCTCAAACGCATTTTATTTTTTTTATTTTTTAAATATTTATTTAGAGAGGGGCAGGTAGGGGCAGGGCAGAGAGAGACAGAGAGGGTGAGAGAGAATCCCAAGTAGGCTCCACACCATCAGCACAGAGCTGGTCACCAGGCTCAAACTCTTGAACCATGATATCATGACCTGAGCTGAACTAAAGAGTTGCACACTTAACCGACTGAGCCATCCAGGTGCTCCAAAAACATTTAATAATATGCTTTCAAATGTGCTCTTTGTGTAAGGTGCATTGTTAAGCTGTCATGGATCACCATCAATATTTGTGAGTGTTCTCTGTCCAGGTGCTCAGGAATGAAACAGAAAAAAAATGACCTAGTCAACATGCAGAGAGCCACATGCAGACCACGTGATGGTATGTGTGATCTGTGTCACAAAGTGGAGAATGGAATGGATAACACAGTGAGTTTCATTTTCTAAGGATCTCACTCTCAGCCTCAGGTTTCCTCCGTCAGAGCCAAGCAGAGAAGTGGTCAGGCATGTTTCTCTTGGCACGGAAGCGTGGTATCCAGGCCCTCTCTGGAGTGCTCCTGCTTCCTTGTGTATCATTTCAGCCACTTTCTTGTACATGTTTACCCTCCAGGAATGTTGTCTTCCCTACTCAAATATGCTTCTGCTTTTTCCATGACTGTCATGCTGCTCCTATAGCATCAAGGTTTCTTCCTTTTCCTCTCTGCCACCCCCATTCCCTTTATCTTCTCAGACAGACTTGGACAACCCTTTAACCACAACTTAAACATCTTCTCCCTACGTGGTCTCCCCAGGATAGATTACACATCTATAGTGCTACCTCAATATCACACACACACACACACACACACACACATACACACACACTATCGATTTTGCATACTACATTATATTAACAATGTGCGTGGGTTTGGCTGGCCTTCAACACTACTTACCTCCCAGGAGGCTGGGGCAACATGTGTGGGATCTGTGTATTCCAGGGGTGAAGCCCAGTGTCTGGAAAACGAGAACATGTTTGATGTTTGTCTGTTGAGTTGAATAGACTCTATCTGGTAGAAGATCCTTTTAGGGTCTAAACCCTGCTATAAAAATTTGCTAAACCTAGGGGACAATGTATCAGAACTCACACTCACATTAAGGAGTTTGGAGCCAAATCACCTGGGTCTGTTGTGGCCCCATCACTCATCAGTTCTGATTCTGAGTCAGTTTGCAACTCAAGCACTTATTCTTTCTCGTTTTTTTCCCCTCTTTCTTCCTTTCCCCCGCTCTCAACAGCATCCTGTATGTTAGGATTATACTAGATGTCAGGGATGCACAAACAAACAAAATTTCCACCCTCAACATTTAGATGGCCTCAGGTTGGAATAGCGTAGAGTTTATAGAGGTGAAAAAGAGGTAGAAGCCGGTTATATCAAGGTGGGGGGTGGTGAAGTGAGTTAGGCTCATCTAAAATGTAAACAGTAATAATATCTGTAAGAGCTACGTGAATTTTAATTCCCCATAGTGCTTTTAATGCTGTTCTTCGAGGAGGGCATGATGCGTTTGTATGAGGAGCGGAGAGCCCCAGCGGAAACACAGCTGCTTCTAGGTATAATAAAATAGACTATAATCAACCACAACTCTGAAAATCCCCTTAGCAACCATTCATTTACCAGCCTGCTCTCTGAGCTGGTGAATATCTATGGCCAGGCCTTGAAGAGGGAGTCCATAGAGCAGGTAAATTTGATAAAGATGCCAAGGAAAGGGATGCTGGCTACTCAACAGCGGCTAAGGGAGGAGTAATATAGTGGTAAAGAAAGGGCTACACCAATTAAAGTCTAGCCAATTGAGTTCTGAGAATGGATGCTGTTTAAATGAGGATGCATATGGCAGCACCTCCGATCCAACACTGAGACCCAAGCTTCTTTGTACAGTTATTTGTGCTATGCTGTGTTTGTGAGTGTGGCATGTTTTAGAGAATCACTTCGGGACAGAGTGAACCATGCAGAGGGCTGAAATGTGATGTTAGGAGGTTGCTGAATATAAATGTCATGACTTGGACTGTGGTCCCATTCACACGCATTTGCTGACGCCTACTTTGAGCCAGCCCTGGATAGGTGGTCTCCCAAACATCTTTCCTAATGTTCACTGCAGACGTAGGACAGGGGAATGTTCTATCTAATTTGCAAATAAGAGTACCTGAGAGTCAGTAGAGATTAAATTATATACCCAAGGTAACACAACTGTTAAGAAGCACAAACAAGACTGTTCTAGTGTGTCTGAGTCCAGTCCTTGGCTCCCACCCACAGATGCAGATAAATGTGTCACCTTGTACCATTTGGATTGCTTTGGGGGAAAGCTCAAAGTATAATTTGTGGCCTCTCATTAATATCGATAAAGGCAGGCCATCTTTTTTGCAGCTGCATAAATGTTTAAAATTCTGGGAAATGTTCATATCCATAAATTGCTCTGGAGAAAGTGATGAACTAATCAGTAAAATACAAGAAGGATTTCTGTGGGTTCAGAGCAAAACTCTATATTAAATTTATTTATGTAAATGTAACTAGTCACATGTGGCTATTAATGTCTTTATTTGGGCTGATTTTAATCAACGATGTCATCTTGACAGCATGTTTCATGGTAGAGGGCAGGAAAGTAGGGGGGCAGGGTGGAAGAAGTGGAAATGGTGGAGACAGTGGAAGAAGGGGTGAGGCAGAATAAAATCATGCAATTCTAGAATAGACAGGGGAAAGATCTTGAAGTTCATCTACTTTAACCCCTTCCATATGCTAATGAGGGAGTTGAAACTTAGGGAAATGAACTCAGTTAAGTCTCCACAGGTTAGCAAAACACCAAGAAGATCTTATGTGTGTTTTTCATTTTTGATATTTAAATGCTATAGTTACTTCCTTTTCTTTAAGGAAAAAAAGGCTGCAATGAAGATCTTGTTTTGATAGCACCCAGATTTCCATCTCACTAGGTTACAACATATATTTGAAACTAAAAGTATTCACACCTGTACATCTACCTGACAAGTCAGTGCACCCGAGCTCTCCCCCTCCCTCACCCAAAACACCTGCTCTTAAAATGCATGTGGATACCATCTTATTCAAAGAATATTCAAAGCATCTCTGTGTTGAAAAGGACCAAAGAGGTCATCTAAAACAACTTCCTACTCAGTATAGGAATTGCCTTGACCTGCTGTGAGTCATGGCTCCGAACTTCTAGGGAACCTACAATAATCAGAAGCAGGACAAAAATGCTAAGTCAGGGCCAGCTGAGAAAAGAATGATTTTTTCTTCGAAAGCGAACGGTGCCTAGACCTGTGTCCAGCTGCTGGCATTGGAGGTATCAGGGTCCAGTTGGGGACTGAACTTGACTCAATTGGTCACAATTTAAGTGGTTTCGGGTTAGATGGCTATCACTGTGATTTGAAGACAGGATAATGGGAAGCAGCAGAAATTCTTCCACATATTAGCTACAGAACCTCAGGCAACTTACACTCTCTGGGTCTCATTTTCCTTATCTCACAAAATGATTGTGACGATGAAGTGACAGGAAAAATGTGAACCTCCTGGCCCTGTGTCCAGCACACGGGTTCATCTGGACACCCTGTAAGTTTCTCCAAAGACAAGACGGGTACAGAGTTGGGAAATGAAAGGGGCAGACTTGAGTTTGGCCAAAAGCCTAGCTCAGCACTGAAGAGTGGGGGAGCTCAGCTAAGTTTCAAAGATCGTAGTGCTTCTCCACTGGGACCCTGTGGAGGAGGAGCTTTGAGCATCGCATCCGGTCTCTGGATTCTGCTGATTTTACTGCCACAAAACCATCCAGACTGACAGATAATTAATGCAGTTGGAAAACAAAACCTTTCAAAATGCTCCATTCTTAGGGAGAGAAATCATGAAATAACGTACTTATTTTGTTCATTGCCATATCCCCAGTGGTTCAAACAATGTATGCACTGCGCATGGTATGTGCTGCAACAGATTTTTGAGTGAATGAATGAATGAATGAGTGAATGGATGGGCCAATCAATTTTTCGTAGGACTGGTATTGAGGATATTGCTTAGCACATTATGTAACACCTTGCCTCTGAGATTCCAGGGTAGAAACTTTCCTTGGGGCTGAGGACCAGAAATGAATCTGCCTCTCCAGAGCAACCACTGTTTTTTAGTTATAAACAATGAGCATCATAGAATCAGACTCTTTTCCTTCCCCTGGCTACTGAATGATTCAGAATAAAACTTATAGCCCATCTCTAGCAAACGATCATTTTGCTGCTGCTTCTTTTTTTCTTCTTTCTTTTATTATTAGTTTTAACAGTGGCTGCTTTCCTAGTTTTGTGTGTGTGTGTGTGTGCGCGCGCGTGCTCATGTGTGTGTATTTGTTCTTACTGTATCATATGCCCCTGGAGCAATCTGTCCATGTCTTAAATCAAATTCTATCAATTGCATATTCTTTTACATAAAACCATCATGTTCCTGTGGAATAGATATAATGCTTTTTTGGTAGGATGGAGTTTTAGCTGAGAGTCAAGTGGAAACAATCATTACTCAGTATCTCTATCTCTGTACTTTTTCACCCCGGGACTGAAATTCCAAAAGTTTTTAAATTAAGACACCTCTTAAGGTATGCTGTATATTCCTAGACATGCTCTCAAGAGCTATAGAAACAACTCCAGATAATAGCTCCTCAAATATACGAGGGTCCTCTGACCAGAACTGCCAAATAAAGGATACACAGTTAAACTGAATCTCAGATAAATAACAAATAATTTCTATATTATAAGCATATCCTAAATATTATGAGACACACCCATACTAAAAATTATTTGTCATCTATCTAACTGGGTGTTCTATAATTATATTTGCTGAATCTGGTGACTATATTCCTGATAGAACCCCAATCCAGCTGTGGTAAGGAGGTTGGGACTCTAAGAGCCTCAGTTAATTAGAAGCTAAGGACTCCATACGGAATTGAGTTTGATTCTGCTAAGAGATTCAAGGTTTTTTCCAGATACTGTGTTGAACTCTCCAACCTATAAGCAAGCAGAGTGTGTGGGCCTCAGTCCTTCAAGACCAGTTAAGGTATCGCTGAAGAAGCAAAAATGTATTGCTTTGAGTTAGGGACCTCATTTTCCCTAGATAGGTTTGAAGCAAACTCTCTCTCTAGGAGTTATTTATGGTACTTCCTTTAAAAAATTTTTTAATGTTTTATTTATTTCTGAGAGAGAGACAGCATGATCAGGGGAGGGTCAGAGAGAGAGGGAGACACAGAATCTGAAGCAGGCTCCAGGCTCTGAGATAGCTGTCAGCACAGAGCCCGACGTGGGGCTTGAACCCATGAACCGTGGAGTCATGACCTGAGCTGAAGTCGGACGCTTAACCAACTGAGCCATCCAGGCGCCCCAATTGTGGTACTTCCTTAAAATGCATTCAATGTTCATTAAAACAATATAAGCCTGTTCTTCATGCCCAACCCCAATTCTGGCCTGCTGATCGGCTGTCTCATTTATGTCTCACTCCGCCTTGACTAAGCCCTGGGCCTGTTGCAGGAACTGATCTGATTTCCATGGGTCAATAATCCATACCCTCCTTCCTCCCACAGAGACACTGATTTGACAACAATGCATGGAACGATTGTCTTTGTGAGAAATCCAGAAACTAGTTACGGGGTTCCAGGACCCCAGGTGAGCATGAAACCAGCTGTATCAAAGCCGTTTTCTCACCATATTTGTAGTCTGTTCTCACCATAGTCCTTCCCTAGTGTGGACAGTGCCATGAAATCTAGAGGAGACTCCCAATGCCTGGCTTCTCCCTGAGGTGGGAAAGTAAAGACCAGATCATACATTTAATGCTTTGAATAAGTGTTGGGGAGGCTGCAAAGGCCCTGAGGCAGGAATGCAACATGAATTATGGTTACATCTAGGGCAGCTTTGCAGCGAAGGCCAAGTCCCTTTGAAGGCAAAGACTCTGGAGAGAATATTCCCACAGGGTATTATTTACCACAAACATCATACGTGACTTTTTTCATGCCATTCCCCAACTCAAACATGATTTTCTCTCTTTTCTGCCCCATTGCTTACTGAAAGGGTCAGGTTAAAAGTTACCTCCTCCAGGGGCGCCTGGGTGGCTTAGTCGGTTAATCGTCCAACTTTCGCTTTGGGCATGATCTCGCGGTTCGTGGGTTTGAGCCCCGCGTCGGGCTCTGTGCTGACTGCCATCTCAGAGCCTGGAGCCTGTTTCAGAGTCTGTGCCTCCCTCTCTCTCTGACCCTCCCCTGCTCACGCTGTCTCTCTCTCTCTCTCTCCTAGAAATAAATAAAAAAATATATATATTAAAAAAAAAAAGTTACCTCCTCCATAAAACCTTTCATGTCCAATGGCCTAAAGCATCATTGACTGCTTGCCCTTTGCCTGTCACCTTGGCGATCTTTCACATCTCGACTATATTTGTTCTGAATTTCTTTTTTACATTATATAGTAAGTAACATATTATACTTGTTTCTTTCATAAGGTTTTGATTTTTTTCCTACCTGCCAGGTGCCAAGATAGAATGCAGTCTTCCAAGTGGCAACGTTGAGCACTCCCAGAAGGCGAGGCTGGTCCACGGAGCACAGGTATGATACCTTTGTCTGGTGCTGTACTGAGTAAACTAGCTCCCACTGCATGAGAGCCAAGAACCTTCGAATTAACTTATGCTGCAAAAGGGGTGGAAAAACAACCAGAGCCCAGGATTGATGGGATAATAAAATAATGTCCTCTTCTCTCTCTCTCATCACCTGTTCCCTTGTGAAGTGGTCTTCTGGGTGGCAAGATTTAATGGGAAGGTACAGTTTAGGGTCTGGGTGCTTTAGCAATGGCGTGAACAGAATTCAGAGTGGAGCCCCCAAGAGCAGCAGGAAGAAAAGTGAGGGAAGTAAAGGAACATTGTTGTCTCAGTCTGGACAGAGAGATTGAGGGAGGAAAGCAGGCAAGTTTAGGGGCAAAACCACAAGCAGGGATGGCTCATCTTGGCTGAGCGTGCCCATTCTTTTATTTTGGGGGTACCTAAGAAACATAGGATACGCTTGGAATGCAGACCCAGTGGAAGGGAGGGCACCCCTCTAGAGAATATTGATGCAAAGTGTTGCAGTTATTAAAGCCAGGCTTCAGGGCAAGAACAGAATCAAATGAGTGAATTGGTCCAGACGGGGTTGTAGTGACCTCGGTCAGGCACATCCTGTTTCATGGAGGGACAAACTCTTCAGATCCAGAAGGATGTTGCCAAGCAGGAATTTGGCCATTGTGCTCACACCATTTGTTTGTTTGTTCTTGATCGCTTCTTTTTTTCTCTCTGCAGCTCTGTCTTGTTTTATGTCGTTTCAATAGGAATGACCTTTACATTTAAATAATATGAATTCAAAGGACAAAAATGGTTTTGAGGAAGACTCTCTGGCAGTATGTGCTAATGCTGAACATACCCAACCTTATAACTCAGAATTTCCAATATTTTCAACATGCCAAGAAATATGTACATGGGTTTAGCACAACATGCATATGAAAAGATTAATAACAGCAATGTCTATAGTGGCCAAAAATCATCAATCATCAAAAGTTAAGTATCCGTCAATAGGGTAAGAAATAAATAAGTTGTTGAATAGATAAATGATAAATAGGCTGTAAGACAACGTGTAACTTGTAGGATTTAGGTAAATACCTTGTGGAATCGGATATTATGCAACGTGCTGTACATATGTTATATGCAAGAATGTGAATGAATCTCACACACTATTAAATATAAAAAGACATACCATACACACTGCAATGACGTAGTTCAGAGATAAAAGCCACAATACAAAGATACAAAACTAACCAATAGAAAGAGAAATAAAGACAGTGAGAAGCTGATGGTGATAGGAGAATACTGGAATGGGGCTTCTTGAGTACTGGTAATAATTTCAGTACTGGTCATACAGGTATCTTTACTTTGCAAGGGTTTATTGAGCAGGACACTGATGATATAAGTGATTTCCTATATGGATGCTACATTTCAAATAAAAATTAATTAAAAATTTTTTTAATGTTTATTTTTGAGAGATAGAGAGAGACAGAGCAGAGAGAGGGAGACACAGGATCTGAAGCAGCTCCAGGCTCTGAGCTGTCAGCACAGAGCCTGATGCGGGGCTGGAACCCACCAACTGTGAGATCATGACCTGAGCCAAAGTTGGTCGCTTAACCCACTGGGCCACCCAGGTGTCCCAAAAGTATTCTGAAATTAGATATGTAGAGAGACATGGATATTTATGAAAAAAATGGATAAAATAATAATCATACGTTTCTATGAATTGATCAAAAAAGTGCTGGATGCAAAGAAGCTTTGTTGAACTGGATTCCAGAGAGTGGAGAGCCTGGACTTTCCCATGTCTGGGCATAAGTGCCTTATCTATTTGTAGGTGTGCAGATGCATGGCCCAGGCTAGTTTGTAGTGCCAAGGAGAAACACACAGTCTCTGAAGATACTGGGATCGGTGGGATGGATTGGTGTCTGGAAGGGCCTTGCAGACAAAAATGGATCATCACCTGAAGTCTCACCCCACTCTTCTGAAATTTCCCCAAGAAATATCAGCAGTGGTGGAGGGGCCAGGAAGCAAAGACAATTCACCCTCTCACACAGCTCACAGTGCTTAGGTTCTGGAAACCTGTTGAAACTGAAATGAAAAGGGAACCAAAGCTATCTGAAATAGTGGGCCAATGTTCTGCCATCACAAATATGACAAGAACAAGGGGCTGAGTTTTTTGGAGCCCCAGATTGTGGCATTTATAGCTGGGCTAAGTAGAAATGAATTCAATCTACTTGAAGTTGTAACCCAGACCCAGCTTGACTAGGCTCCTAGAATAGATTGGATGGTCAACTCCTCAACTAGCTGCAAAGCAGCTCAGAAAACAATAAAACAAAACAACAAAAACTATCCCTCACTCTCCAATGCCTTGTATATACAATTCATAGTTCAGTTAAACCATTATGATATATGGGGAGAAAGAGGAAAGCATGATCAATTATCAAGAGAAAGTCATTAGCAGCTGAAGAGTGGCTGTTTTAAAGCCTTTGTCTATTAAATTAAATATCTAGGATAGTTTGCAGGGATAAGGAGAAGATAGATGAGCTTTTGACGATCATGGGAGCTAGTGATAAAAGATGGAGTCTAGAAAAGCCCCAAATGAAAAACATTAATATTAGGATTAGCAGAAGAGTACTTGAAGGTAGCTGTCACAAATACAGAAAAGACCATAGGAAAAATATTAAATATAATCAGCGACACAAAGGGGAAATTCCGAGATAGAAATGGAAACTATGTAAATGAAACCAACTGGAAATTCTAGGATTCAAAAATGTGCTCTGAAATTGAAAGATATAATTGCTGGATGAAATTAAGAGCAGAAAAAAGGTTTGATGAACTTGGAAACAAAAACAAAAACTTGAAGAATCAAAGCTCACAAAGAAAAAAAAGACTAAAGAACATGAACTCAGTGGCCTTTAAAATAATATCAAACAGTTTGACATAGTAGATGGGCACACAGAAAGAGAGTAGAAAGAGGAAGAGAGAAAATATAATTGAAGAAATAATACCTGATTTTCTCACCAAACGGATGAAAAATATCAGCCTACAGATCCATGGATTTCAGTGAAACCTAAAAGATGAATGAAAAAAAACCCCAAACCCTAGACATACGATAATTAAAGTGTCAGAAAAGAACAATAAAAATTCTTAAAGGCAGAAAAAAATTACAAAGGGGAGTAAAGTTAAGGAAAAAACAGCTTCCTTTTTACCAGAAAATGCAGGAAAAATGAAATGCAGGAAAGGCAAATCAAGGATAAACAGTAAATGAAACACACCAACAACAAATAGCAAAAAGTCAGATTTAAACCTAGTTACATCAGTAATTATATTATGTATGGCCCAAACATGCAAATTATAAAGCAGACACTGTTAAATTGTTTCTTTTATTTTTTAATGTTTATTTATTTATTGAGAGAGAGAGAGAGAGAGAGAGAGAGGTGGGGGATAGGCAGAGAGAGAGGGAGAGAGAATCCCGAGCAGGTACCATGCTGTCGGAGCAGAGCCCTATGGGGGTCTCGAACCCATAACTGTGAGATCATGACATGAGTTCAAACTAAGAGTCCAATTTTAACTGACTGAGCCACCCAGGCACCCCTAAATTGTTTCTTTTTAAAAAGCAAGACTCGGGGTGCCTGAGTGGCTCAGTCAGTTGAGTGTCTGACTTGGGCTCAGGTCATGGTCTCACAGTTTGTGAGTTGGAGACCTGCATCACTCTCAGTGCTGACAGCTCAGAGCCTACTTCAGATTATCTGTCTCCCTTCTCTCTATGCCCCTGTCCTCTCTCAGCTCTCTCTCTCTCAAAAATGAATAAACATTAAAAAAAAAGCAAGAACTAATGATTTGCTGCATAAGAGACATATTTTTGATATCGGTATGCAAATAAACAATCAGGAAAGAGACACGATGTAAAGAACGTTAAACATGAGAAAAAGAGTATTTCTATATTAATATTAGACAAAATTGATTTCAAGGGTAGGCATCTTAACAAGTAAATAGGGATTTTTAAAAAATTTCTCAAATGGTAAATTCATCAAGAAGACACAATAATCATAAATGTATATCCACCTAATGGTGGCAATTCAAAATATATGGAGAAAAAGTAGAGAAGAGAAAGGATTAATAGACAATACATGAAAGATGAGAATAACACCATCAATAACCCTGAAATAAAATGTGTAGAAGATATATAAAATAAAAAGATAAAATAAATGGAAAATAGGTAGAAAAATTTCAAATATTTGAAAATGAAAAGTAAAACCCCACTTCTACATAATCTATATGTCCAAAATAAATCCAAAGGAAATTAGAAAAATATTTATCTAAATTATACTGGATACAAACACATCAAACTTTCTGTCATGAAAGGTAAAACATAGAATTGATGGAAATATATACCTATTGGATTGGTTTTATATTAGAAAAATTTCAAAAAGGATGGAAATCCATGATCAAAACTAAAACCTTAAGCTAGAAAAAAGAACAAAGTAAGGTCCAACATAAGTAGAAGATTAGGAATAATAAAGTTAAGTGGAAATCAGTGAAATAGAAAACAGAAAAACAAAGGAAATTAATAAAGAGAAAATAGTGTACTTTGAAAAGTTTCCTAAATTGATTATTCCTGACAAGTCTGATTAAGATATATCTCCAATTAATAATATCAGGAATTAGTGGAGCCTGGGACACGCAGTCAGTTGAGTGTCTGACTCTTAATTTCAGCTCAGACCGTGATCCCAGGGTCCTGGGACTGAGTCCTGCATCTAGCTCTTTGCTGAACATGAAACCTGCTTAAGATTATCTCTCTCTCCATCTGCCCCTCTCTTCCACTCTCTCTCTCAAATAAAAATAATAATAATATCAGAAATGAAAGAAAAGTAATATTCACAGATTCCTCAGATATTAAACGTGTAGTGATGAAACATATACAACTTTATGTCAACATTTTTGAAAATTTAGATGAAATAAACAAATCATTTGAAAGACACAAAGTACTGAAATTGGCACAAGAAGAAACAAAAAATATATATTGCTCTCTATTATAAAGAAATTTAAATCATAATTGAAATAACTTCAGTGTTCCCAGTAAGTTCTATCAATGAATTCTGTCAAACGTTGAATAGATAAATAATAGTAAAAATACACAAACTCTTTCAGAAAATAAACACCATAATCCCCAAAGCCAACAATTTGACACTGAACACACAAAAAAATCCCTTATAAATATAATGCAAAAAAATCTTAATAAAACATTAGCAAATCATATCTAGCAATATATAAAAAAATTAATGCATCATGATCAAGTGGAGTTTAATAGCAGACATGCAAGTTGGCATAATAATAACATGTCAATCAATGCAATTCACTACATTAGAAATATAAAAGTGGCAATGTATATAATTATCTTAAAAGTGCATAACACCTACTTGAAAAAATTCAGCATTTCAGAAAACCTAGATTAGATGGAAATCCCTGCTGCCTGATCATGAGAATATTAAAAAGTAACCCTGCTAACTTAACACTTACTGGTAAAATATTTTAAAAATTCCTCAAAGATGATAGGGCGCCTGGGTGGCTCGGTTGGTTGAGCATATGACTTTGGTTCAGGTCATGATCTCATAGTTTATGGGTTCAAGCCCCATGTTGGACTCTGTGCTGACAGCTCAGAGCCTGGAGCCTGCTTTAGATTCTATGTCTCCCTCTCTCTGACCCTCCAGCCCCTGACTCTTGCTCTCTCTGTCTCTCTCAAAAATAAATAAACATTAAAAAAACTTAAAAACATTTTTCAAAGATCAGGAACAAAGCAAGGATGTCTAATCTTCTCGCTTGCGTACTGGAGGTCTTACACTGGAATAAGGAAAGAAAATAATGTAAAATGTATACATTTTGGAACAGAAGTAGAAAACTCTTTGTTTTTTGTTTTTGTTTTGCTTTGCATACACGACTGTGTACATAAAAAGCCCTGTGAAATGTACTAAACCAAAATAAACAAACTATAATAGTTAAAAAGTGACTTCAGCCAGGCTTCAGGATAAAAGGGAAATATACAAAAATCAGTTGTATTTTTATATTCTAGCCATAACCTATTAAGAATTAAAAATTTTAAGGTAACATTTACTTTAGCATCAAAACAATAAAATATTTGAGTAAAATTTAAATGGCAAGGCATATAAGACTTATACACTGAAAAATGTAAAGCATTGGGAAAAATTGAATTAGTAAATAAATTCAGTAAGTTGTATATAGGTGGAGAGCTATGCCATGTTTGCAGATTGGAAAACTCAATATTGTTAAGATATCATTGCTTCCCAATTTACGTATACATAGTCACTGATTCCAATTAAACTGGGGGCATGACTTTGTGGTAAAAATAAAATATCATCTTAAGTTGATATGGAAATTGAAAAATCTTAGAAAAGCCAAAACAGTTTTAAAAACCAGAAAATGGTTGGGAGATTTATACTATTTGATTTCAGGATTTACGTTAAAGTGGCTATTAGTTAAGACAGTGTGGTGCTGGTGAGTAGCTGAACAAATAGATCAGTGGAACAGAACAGAAAGTCATGAAGTAAATAAACATGGATTCAGTTAACTATTTTCTGAAGAAATTATTAATATACGTTAATGGGGAAAGGTATATCATTTCAAAATATAGTGCCAGAAGTACTCTACCTACTATACTAAATGATTAATTTAAGATGGACCATTTTCCTAAGTTTAAAGCTAAAATTACAGAGCTCCTGGAAAGAAATAATGGAATATACCAGCAAATGTGGCACAGGCAAAGATCTCTGAGACAAAACAAAAAAAGCACTTATCATAAGTGTGTGTGGGGGGGGGCGGGGAGAGGAGCTGGGTTTCATCAAAATTAAAACACTGCTTTAAAAAAAAAAGGCAGATTTGGAGAAAATGTTTACCATACGTATCCAACAAAGAATTTGTGTCCAGAATATATAGAGCATTCCTTCATATCAAACATAAAAATACAAATAATCCAATAAAAAATGGACAAAATAGTTGAATAGACACTTTACAAAAAGAAGACTTACAGGTAGCCAATAGGCATAAGAAAATCTGCTCAACATCATTGGTCTTTAGGGAAATGAAAATTGAATTAAAACCACACTGAGATACTACTTCACACCCATTAAAATGACTACAATGAAAAATGTTGGTAAGTTTGTGGAGCAAATGAGACTCTCACATTGCTGACGGAAGTGTGAAGCCATAAAACGACTTCAGAAATTTGTAGCTCCTTATAAAATTAAATACTCCTGTAACATAACTGACCAATTCCACTCCCATATATACTTCCAAAAGAAATGAAGGTGTATATCAAAAGAAAACTTTTACAAGAATGTTTCCAGCAGCTTTATATTTAATAGCCAGACATTTCTATCAGCAGGAGAATGTATAAACAAATTGAGGTATATTCGTATAATCGAATAGTAATCAGCAATAAAAAGATCAGAGCTACTGATACCCACGACATGAAAGAGTCTCTTAGACTTTCTGTTGAACACATTATCTTTAGTAATCACACTTAAAAGTGTACATCTTGTCTGATTCCATTTGTATGAAATTCTAGAACAGGCAAGAATCTGTTGGAACGTATCACGTCATATGTGTCCTGGGGCTGAGATATGGGTTGGGCTGCAAATGGGCAGGATGGAATGTTTTGTGATAATAGAAGTGTTATATATCTTCATCAGCACGGTGGTTTTCATGGGAGTATACATTTGTCAAAATCTTATCTAACTATAACCTTAGGTTCTATGCATTTTCTTTGAGTAAATGATCACACCCACATACATACACACATGTGTGTACTAAACCCTTAAATTGACAGACGTCTGGATTGAAATTCTGACTCTGACATTCAATAGCTGTGTGCCCTTTGGCAGATCATTTAATCTCCTCAGTTTTGCATCTGCATAAAAGAGCAGTCATAATACCAAACTTAAAGGTTCATTTGAGAAATGAACCCAATAATTGGTCACCTAGTATTATCCTGGGTACCTCCTTAGTCTCTCAATAAGTATTAACTACATAGCTAAGAATTATTATTAAAGATTGATCATTAATGTTTTTTCCCAATTATCTTTAACCTTTGGAGAAATTTACTCTAAGTTTAGGAAAGGAGAGTCAAAAGGAAGAGCAGGGCGATTTGTAGAAAAGCACTTGTCATGGAATCAGAAAGCTCCTGTTGTAGCCTATTCGCATGAAAATTAGAGAATGGTATAGCAGGAAGCAGCCTGGCCTGGTAGGAAAAACAGATACTTTGGAGTCACAGTGATTTGGATTTATATCTTGCTTCCATAGCTTATAGGTGGTACACAGCAGTTTATAAGCCATACTACGTGACCTTAAGTAAGTAATTTAACACCTCTGAGCTTTAAATTTTATCTCCAAAGTGCAAATAAATATAATTACCCTACACAATTGTCTGATTAAAACTGTCAGCACTTACAAAGGGCCTGGCCCTTCGCAAGCCATCAATAAATATTTCTCTTTCCATCTCTTTCCCTTGGTGTGCTCATTTTAGTATTATGGGCTACAGTTACCTTAGTAAATTAGGGAAATTGATCTCTGAGGCGACTTTAAACTGATTTGAAATAAGTTGAACTTGTAATAACAATCTGTAGATATAATAATCTATACCTTTACCTAAGATGAAACCCAAAAGTTCCTACAGAAATGAAACCCAAACCAAGGAACAAAAACATAGATTCATTCAGATTAAAAAGATTGTTTGGCCCAAAAGTTCCTGCAGTAAATTAAATCCAACCAAAAGAATAAAAGTATAGATTCATTCGGATTAAAAAGATTGCGTGGCCCAAGCTCATCACTGCCTGGGTTGCTATGTTTTCTGTTACTAAGGCTACAAGAGTTTGTTTACACAAAAAGCACATCTTTAATCACTTAAAAAAAAAAGACATAGGGACAGATTGTACTCCACTAACGGTGGGGGGTGGGGGGAACAACCAACCCACAAATCCATCTGGGGAGGCTGGATATGATAGACCCTTTAATTTCAAGAGTGACATGGTCAAAGAGTTCAGTGAAGAGATGACTTAATTTTATATTTGGTTTGAAGATGAAAATCTCCACTTTCCTTCATCAGCTAAGGGGCACAATGCAGCAATGTGGGTTTATAAGAGATGTTGGCAAAATATAACCAGTCGTTTTCCACTGCGGACTCCTTTGCAGATTTAAAATTTTTTAGAAATATAGAAAGAAAAGAGCACTTCGTAGTTTTGGATTAGAAGCCACCCGCCCCTCCCCGATTTATACATAGAAATCAGCAGCCCGGGGAAGGAGTGATGTTGCTCACATCAATTAGAGCTTGGTTGAGATCCAAGGTCCAAGCCTCCTTTGGTTGTATTTCTCTTTTATACATTTTATACTGAGAGTAACTTCATTTAGAAATTATAAACCACATACACTGGAAATCACATTCCTTACCCTCCATGTATAGATCCCATTTACCCAGTGGATTAGGTGATAGATTTTTCCAACAAGACTGTTGTGCTAGGCACTGTGGAAGCCAACTTAATATTTGTCCCCTAGTAGCTTATGTTTGCTTTTAGTTTATGATTTCAATCCGTTTCTTAGACTTTCCACTTGATCATTACAGGCTAGTCACACTGAGGCACATCGCCACCACGCATCACAGTCAAAGTGTTGGAAATCACACATACAGAGAAAATCTTAAAAGCAGCCAGAGAAAAATGAAATATTACATATTGGAAAACTGTGATTTGAATTAACAAAGAGTACTTATCAGAAACCATGGAGACCAGAAGACAGTGAAGCACAATTACAGATAAAGGAAAACTGAGGAAGATTGTCCCCAGTAAACCTGTGCTGTCAAAAATACTATATGAAGTTCTTCAAGCTTAAGAAATAGTACCAGATGGAAATTTGGATCTTCTAAAAAGAATTAATGTAAACATTTGGATAGAAGACTATTTCCCTTTTATGTTATTTAATTTACTTATGACTATGTAAGGGAAATTTATAACATCATCTTGTTGGAATTATATGTATATGTAATATGCATATATGTGTGTGTGTGTACATGTATATGCACATATAATAATAATGGCAATCATAGTATAGAGCAGAAGTGGTGATCAGAATGTATAATGGCAAGGTTTCTACATGTTATGCCTGGTGTTACCATATTAATACTAGGTCCAATGTGAAATGTTAAGCATATATTTGCCAATTCCTAGAGCAATTGTTACTAAAAAGTAACATAAAGAGGTAAAAATACAACGGACGTTTTAAGTTAAATTCTAAAAAATATTCAAATAATTCAAAAGCAGACAGGAAAGAGAAACAATAATAGCAACAACAAAAATGATGGCCAAACAAAAAATGGTAAATGGTAGATTTTGTTCAACAATACTACGTTAAATGTACATAATACTACATTAAATCCAAAGAAAATACGAGACTTTCAAATAGATAAGAGCAAGGCTCCACTATACACTTTCTACAAGAGAATCCTTTTAAATAAAAAGACACAGGTTGCAAGCAAGTAGACTTAAAAAAAGACATGCCATAAAAATAATGTGGTAAGTAGTTCCTAGGATGGTTACCAAAGATCCCTGTCTGCTGGTATTCATGCCTTTTGTAACCTTCCCTTGCGTATGGGCGACAACTTCTGACTTGCTTCTGGGAAATGTAATATGGCAGACATCAAAGGATGATACTTCCTAGATTATTAAAAATCGGTGGGCTTTTTCTCGAGCTTTCAATTCTATCTGCCCATCATCTATCTATGTCATCAACTGCTCTGGGGGAAGAAAACCAGCTACCTGCTAGATTTTGAGGACAGTCTCACAAACCTGACGAAAGCCCATGTGGTGAGAGACAGACTGAGGCCCTCAGTTCAAGAGGCCATGAAGAGCTGAGACCTATCGACAGCCACGTGAATGAGTTTAGAAGTAGAGTTTTAGCCCGGGTGAAGCCTTGAGTTGGCTACAACCCTGGCTAACAACTTTGCTGCAGCTTCGTGACATTCCTGAAGCAGAGTCACTCAACTAAGATGCTTGGTTAATTCTTGACACACAGAACTGTGAGATGATAAATGTTGGTTGTTTTAAGCTAATAGATCTTGGAGTAATTGTTTCACGCCAATTTATAATTATTGCAAAATAAACTTGAGAAGGCTATAAAATCAAGACAAAGTTATAACAGGAATAAAGAGAATCATTTAATAACGATAAAAGAGTCAATCCTGCAGAAGGACATAACAATCACAAACATGTACACCCCAAATAACAGAGCCTCAAAATACCTCAAGCAAATATTGATGAAATTATAGGAGAAAATAAACAACTCTACCATCAAAGAAGATTTTAATACCCTACTCTCAGTAAGTGTTACAACAGCTGGAAAAATGAGTAAATAAGTAGATAATCTGAACCGTACTATCAACCGTAATGAACTAATTAAACCTAAGGAATATGATGTAGCACATGAGTGCACAAAATATATTCACCAAGAATAACCATATGTGTGGATATAAAACAAGTCTCAATAAATATAAAAGGAATGCAGGTATGTGCTTTGAGTACAGCGTTAATACAATTTGAAATCAATGAAATCAACAAAAATGAGATATCTAGGAAACCACAAGTATTTGGAAGTTAAAATAATTCTAAATACTCCATCAAAGGAGAAAGCACAGGGGAAATTAGAAAATATTTTAATGCAGTCGTAAAGCAAACATAATACACTAAAGTATGTATGATGAAATAAAGCAATGAATGGTGAGAAATATACAGATTTAAATGTTTATTGTAGAAAAGTAAACAGTCTAAATCAATAAGCTGAAATTTCACCCTAAGAAGTTAGGGGAGAAAAGAGCATAATGAAGTCGATAGGTAAAATAAATAACAAAGATACAAGCAGAAATCAATGAAATAGAAAACAACCAAATAATAGAGAAAAAGCTAAGATTAGATGCTTTGAAAGTATCATCAAAATTGATAAAAGTTTAGCTAAACTGATCGAGAAAGAAAAAAAATTATGGGTAGGAAAGAAGGTATGTCACTAAATATTTTATGCATATTAAAAATAAGATTATTATTGACAATTTTATGACAATAAATTTAATAACTATGATAAATGATGAATTCCCTGGAAAATTTAATTTATTTAAAAATTTTTTTTAAATGTTTACTTATTTCTGAGAGAGAGAGTGAGGCAGCATGAGCAGGGGAGGGTCAGAGAGAGAGGGAGACACAGAATCAAAAGCAGGCTCCAGGCTCTGAGCTAGCTGTCAGCACAGAGCCCGATGTGGGGCTCGAACCCACGAACTGTGAGATTATGACCTGAGCCGAAGTCAAATGCTTAACCGACTGAGCCACCCAGGCGCCCTGAAAATTCAGTTTATGAAAACTGATAAAAATGAGACAGAAAATCTGAGTAACTTTGTATCTGTTAAGGAAACACACACACACACACACACACACACACACACACACACACACACACACACACACACACACGAACTCTGGGCCCAGAAGGTTTCATTCATCAATCATCTTAAACACTTTAGAAAGCAACAATAGGAATCTTACACAAACCCTTACAGAAAATAGAAGAGGAGGAAACATCTCCTAACTTGTGTTGTGAAACGTGCAAAACTGTACTACTAAAACCTGACAAAAACATTATTTGAAGCAAAATTATTGACTGCTATCCTTCATGATCATGAATGTAAAAATACATGACAAATAGTAGCGAGTTGATTTCAGAAACCTAAAAAGGAGAATACATCATGATCAGTAAGGTTTCTCTTAAGAATACAAACTTGATGGAAAATTTTGGAATCAATCAGTATGTACTAATTCACCATCATAACAGAATAAAGGAAGAAAATAGGATTGTTTCAACAGATGTCTAAATAACATTTGACAAGATCCAAAAACCCATTTGTGATTTAAGCTCTCAGCAATCTAAGCATAGATGGAAACTTCCTCTATCTAGAAAGGGTCACTCTGAAAATCATGCATTTACTATCCTACCTAAGAGTGAAATATTAAATATTTCCCTCCTAAGATTGGGAGCCAGCCAGGATAGCTCCTCTTACTGCCAGAATTCAAAGTTACTAGAAGTTCCAGCTGTTCCAAAGAGGCAAGAAAAAGAAAATGTATAAAGGTGGAAAAGGAAAAAGTTAGACTGTTTCTATTTGCAGATAGGATGAAGTTTTTGTTGAAAACTCTCTAGCTTCCAAAACAGCTCTGAGAAACAGTGAATTTAGCAAGTTCACGCGATAGAAGGTTTCTAGAAAACAAAACCTAAGTTGTATTTTTACATATTAGCAGCAATAATTGGAACACAGATCAAAACTTCAACTCTGTATACAACAGTAAACCTGTCTAACTCCATTGTTCTTAAAATTGCTATCTCCCCGGGACGCCTGGGTGGCTTAGTCAGCTGAGCGTTCGACTTTCGCTTGGGCTGTGATCTCGCGGTTCGTGGGTTCGAGCCCCGCGTCGGGCTCTGTGCTGACTGCCAGCTCAGAGCCTAGAGCCTGTTTCGGAGTCTGTCACTCCCTCTCTCTCTGACCCTCCCCAGCTCATGGTGTCTCTTTCTCTCTCTCTCTCTCTCCCTCCTAGAAATAAATAAAACATTAAAAAATTAAAAAAAAAAATTGCTATCTCCCCAAATATCTCAAACGGGTGAGGTGGTACCCCTGAAAACCTGTGTATTTCTTGCCTGCAGCACTCCATCTCAGTTTCATCCCAGTGAGAGGTGTTAACAATAGTACTTCCACACCATGCCAGGGGCTTTCTGTACTCCTTTTATCAATGATGGAGTCCTTCAATGGGTAAAAAACAGCTTGAGTATCCTATTTTAGCATCTGCTTTCTCAGACCCTTCCTGCAACACAGTTAAGTCAACATTCCACGGGGAAAAATACTAAGGTGGTGTTTGCTGGCCAGTGGTTACCCAGGAAGTGTGCTCAGGAATAGCATCTGTGAGAGAGTAAGGACAGCATGATTAGGCAGAGGAAGATGTTCAAGTGTGATGCAGTTATAGAAGAGGCCTCAGTAGATCGCATAGGGTGCTCTGAAATGTGGATAGCCCTCTAGCAAAGTCCTGAATTGCAGCATGGGATCAGAGTTTGTACCCCTGAATTTAACCAGTCACTGGCTGTGAGTTGACATTGAGAAGGGAGGTCACCTGTGCAAAGCCTTCATTGAGAACAATTAGCATATGCACTTCTAAAGACACTGTCTAACTCAACTTTCTTTTTTTTTTTTAATTTTTAATGTTTATTTATTTTTGAGAGACAGAGCAAGAGTGGGAGAGGGGCAGAGAAAGAGAGAGAGACACAGATTCTAAAGCAGGCTCCATGCTCTGAGTTGTCAGCAGAGTCCAACATGGGGCTCCAACTCACAAACCGCAAGATCAGGACCAAAGCTTAAGTCAGACATTTAACAAACTGAGCCAGCGAGGTAGTCCAGCACGTTCTTAAATGACAATTCCAATACGTAGACTATGGCATGATTTACAGACTTATCAAATAAGTAAAAAGTTTTACCGTGATGTTTATGATGGGTCTAATAGAAAAAATAACCTTGATGGGCAAGAGAGGAGAAGGTAAATTTAATAACTTTTCTGTATTCAATTGCTAAGAGGAAGTTGAAAGCAGCTCAAATAGATTTAAGAATCAGTGAGTAAAATAAGCATGTAATATTTTTATTTTTTGTCTTCTTCCTACAGTATTAAGCGCAAAAAGCTAATAAGTTTTTTTGAATGAATGAAGAAATAAAAGAAAATGTTACTATAGCCATTTTCTTTTTTCTTTTCTAATGGTTTTTATTTATTTCTAGGAGAGAGACAGAGAGAGAGAGACAGCATGAGCAGGGGAGGGTCAGAGAGAGAGGGAGTCACCCACGAACCGCGAGATCATGCCCCAAGCGAAAGTCGGACACTTAACCGACTAAGTCACCCAGGCGCCCCTACTACAGCCTAACTCAACTTTCTTAAATTATATGTCCAGAAGCCTCACAGGTCTTCCTTCTCCTGTGTTTGTCTTAATTGTCACTTAGAATCATTCATATGCACCGAACCCAAGACTGGATGAGGATTCCCTCTAAAATTAAAATTATAGCATTGGATGCTTTTATACTTTACATTCATCACTAGATTATCTGTTCATCTATCTATCTATCTATCTATCTATCTATCTATCTATCTATCTATCTATCATCTATCTATCTATCCATCTATCATCCATCCATTCATCTATCCATCCATACTTTTTCGCTTAGAGTACTGTGAAACTCTCAGAATTATTTAACAGGATTAAGTTACAGTGAGAACTTACTTGCTACATACTTTGATGAATTTTCTCCTTCTTCTTCCCCCCTTACTTACTTCCCCCTCCTTACTCCTTCTCCTCCTCTTCCTTTTTCTTCTCCAAAATTCTCCCATACCAGAATTTCCTGCATTTGTGTTCCCAATAAGCTAATATTTAAATATCACTCTAGGGATCTGTGTATGGGGAGTCTAAATTAAGACAGTTACTATCAGAAGTGGTCCTAGGAATCAGATCCTTAAGATGGGATCCCATAATGTTCCACCTGCTGGCCATATGACATCAGGGACCTGAGTGCTTACAGTAAGCGCGGTGAGAATAATCCCTAGCATTCTATAACATCATGGTAACTAATATTATCCCTTGTGATAAATTAAGGTAAGCTAAAGGTGGAAGAGGATACATTGTCTTATACAATATCTCTAATAGTTGAGACAGATGCAGGCAATGGTAATTATAAAGAAAACTGGTATTAGTTCTTCATTAGTTACTGCCACCAAAGCCCAAAAGAAAAATAATGTCAGACTAAGAGCAGACTCCTCTTGTATTAGGCTGCCATGCAAAGCACCATAAACCATGTGGCTGGAAACAAGAAAAATGTATCCTGTCAGAGTTTTGGAGGTCTGAAGTCTAAAATCAAGGGCATTGGCAGGCCACACTGCCTCCAGAGACAAGGGGGGAGAACGCTTCCATGCCTCCTCCAGCTTCTATGTGTTCTGCTGCTCCTTTACTTCCAGACACATTGCTCTAATCTGTCTCCATCTTCACATGACCTTCTATCCTGTGTCTCTGTGTGCCTTCCCTATTCTTTTTTTTAATTTTTAATGTTTTATTTATTCCTGGGAGAGAGAGAGAGGCAGTGTGAGCAGGGGATGGTGAGAGAGAGAGGCAGACAAAGAATCCGAAGCAGGCTCCAGGCTCTGAGCTAGCTGTCAGCACAGAGCCCGGTACAGAGCTCGAACCCACGAACTGTGAGATCATGACCTGAGCCGAAGTCAGACGCTTAACTGACTGAGCCACCCAGGCACCCCTTCCCTGTTATTATAAGGGTACCTATCACTAGATTTAGGGCTCACTAGAAATCCCCGCATAATCTCATTTCAAGATCCTTACCTTAATTATATCAGCAATGACCCCTATTCCAAATAAGCTTACCTTCTGAGGTTTTGGGTGGACATGGGTTTTTTTTGGGGGGGAGGGGTAACTATTTAACTTCTTATTGATGCTAACTAAGAGCTTGAAAAACAAAATCCAAGAGGTATGTATGGCAGACTTAAGTAGACTTTCACGTGCAACTCAAGGGCAGATTATCCTGAAAATCAGGATCTGATTGTGAGAGTAGTAGAATTACAATGAAGGCTAATTTTGAGGCTATAGCAAGTATTCTACACTCAATTCTGTGCTCTAATATGGAAGGGATAGGCCCCTGAGACCTGGTATGGGGACCTCAGCATGAATGTGCTTGAAACTTTGAATCCCTAGATTCTCCTGAACCCTCAGGAGGGCACAAATGTCTTTCTCGTCAATGCTGGAGATGAGCAGCCTCTCTCCCTTGCCCACACATGATGCAAAGGCCATGCTTAAGGCACATGACTCTGAGAGTGGTGCTTGTCATCCTTGAGATCTGCCTCCATTTTCCTCACTGCTCCCAGTGGACCAATAATTAGGGTGATATCTTAGCACGCCTACCTTGAAGAATTACTGGTTCTGATTCAGGAAGAAAAGGATTATTATTTACCAATGAATCTTCAGAACCAGTGACATATATCAGCAGTAATCAAGGAAACATGTTTGGAAATGGACTTTGAGGCTATTGGAACAAGACATGGGGTATATAAGGCTGGATAAGGGACATTTTCTCATCACTCAGGTTTTGTTTCTGGCAAGGATACTTGAACTCAGGTGTAACCCTCGAATAGGATGGCTGTTTGAAGCTTGGGAAAATGATTGTCTATAGTAAGTGAAGTTGTAGAATTGCCTTGGTGGAGTATTGAGGAAGGGGTCAGAAGGCTAAGACAGGATGGCATGTTATAAGGAATTTATTGCATAAGATCAGAGACTCTAGCAACTGACTTTCTTCCTCAGTGTAATCTTCAGGTTCAGGGAATCTAAACCCTGAATATTAGTCAGACCTCAAGGTATGAAGCCCTATTACAAGATGAGAAAGCACCACGGGCAAAGGCAGAGAAATGAAAACATACAAGTAAAAATAGTAAATACGCAAATATGCAGTGAGAAAGATTTAGCCCATTTGGGTAACAAGATGTATAATTTGTGAGTCTAAAAACAATGATTTCTTTTAGGTTTAGGGAGGAAATTTAGGTTCATCAGGAGAAGTGGTCACATCCATCCTCTCCCGGGTTGCCTCTGTTCTCCAACACTGCTATCTGGCATTAACTTATCTCCTGAAAGGCTTGTTGAAGAAGAATCTCCCAAGAGAAGCCTGACCTTTGTTTTTAATCCCCACCCCTGCTGACTGGCCCTGCCCTAGAGCACTAGATGGAGCTCTATGGAAGCAATTCTAGGGGTGTAGAGAGAGCGTGGAGGGAAAAGTTAATGAGGTTGTAGGATTGGAATTTCTCAACTGGAACTGAGCATTGCTCACTGGGACACGGTCTACAGATGGCACCCACTGATGGATGGCCTATTTCTAGATCCTTGACACCTTCTGTTTATACATAGAAACACCTAGACAGCTGGAACCACAAGAGTCCTGCTTAGGGCATGTTGTGGCAGAGAGAGCATGGATGGGCTCTGAAGTTCACCCAAAAAGTTCAACCAGCTCTGCCATATAGAGCTGGTACTTGGACAAGTTCTTCTACCTCTCTAAGACTCAACTTCCTCATCCTTACAGTGGTGAAGACTTCTTTCACTAGGTTTTTCTAAAGCCTAAATGAGGTAGAGAATCTAAATCTAAATGTTTGGCATATAGGCAGTAATCAGAATGTTGGCTCTGTTGCATCTGTTGCAAGCATGTATCAGGGCTGGGGGTGGGGGAGAGATGAATGCACATGGCAATTAGCAATGCTAGAAAATGCCAGCATTCTCTTCTGGCCCCTCTTTGCTTTTTGAAACCACTAGAGAAATGTAGCCATGAGAATCATGTAGCGAAGAGAATCAGATAGGATGGTATCCCATGAACTCAAGTTTAAGATCCTCCAAGTGTGCTTTTTCTTCCTCCATAAAATATCTCTTCTTAACCTGAAAATCATTCTGGAAGATACTAACAGTAACATTAATATTACAGCTAACACTTCCATAACATTGAATTCTGAGAATTTCCTAAATATTCCACATGCACAAATTCAACTACCCTTACAACTTTGCAACTTAAGCTTTACAATGACCTGGTAAGATGAGCTCTGTTATCATTCTTGTTTTACATAGAAAGTTACAAGGTCATGTATAGGATAAGTGATTTCCCAATTTCACACAGGAATTCATTGACATAACTGAATTTTTAAACCAGCTTGGGGTCAGAGCCCATGATCTTAATTCCCTTTCTATGACATCAATCTACCAAATACTTGACTACCTGAATGCTGCCTAGAGACTCTTCTAGTATTTTGGGTCCTCTTTTAATTTCCTTTTTTTAAAAAAATATTTTTATGAATTTTTATTTATTTTTGAGAAAGAGAGAGAGAAAGAGAGAGAGAGAGTGTGACCAGCAGGGGAGGGGCAGAGAGAAGAGGGAGAGAGAGAATCCCAAACAGGCTCTGCTCTGACAGAGCAGCTAATGTGGGGCTTAAACTCATAAACTATGAGATCATGACCTGAGCCAAAATCAAGAGTCAGACCCTCAAGCAATTGAGCCACTCAGGTACCTCCTTTTCTAATTTCTGAGGTAATGGCATATTCTGTAACAATTTATCTTTCTAGATCTTTGACTTTCCCTGGGTCCTCCTTCTTCTTTGGATTTTCCTCTTTTTCTCTAAAAAACAACAGGAACATATATAATGTTCACACCTGGAGCAGAACTTGCTTTCAGCCTGCGTGTAAGATGGTGAGCATTTTCCTTGGTGCTGTGAGACTCTGTCATGACAGGCCAATGAGCGGGATAAGGATGTTGTCTAAACCTTTGTCATGCTACAAAGGGCTAATATTTTTACTTTGCCATGTGGAGTGCTTCTGAAGAATGTATTTTTACAGAATCCTTATAAAAAAAAACATTCTGGAGGTAATTAATAGCACTAAGTCGCACACTTTAAGATGATTAAAAGGGGAAACCCAGGAGTCATAGTACTAGGTATTTAACCAAAAAATACAAAACCACTAATTCAAAGGGATACATGTACCCCTACATTTATAGCAGTGCTATTATCAGTAGTCAAACTATGGAAGCAGCCCAAGCATCCATTGACAGATGAGTGAATAAAGATGTGACACACACACACACACACACACACACACACACACACACACACACACACACAATGGAATATTACTCAGTCATAAAAAGCATGAAATCTTTCTATTTCCAACAACCTGAATGGACCTAGAGAGTAGAATGCTACATGAAATAAGTCAGATAAAGACAAATACCATACAATTTCACTCATATGTGGAATTTAAGAAACAAAACAAATGAGCAAAGGAAAAACAAAGAGAGAAAGAGAAAGACAAACCAAGAAACAGACTCTTAAGTATAGAGAACAAACTGATGATTACCAGAGGGGAAGTAGGGGGATGGGTGAAATAGGGGATAGAGATTAAGGACTGCACTTATCATGATGAAAAATAAAATAAAATAAATAAAATCATTAAAAGAGGAAATTTTGTTATATATATTTTACAATTAAAAAATGACTTTAAGAAAATAAGACAAAATAAAAATGTATAATTTAATAATCTGAGAAAAGTATATATTAAATGAATATGTTAAAATTTTCTTAACATTTATTTATTTCTGAGAGACAGAGAGAGACAGAGCACAAGAGGCAAGGGGCAGAGAGAGAAGGAGACACAGAATCTGAAGCAGGCTCCAGGCTCTGAGCTGTCAGCACAGAGCCGGACGTGGGGATCGAATTCACAAGCCATGAAAGGATGACCTGAGCCAAAATCTGACACTTAACCAACTGAGCCACCCAGGTGCCCCTGTAAATAAACATGTTTTAATTTATATTATTATATACAAACATATATAAATTTAGTAATGAGTGACCAAACGCTCAAAAGAATGCTTAAGTGGTAAATCAAGGATTTGAGTGAAAGAAATTTGAAATTTTCAGTTATTAGAAAAGTATAGTTTGATAAACCACATCTTCCTGATCCATTCATCTGTTGATGGACACTTAGGCTCTTTCCAGGTTTTAGCTATTGTGGAGAGTGCTGCTATGAACATTGGGGTACATGTGCTCCTATGCATTAACATTTCTGTATCCCTTGGGTAAATTCCTAGCAGTGCTATTGCTGGGTCATAGGGGAGTTCTATTGTTAGTTTCCTTAGGAACCTCCACACTGTTTTCCAGAGAGGCTGTACCAGTTTACATTCCCACCAACAGTGTAGGAGGGTGCCCTATACCATGGAATACTACATGGCAATGAGAAAGAATGAAATCTGGCCATGTGTAGCAACATGGATGGACCTTGAGGGTGTTATGCTGAGCGAAATAAGTCAGGCAGAGAAGGACAAATATCATATGTGTGCACGTATAGGAGGATTAGGAGGAACTTAACAGAGGACCAAGGGGGAGAAGAAGGGCGGAAATGGTGGGGGAAAGGGGAGAGGCAAACCATGAGAGACTCTTGAATGCTGACAAAAACTGAGGACTGATGGATGTGGGGGAGGAGGGGTGGGCATGGAGGAGGGCACTTGTGGGGATGAGCACTGGGTGTTATGTGGAAACTAATTTGACAATAAACTATTTGTAAAAAATAAATAAATAAATAAATAAAAATAAATGAGAAAAAAAAAAAAAAGAAAAGTATAGTTTGAAATTCCTTAGCGGCTGAAGAGAAAGACAGTTGCATGGGGGGAGGGGTGTGCATGTGTTTCAAAGGAACAAGACAGAGCCTGGCTTGACCCTCAGGATTGCTTGGGCTCTGTTGTGTCTCTTGTCCTTTAGTTGACACAGGGAGTTATTGGAAAGCTGGGCTACCAGTTAGAAGCAGAGGAAGGGATGATATGATGTCTGACATGGAAAAATTAAGTAGGAAGGGTTTGTTAGTGTCCACACCTCTATCTTTTCCTCAAAGGCCTCTTTTTAACTTATTCTATGCTTACCTTGGATCAATCCTCAATGTTGTCTTTGTCATTGGCCTCCTATGATGGAAGCAAATCAGAGCAGCGGTTCATCTTCCTCCAAACCTGACTTATCTTCTTTCTACACCAAGTGCCACGGGGCTTCTATCCCTTTCGCTCTGGTCTTTGGCCAACGTTTTTCAGAGGGATGAGGAATAAAAGAGGGAGAGAGGAAAGAGGCTAAGGTAGGAAGAAGAGAGGAAGAAGGGAAGGAAGGATGAGAGAAAGGAAGGAAAGAGGGTAGGGAGGGAGGGAAGAAGGAAGGAAGTCCTTTTGACACACAATTACTCCTTTAATTTTCTCAAAAGCATATGAATAATAATCACTGTGCCCATGTTAAAGATACAAAACCAAAGCTAGCTTGCCTTTGACCATGGTCTCCCATTAAACAAGTGTTTATTGATAGTACCTGAGGTGGAAGATACCGTGTGTAATCAATCCATAGGGGAATACAGTGTAAATAAGACATGTTCTGTCACTTTATGGAGTTCACAAAATGCAAGTAGACTGCATGTTCATGGGGATACAAGATGGGTCATCTGCAGTGTGGGATGCTTACCAGAGCCGGACCACACTGGCACCCCAATCTTCTAGGAAGTAAGAAATCATTTCTGGTGTTTAAGCTCTTGGTTACAATTTGCTGCAGCAATGTGAACCAACCAAGACACAGACTTAAACAAGTGCAAACAAAGCATCACCAGCAAGCAACGAATCAATTCCCAGATGAGAAATACTCTCAACTCCTATGCATGTTCACAGAGGTAGGGCATTCATTATAAGCTCAGTGGGTCACTTTTTTATTTTAATCTTGCAGTTGAGGTTCTGGTTATCACTGATTATGAATACTGCATTTTGACCTTGGTTTTTCTTTTAAAAAAGTATTTTATTTCCCTTTGTATTGAATTGAGCCATTTTTTCAAGGCAAGGTTAAGTAACTTGCTTCCCATAAATTTTAAAACACTCCTCAAGCCACAGTGAGAAAAAAAAAAGTTGCAAACCTTAAATTGAGCAGAGAGTGAATCCCGTGTGTTCTAAGAAAGATAATGTAAAGGTCACATCATGTCATTGGAGAGCAATAGAGTAGGGCTTCCTCAGTAAACCAAGGGCGGTGTCTGTCTTCATCACAGGTTAGTTCTTGTTTTGTCAGCACATGGTCCATGCCATTCCAGAAAATCAACGGTCCGGAGCTCAACTTCTCCATTGTTTGTGAGGTACCTCAAGTAAGGAGGAATAGTGTGTGTGTGTGTGTGTGTGTGTGTGTGTGTGTGTGTGTGTGTGTGTGTGTATGACAGCGTGATCTCTGCCAACAAAGAATTTAAAGCCCAGTCAAGGAGAGAAATATCTTATGTTTTCATGGCACTGTATACAGAGCACTTCATCCTCCCTCAGCAAGACTGAGTGGTGCCTGTTGGGACCTTACTGGGGTCCTGTGTTTCAGAATAGGACAGATACCTCTGAGTGGATAAAGCAGCAGTGTGTGGGCACTGGAATTCCAGGAAACCTATCAGTATTCAAGAGTCAGATGACTACCTCAGAGAAGACTTGGAGAACCTCTCAGAAAGGGAATACTGCCTACAATGTTGATAAGAGTCAACATTCACTCATCATTTACTATAGGATAAATGGTATGCCACTACCTATTTAATTCTGAGTAGAACTCGATAAACATTATTACCATTCCCATTTGCTGAAGAGAAAACTGAGGCATAGTAGGTTAAGTAATTAGCTAAAGATCACATGTTCACGGCTGGAATTTGAACCCAAGCCCTAATTCCAAACCTCATGGTCTCAAGCGCTATGTTATACTGATGTCAACATCTTAGACCCCAGAGATTGTAAACCACACAAAAGTCAAGAGAATCAGGTACTCCATATGTGACGTGGATACAGAGATGAAGATGTAGACCCCACTTGTGAGAAATGTATGTTTCACGGGGAGAGTTATGCAACATGGCTGAGTGGCCACGGGGCCAGCAAGGCACCCCAGAAAGAGAAGGGAGAATTGCTTTGCTAAGAAACTTGTAAGTTCCATAATGGTAGGGGCTGCCTCACACTTAAGCTTCATGGGATTCCTCCAAAATGCCTAGATCAGAGATGGTCACATGGAACTCTCCAGCAGGATTCATCTCAACTTCTATGCCATCCTTCTTGAACACTTGTTATTGACACAGAGGGCATTTTCTCATGGTGGAAGAAACAGGCAATGCTCAACAAATGGGGTAATGAAGGTATGGTCGAGTACTCTCAGAGTACTCTCAGAGTACTTACAGAGAAAGGGTAAGAAAGTATTGATTACGTGTTTTGTGTAGTAGGAGATTCTTCCCCAAAGAGGCAAAAGTTAAGTGGGATCTGAAAGAACGAGGCGCAATCTTTCAGGAGTAGAAAGTGGTATTCCAAGACATAGGTCAGTATACACAGTGGTTCTGTAACCAAAGGAGTAATTGGAGACCTTGTAACAAAATGAAATCTTAATTCCTGACCTTGGGATTCTGATTCAAGTGATCTGGAGTTTGTCTGGGAGCTTGTGTTTCTAACAAGCCACCCAAGACTCTGCAGCTCCTAGGCGAAGTGTTTTAGAGTGATGCACTGCATGTACATGCTTGTCTATGAACGGACAGCCCGTGGTAAAGAGTGGATGAACATTGCAGTGAAGTTGTCAAGGGGGTTGAAGAAGGGTAGGTGATGATGGCAGAAAATGAAGGTGGGGACTAGATTGTAGAGGCCCCGGTTATTTCGTAGGCACTGTGGAGCTGAAAGACTTCTCAGAGGAGCACCCTCATCAGGTAGGATTTTCGGCAAGACAATTCTGGGTGGATTTGGGGGGAATAATTAGATTTGGAACACCTGAAGTCACCTAAGAAATTACTATGATACATAACCTCATACAAGGAGAGCCTTGCTGAAGAGAATGTGAACAGGGAGAAGAGGTCCGCATTTGGAAGATGCTTCTTTTTAGTTTTTTAATGTTTGTTTGTTTGTTTGTTTGTTTATGAGCGCGAGAAAGAGAGAGAGAGAGAGGGCAAGCAGCAGTGGGGCAGAGAGAGAGAGGGAGACACAGAATCTGAAGCAGGCTCCAGGCTCTGAGCTGTCAGCACACAGCCTGACGCGGGGCTCAAACTCACAAACTGTGAGATCACGACTGGATCTGAAGTTGGTCGCTTAACTGACTGAGCCACCCAGGCACCCATGGAAGATAGCTGTATGATGGAAGGGCTAAACTCATCATCAGTCATTTTGATACATATTTTCTTGACAGTATATAAAATATTTATTTATTTTTGTCACTACTTCAAACCTGTTATGAAAGATTTCTTTCTTGGAAAGAAAACCTTTTCTTCCATCCCACTTCCTACCCTAAAAAGCTAAGAAAATCAAGGAACACAGAAGTTGTTTCCTTTAAGTTTGTTATCCAAAGACAGGCTACACAATTTTTCAGGCACTGGCAGCCTTGGGTGCGGACATGAGTTCATTTCAACACTTTCAAGGAGAATCAGATAAATCTTGGGAAGCAAAATGTTCTGTGTGTTTAAGACAGAGAAAGGGCAAGTGGAGAAGTTTGTAGTATTTGTGCCAAATTTCTGCCACTTGTCCCCAAATATTTTCTTTTCTCGCATATATCTTCCATTCATTCATCTGGTGACATTTTGCTTATTGAAGTTAATATTTCATTGGCTCTGAATTCAAAACATTGTTGGAGGGGGAACATGTATTTGTGGCTACATAATAATAAATGCCACTCATGTAGGGTGGTGTGGAAATAATGGAAGAAGGGGGGAGATTCATTCAATATGCCTCAAGTGAAAATATAATTTTATAGATACCTATAAAAACATCCATATACTTGAACCAGTAATCCCACTACTGGGAATTTCTCCCAAGGACATAATTCTAAAGGAGGAAAAAAAACGCACTGTGAAAGAAAAAGTTTGGGACCATCAATATCTATTTAGGAAAAATTAAGACAAAAAAAGAAGATAGAAACTCTAAATATTCCAAGTGCAATAGAATGGTTAAGGAAGTTATGTTAAATAATTGATGACATGAGTTTAATTTTTTTAACAGAGTTATAATTGGTCAGAGAAGGGAGATTTTGTTCTTTAGATGTTTCATACCAGGAGTTCATAAATACCACCCACAGGCCAAATCTAGCCCCTGACTATTTTTGTAAATAAAAGATTTATTGGAATATAGCCGCACATGCCCATTTCTGTACATATTTCAAGCAACAGAGGTAGATTGGAGTAGCTGTACAAAGACTATACGGCCTGAGAATCCTCAGATATTCATTTTCTGGCCCTTTATAGAAGTGTGCTTGCCTCAGATTTACACTAAGGGAGCAACAACTTTTCTCAGGTTTATTTGCTGTGAGCTCCCACACCAGAGAGTGAGATTCCAGAGGAAAAGACACGGAAGACACAGTTTTGAACACTGGCTCTGCCACTTCCCAGCCCATGATCCTGGGAATGGTATTTTATTTTATTTTATTTTATTTTAATTTTTTTTTTTTTTATTTCTAGGAGAGAGAGAGACAGCGTGAGCAGGGGAGGGTCAGAGAGAGAGGGAGTCATAGACTGAAACAGGCTCCAGGCTCTGAGCTGGCAGTCAGCACAGAGCCCGACGCGGGGCTCGAACCCACAAACCGCGAGATCATGACCTAAGCGAAAGTCGGATAGTCAGACGCTTAACCGACTAAGCCACCCAGGCGCCCCAAGGGGGGGATGGTATTTTATAGTTGGAGCCTTGGTTGTCTCATCTGTGAAATGAGGATCATACTTCCCCTAGGGCGTTGCAAAGGGGACTGAAGATCTTGTTTGTAGCACACATTGTTTGCTGCTTGGACGTGGTCAGGACTTCAATCCAGGGGTCAGACGCACTGGATTGAAACTCCAGCTTAGCCACTTACTAACTTTGTGACCTTGGGGTGGTTACTTATCTCCCTAAGCTTCAATCTACTCGTAATATGAAATGATGATGATGACATTCTATCAGGTTTGCGGTTCATTGAGAAAACATTTGCAAAATATTTAGCACAGTGCCTGGTACCTATGGCAATACTCTGCAAAAGGTAGCCAATATTCTACCCCCTCTCCCATCCCATTCTATCCCATCACACAAGTATGACAGTGACACTCCTTGGGTTACATTAATGTGTCCCAATGACCTTCTCAGGGAAGTCTGAACCCCTTAGCTTAACAAGGCTCGTCAGACTGGTTCTTGCTGCCTCTATAGATTTATGTCCCTCCATCTCCCTCTTCCCTCCATTCCCCTCTATATTCAACATGTAGCACACGACCTCAGAAATCATAGCCCTGCCATAACTATTTTGATTTTTTAAAAGTTGATGAATATTCAGTATGCTGTGAATTTCAAAACATGTGAATATATTACTTAAAAACACACACAGAAAGACCTAACACTTAAGGCGTTTGCTATGTGCTTTTCTAAGAGCTCTACGATACTCATTTAGCCCTTACAACTACCCTGTATAAAAAGTCTACTTATTAGCCTCATTTTGAAGTTGAGGAAACTGAGGTACAAAGAGGTTGAATAATTTAACCAGAGTCACACAGGTGGCAAATAAAACAAGATTTAAATTCAAGCAGCTGGATGCAACACTCTACACCATTGAACATGTTGTTAGATTTCCTCTTACGACGTAAATAGAACTGAAATGAGAGTTGACAGATTCATTTAAAAGGCTGCTAATTCCAGGTGTGGTTGAAGATGTAACAACTGAAACCCTCTTGATTTGCGATGGGAGGGATTCATTGGTCCATCTCTTTCCCCACACTTCTCTCTTGGCACCTCTTTAATGTTCGGTCTGAGCTTACCCAATGACTCAGCAATTCCCTCCCTTGGTATTTCCCTGGGAAACAGGCATGCAGAGGTCAACCAAAGACATGAAGGAAAATGTCATAGCAACTTTCCTTTGTAGTAGCCCTTAAATGGAAACAATCCAAACAAATGGGTGAAAGGGTAAATAAACTACAGTGTATTCGTACACTATATTCATACTTCACTTCAATATAAATGGGTAAACGACTGCCATGCTCAATAATAACATGGATACTTTCTTCAACTGAGTAAAATAGTCCAGGTGCACCAAATGCATTCTGTATGACTCCACTTATATATATGTCAGGAACAGGCAAAATAAGCTATGTTAATAGAAGCCAAATGGTGTTTATCTGTGTGTGGGGGTGGTGGGGGAGGGGGAACATGTTTGATTAGTTGGGGGGGGGGGCTTGGGTCCTGGAGATATTTTGCTTGAGCTGAGAAGTGATTATACATGTGTAGACATACGTAAAACCATCAAGGTGGGCTATTCAAATCTGTGCCCATTAATGTATATATCTTATATATATATATAAAAAAAGGTAATGACTAAGTCTTAGTAAGCTGTAGACCTTTGAAATTTAATTGAACAAGAAGGTACTGTTCTCTCTCTCTCTCTCTGTTTCTTGAAACAGCCCCCTTCCCTAACCCTCCTAGAGGATTCCAGGTTGTGCTATATTTAGACCAACAGAAGAGCACAATTGGCCTTGAATTCTCAAACAGAATACCAAAAGACAGAAGCAGGTTCTTTCTGCCTGATACAATAAGTGAGTAGATTTCCCCCATCGCTGTAGCCAGCAACCAATCAGGCAATTGTTGTTGGCTCAAGGGCAACGGGATTGTGAAAAGCATCCAAGGATGGAGTCAGTGTTTCACGATCTGCTTCAAGCCACGGGCGCATGAACTAAATCAATAAAAATCATCAACAGATTTTTGGACTTACTTGAAGTAAGTAGCATTGCTGTGAACCTCCTAGACAGATACAAAGAACCACTTGACTCTGAGTGTTAAGAACATCTTGCAAATAACAATTCCCATTGTTCAGAGTGATTTTGGCTGATGAGCAAATGATTTCACAGCTTGACAGAAGGTATGTAACTGTGTATTGACTTTGAACGTAGGAGAACCTCATGAGGACAATTTGGATCATGCTGCACCCAAGAGCTCATGATTTTGGAGGTTCAATGGTTTATTTCAGTTGACTAGTAGGGAGAAGCCTGAAACTTTATCTGGTGACTTAACCAGTATTCTCCTCTCTTGTTGTCTTTGACTGTAAGATGTTTTAAAAGAAATTTCAAAATTTTATTTTGGCAAAGCCACTCTTCTAAGGTCTGATAGCAGATCTAGCAAATACTTGCTGAGAATTTACTCTCCTCTTTGAAATGGGTATGAAAACCACATTTAGCAGATGAGAAACTGAGTTGTCCAAAGTTCCCATAATTCCCTATCCCGGCAGAGCCAGAATTTGAATCAAGATTTTCTGACCTTGGGGAAAGCTGTCTTAAGCTCCTGCTTAATTACAGTTGCTTCTAGAAAGTAAAATAAGCACATCTTAACATCAAGTCATATTTCTGCAGTAAACTAGGTATATGACCTTGGACTAATTACTTCACTGCTTTAACTTAAGTCTTTTGATCTGAAGAATAAATAGGTTTGCCCTAATGTCTCTCCAAAATGTTGTGGGTTTGTACCTACCATATTTAGTTCTAAAAATGTGTCCCTTTTTATTTCCTGTCATTGCACAAAAAGAACCACATTAAAATCAAAGACAGTTTTATTTGAACTAGAAATCTGTTGGGAAATTGTAATTCAAACCACTCAATCTATTCTTTCCTATAATAAGATTATTTAAAACTACCCACTCTCACAGAGAGGGACCAGTGATGAAAGACCTGAGTCATATAACCAAGGCCAGATTTTAAAAATTCAGCATAATTGACGTAAATAATGCGCCAAAAGACTTGAGAATGTTTAGGACAGAAAAAAATGTAAATATTTTAAAGAACTGAGTAAGTGAATGTTCTAATTGAACAAGTAATGATTTTCTTTATATAATATGGAAGTAAAGAGAGAAGTTTGAGCTTGTATTGGCTCATAGTTTCATAAAACAACTTTCAGAAGGATTTCACGTATCTGTGCTTTGCTCTAGCCACTCAGCCATATTATTTATACCTATTAACCTATTAAAGATACAAGTATCTAATGCTAATAATATTTCAATCCTTGCTGGAATTAGTTATTGGATCTGTTCTAGGACTGAAGTAACAATATATCATAACACACAAAGGTGATACCACTGGCACTTAGGGCAAAAATCCCATATCCATCCCTTTTGTACCTTCAAGTAGAGAGACTAGGAGAGGAAACAAAAAGCACTAATTCACTTGTTTGACACAGAAACATCAGGCAAAACTAAAGGGATGGATCACTTTATTTTACCCTAAAAGTAGCCTCTGAGGTAGGGATTCCATCAAGATAGGATATACAAAAATCACATCGACAGACTTCCAACATCCCTTGATTGCTAGTATCTCTCAACCCTACTACCTTAAAAAGCTCCCTTCTAGTTAAACTGCAATGTGTTTTTCATGTCTTATCTAATTTATTCTTCACAGCATACTTATGAGTTTGGTGTTCTTACCCTCATTTTACAGATTAGAAAATTAATGCTCAGATGGCTTAAGTGTGTTATACAAATAGATGACAAAATAGGAACTGTCACCCAGTTTTGTCTGGACCCAAAGCCATATAAAACCTTTCCCCTAACGCCAACTGCCTCTGAAACTTCCGATTAAAACGCACCTCTAAGGGGGAAAATGAATTCACTATGGAGAAAGAGAATGTTCTAGAAATCTCTCAGGAATGTAAAGAATTAATTATAAACCCAATTCCCCTAAAATCTAAGCACTTTATAAATGAGTCTCTTGAAAGGTGGTTTTGTTCTCCACAGTGCCATTTTGTGCCAGAAGAGACAATCCATTCAAAATGTCTCACCTCACTAGACTACTAGTTAGATTTCCAGAAAACAAGCAAAACAAAACACCTCCTCTCCCAGGATGAATTCAAATTTCAGGCAATTTATGGAAAATAAATAGAGAAAGAATTCTAAAACTTATTATTGGAATTAAAAAGAACAGTTCGGGGTGCCTGGGTGGCTTAGCAGGTTGAGCATTTGACTTTTGCTTAGGTCATGATCTCGCGGTTCATGGGTTCGAGCCCCACGTTGGGCTCTGTGCTGACTGCCAGCTCAGAGCCTGGAGCCTGTTTCAGAGTCTGTGTCTCCCTCTCTCTCTGACCCTCCCCTGCTCACGCTGTCTCTCTCTCTCTCTCTCTCTCTCTCTGTCTTCTAGAAAAAATAAATAACAGTTCATTTCTTGAATTCCAGCCAAGCCTTTAAACTGGCCAGAAAGAAGCAAAAGTAGAATTGTATAATGTCTTGTTCATGGAATATGTACTGCTAAGGAGAAATCTGAGATGATAGGAGAGATCATATAAACGCTGTTAACAATTATTGATCAATGATACGCAAGATCCAAGATGCCCATTGGAGGCCAATAGTAAGGAAAAAACTCTTTGGCTATGCATTGCAGACTTCCACTTCTCTGTGAAGTTGAGCTACTATATAGAGTTGTTGGATTGTTGCCTACTAGAAGGAGGTATATGCTTCTGCAACCAGATTTTGCTTCTCAGTATATGAGAATCAAGTTCACACAGACTAGAACTCTTTGTGCATTCAATTGATAGAATATTTTCTTGTCAAAGAAGTTGATAGTTGGGTATAATAAAAATTGTACAGTCTTCTGAGTCCAAACTTTGGAACATTACTTACTTTTTCTTAGCCTGAGTTTCCCAGTCAATGAAAGATAGATGAGGGTCATCTATTTTGCTATAATGTAGGGAGAAGTAAATGAAATGATACATGTACCATATTAAGTGCTCTATTTTTTCTAGATCCCTTTTTTCATAATAAGCTTGTATTCAGGATTTGTTAAAAATAATAACAGAGCACTTGTGAATGAACTTACATATAAAGTAGCCAGGGGGAAAAATGTGAAGTGAATTGGGTTAATCATTCAGAGGTATGTTTTAAAGTAACTTCCTCTGGAATATTAAGGAAGTATTAATAGTTAAATATTCATTATTTTTATAGGGTTGGTGCTGATTTAAATCAAGGTTGGTACTGATCAAATTTTATTGGGAAAGACAAAATGTATATAAAGTACCAACAGCAAAGCCAGAGATACAGTAAATATCCACTATATAATAAGTCTTATTATTTTTGTACATAGATTCAATTTTGTCTAGATCAGTGGCTTCTGAGTTTTGAAGTACCCAAGACCTTTGTTCCTGGCTATTTATTATTGGACCCAAATCACTCCCAGCTTCCTGTTTTGGGACATTTTTGTTCCCCATCTTGATTACTGCTTCCTCTGTGTGCCTCTTTGATCCGTGAATACATTTTGTACTTTTTAATTTAATATTTAACTCAATCATCCATTCTGAGCATGATTCCTGGCTTCTGCCATCACCTCCTAGCTGATAGATGTTTATACAAGGCAACTCAGGCTGTGTGCCTCTGTAATTTCATGGGACCGTCCCTGACCAGGACAGCCCCAAGCTCACCACAAGCTTCATGTAGAAGTTGCATTGACTTTAGAGGCTTTTTTCAAAGAGAGCAGGATATTCCTCTACAAATATAAGAGACAAGAGGGGTGATTATTTGCTGAACACTCTACCATCCGTGTGACAGTGATGTGATAGATTATAAGTGCTCTCAATCTTTACATCCTCCCTGTGATGAAATAATGCATCTCCAAGCTTTCTGCCACGTGACTTTGTAGCACTTGCCACCAAAGTTGGTAGAGCGTATTTTCCCATTCCATTGTGTTGGGCTTGGCCAAGAAGCCTGCTTTGGCCGGTGAAGTATTAGCACTTAGGACATGGACTAAGTGAACTAAGGAATATGCTCCAAATGATTTCCTGTGATTAGACTCAGCCTCTTGCACTTCTGCCTCCACAACAGAAGGAGTATCCAGGAAGCTGCTGACTCAGAAGAAATGAAGACACAATATGAAGTACAGCTTATTTTAAAGTCAAGCTTAAAGAAGTGAGTAGAAATCTAAGACCATAAGAGTGATCACTTATACCATTACTGGAAGGGACGATATGTTGTATCTGTCTTCCAACATTTCCTGCCCTGTCTACCTCCCTCATCTCACCTTCCAATCTGCATAGTTATACCCATGCTGAGTTGGACCCATTCAATTCCCAGTATAGCCCTGATCAAAGAAGTCAGTATGTAAAGTAGACCTACTCATATTTAAATAAAAATCATTTATTATTGACTATACTGATTACTGATTGTATATAGCAAATCCAGGTGATAGAAATTAATAAAATAAGATAGAGTCTCTGTTCTCAAGAAGTGCACACTCTTCTCAGGAAGAATTGTAGGTAGAAACTATAAGCCAGTGTATCAGCTATTATCAAAGATGATGGTCAAGCTACCCAAAAGAGTAGACAGAAAAATGAGCCAAAGGAGGCTCAGTGAATGTCTACAAAAGCGAATTTCTGAGCTGAGTTTTCCAGGTATGAATAGCTGTATCTGATGGACAAGAAGTGCTCTCCCACAGAGAACAACATCTTCAAAGGAAAGATTTGTTAGAAATAAATATATCATGGGCAAACGTGAGATACTCAAGGTCCTAGAAACATATGTCTGTATCAGAACATCTGTAAAGGGAGGTAGAAGGCAGGCAGGATCCGGAGCATGGTAGGTCTGAATTGGTTGAGGAAAGATTTAGTTAGTTGTTGATTCTTTTGTGTCACTCTTTACACAGCCAAGCAGTTTCCACTCCCATCCATTGTAATCCACCAATCAGGGGGAAAGCGTATTGTATCAAAATTGGACAGGAAAGGTTTGATTCAGTCATGCAAATTTGTCCCAATATGTCCCAAGAATTATGAGTATCTGGACACTATTTCCAAGTTTATTCCTCTATTTCAGCTTGGCTACCTATGATTGGATTCTTAAGAAATCAAGTTTGGAAGTAGAATAAACTGTGCCATTTTCATTAGCCCAGACTTAGCAGTGGTGAAATTAATGCTATATTTGCTTTCTACCTGGATCCTTAGGTCAGTTTCTCAAACCAGTCAGAACCAGAAAATGTGGAGGAATGATTGGCAAGATTTCTTCTATACCTGCCTCACTCCTGTAATGCCAAGAGATTTGAATTGTGATTATGGGCAACACAGAGAATTGGAAGAATTTTATAAAGATGCTTGGTCTGGTGAGATTTGCCAAGTCTACACAGGTTATGAGAGAGGTCATGAGGAAGCGTTATTTTAGTTTGTACATTGAATGATCGGGATGTTTGTAGGTAGAGATGGAGTGGCATTCTAGACAGAGAGGACAAATAAAGAAAGGTGGAAACGGGCATCTGGGTGACTCAGTCAGTTGGGCGACTGACTAGCCCATCAGGTCATGATCTCACAGTTCATGAGTTGGAGACCCACGTCAGGCTCTGTGCTGACTGCTCATAGCCTGGAGCCTACTTTGGATTCTGTGTCTCACTCTCTGCCCCTCCCCCGCTGGTGCTCGCTCTCTCTCTCTCTCTCTCTCTCTCACACACACACACACACACAAAGAAATAAACATTTAAAAAAAGAAAAGTGGAAATTATTGGTGTTTTCAAACAATGTGATGGGAATTATTGTAGCATTGCTAGAGAATGCATATACAAAGGGAAAGACTGGGAAGTAAAGCTTTGAATAGTAGATATGCCTGGGACAGGTTAAAAAAGCATAGAAAATTAAGGGTTTGATGTGTTTGGGGTGAGTTAAGAGAAATCATTGAAGGGTCTTATAGAAACAGTAACTTATAAGATTTGTCAGTATCAAACAGACCCATCAAATAAAAAATTGTGCTGTGACATGTGTTTGAGTAGTTGTGTAAGTTTTTCATTCATTTGGATTGTGAATATTAAGAGGGGCCAAGTAAGGTTGACATTCACTGAAGTTTGAACTTAGGCCAAGTAAAAATATATTGGTGTATATACCTGCATGTGTATTTGTGTGAGCATGCATGTAAAAATAGCAAGATATTTATACACTTTCAATATTTTAGCAAGAATGCCCATGCTTAAACTTTTTAAAAAAAGTTATTTTCAGTCTCATTTGTTCTTTAAAGGAGAGACAAACCCTACCAGACTTTGGGATTCTCCAAATGTCTTGAGCTATTTTTTCAAATGCTTTGGGTTTGGCATGTCTCAAAGTCAATGTTTGCCAAGTCCTTTTTCCCTTAATTTTTAAACCCACATGTATTCCAAGGGAAACTTAATGCACATGTTTTTTATTCGTTTACAGTGAACTCATCAAAAAAATTTTAAGGACATTTGAAGTTTAACAAACCTTCAGAGTCTCTATTCTTAAAACCCTGGAAATTGTAATTAAATCCTGGAAACTTGAGACTGGCATTTATTCAGAAATCAGGATTCCCAGTCACATGCTTGCACCTAACCAAATGCCTGTGCTATTAATGAACAATTGGAATCATATTTTCATGTTAAGTACTTGGTGTGGAAGGTTGAGGTTCCCAGTACTGAATCTGTTTCCAAACAGCAGCAGTGGGTTTTCTTTGGACCTTACAAAGCTTCTTGGTTCTCCTCATGACTAATGAAATACCTTTGTGAGATAGTTGAAGAACAGTTTTAAGTAGTAAATGGTGCATGAACCTATTATGTTTGGCTCATTGACATTTGTAGCTACCTTAGTTGATGAGAGAACCATGGGCTGGGAATTACCCTCTAGTGCCTACTGTGTTAATTTCCTGGCATCAAGAACTCCGATCTTATTCAGGTAGAAATTCAGCTAATGCCGTATGATTGGATGTTTGATACCTGGCTGTTTCTCCACACGAAGATATCTTCTCCATTATTCTTGTTGATATTAAGGGAAATGTTTTTTTTTAATTATTTCTTTGAGTTTTGATTAAAGGAGAAGGTGGATTTGGGAGTCTAGGTTTTATTTTTGATTTAAGGAAAAAGTCAAATTTCTTACAATTTCCACAACTATGAAGTGAGGGCACTGAGCTGGATTAATGGTTCTCAACCTTTTTTCACTTAGAGGGTGCTATGTACCTAATAAGATGGAAAGCCCGTGAATCACACTTCCATAGTTCCTGGGACATAAAAAAAAAAAAAAAAAACAATGTGTTTGTTGTTTATGGCTTAAAAAAATGTTGGCATCATTGTGCATGTTTTGAATAATGTAAAAGGAAAAGTAATGCATTCGTCTTTAATAAATAGAAGTTGGTCATGATAGCACTCTCCACAATAGCTAAAACCTGGAAAGAGCCTAAGTGTCCATCAACAGATGAATGGATCAAGAAGATGTGGTTTATCTATACCATGGAATACTACATGGCAATGAGAAACAATGAAATCTGGCCATGTGTAGCAACATGGATGGACCTTGAGGGTGTTATGCTGAGCGAAATAAGTCAGGCAGAGAAGGACAAATATCATATGTGTGCCCGTATAGGAGGATTAGGAGGAACTTAACAGAGGACCAAGGGGGAGAAGAAGGGTGGAAATGGTGGGGGAAAGGGAGAGAGGCAAACCATGAGAGACTCTTGAATGCTGACAAAAACTGAGGACTGGTGGATGTGGGGGGAGGAGGGGTGGGCATGGAGGAGGACACTTGTGGGGATGAGCACTGGGTGTTATGTGGAAACTAATTTGACAATAAACTATTTGTAAAAAAAAAATAAATAAATAAATAAATAAATAAACATTAAAAAAGAAAAAAAAAGAAGTTGGTCATGATAGTTTTTTACTCTTATTTTTAATAGGAGTAGTGTGTATTGTGAGATTAAAAAACTGTTCATTGGTGATAAATGATGTTGGAAACCATTGGGATCAGCGGTTTTTCAGGTGTCTTCCAGTAGTAAGGCTCAACTATTTAATATTCAGAATGTACTTTGACTATAGGTTTTCTACTTGGCAAACATTTCCTGAGGATCTTCCTAGCTCATGCTTCCTCTTCTCTAGAAGCTATACACCAATACACAGAGGTGGTTCATCCAGTAGTGGTGTCTGATCTATGGGAATCTCCCCTTTCTTAGCCCCAGCTGATTAGACCATGTATTATCACTTGACCCTAGCTACATAAATTAGATGTTTTCCTATAAAGTTAAACTGAGAGAAACAGTCTGTTTCTTGAAATAAGAGTTATTGATGACAATATTCACTGTGAATATTCTCAAACAACCACCATTGGAGTCCTTTGGAGTTCTCCAAATTCTGCCTTATCCAAGAGTGTTTGTTTCCTAGTACTACATGACAAATCATCACAAGCTTAATGAGTTAAAACAATGCAAATTCATTGTCTCTAGTTTCTGTAAGTCAGGTTGCCTGAGTTCTTTGCTCAAGGTCTCACACAGCTAAAATTAGTCACAACATCAGCAGGAGATGGAATCTGAGGCTCACAGTCTTCTTCCAAGACCCTGCAGATTGCTGGCAGAATCAGCTCCTTGTGGTTGTAAGCTGAAATCCTACTTTTCTTGCTGGCTGATGGCTAGTGATTACTCTCGGCTCCTAACAGCCTTGGTCGGGTTCTAGCTACATGACCCTCTCATAACATGACAGCTTACTTCTTTGAAGCCAGCAGAGAATTGTCTCCATTCTGCTCTAACAGAGTCTTATACAATGTAGTGTGATCATAGAGTGGCTATCTATCATATTTATAAGTCTGGCCCATACTCAATGAGAGGAAATTATACAGAGCAATTATAATGGAGCAGGAATCTTGAGGGCCATCTTAGAATTCTAGCTTCCACAAGGAGATGTGGTAGTTCGAGTCCTAATTTTTGAAATATCTTGTTTTCCTTTAAAAGAATTGTGGGTGAGTGTGTGTGTATTTACCTAGCTCCAGTTTTTTCTTTTGTTTGGTTAGGTTTTCCCAATTACAATCAAAATACCCTTAATGAACAGGGTATATTATGTACCTACAACATCCTAAAGACTCCCAGGGAATATCTGAAATAAAGGGCAGATGTTTTCACTTTAGATTCATATAAATTAACTGTACTTAAAGACAAATCAATTATTTGGTAATTGTTACATAAAGATGGTACATTGACTTTCCTTTTTTTGCCATAAAATTCTTGATCTCGTAAATGTTTCATAGCTAATTTATTAAGGAGTGGTATATAGGATTGCTTCTAGTTGGCATTCCTCAGCCACACAACATACTTTCCTGGTGCTTTTCCTGTCGAAAACATAGGGTTTAGCTCTTCTAGAATACATCAAAGTCAACGATATTAGAAAGTCTTTTATCCAGCCTCCACACAGCTGAGTTGGCAAATTAAGTGATGCTCTCCATTTCCTCTGACTGATACCATTGCCATCTCAACATTCATAGTAATAGGATGCTCTCTGTTGCACATTTGAACTTTTGCTCCTCCCTCCCAGTGTTAGGTATTTATTGAGTCAGTTGCGCCCTGTTTCTAAACCTGTGTATTCCATTTTACTTGTTATCGTGATTACATATTTCAGTTAAATATTAATTACATGGATAAAATGTGAGTATGGAGAGAATTATTTATACTATAATACTAAGAAAACTAAGTGGAATGCTTTGGGAATACTCAATAAGTTCCAATTGTTTTTAAAAAGCAACTGAATTATGTGATCGAAATTAGATGTGTGCCAAGTGATTTTAAAAGATGAAAAAGCCAGGACAAAAGACCTAGAAAATGTCCGTATCCAATTTGTTTCAAGAGTCCTCAGGTCTCTTTAAATAAACCAAAATAAAGATGATACAGAATATTTACATAAGGGCAACATAACACTCTAATTATAGATCCCTTCTGAATGACAAAGTGTAGGTATAATTCAATTATCAACCAATAAATACATTTTATTCAGCTTACATTTAAATAAAATTTAAGATATCTGTGTATTTTACTTTCTGATTTCTTCATTTTTACTTACTTTTATGAAAATGGACTTGTTACAACCAACCCCTCAGAAATACAAGCAATTATAAGGGAATACTATGAAAAAGTATATGCCAACAAACTGGACAACTTAGAAGAAATGGACAAATTCCTAAGCACACACTCACTACCAAAATTCACTTGGGAAGAGATAGAAAATCTGAACAGATCCATAACTAGTGAGGAAATTGAATCAGTAATAAAAAATCTCCCAACAAATAAGAGCCCTGGACCTGATGGCTTCCCCGGGGAATTCTACCAGACATTTAAAACAGAATTAATCCCAATTCTTCTCAAGCTATTCCAAAAAATTGAAGGAAAACTTCCAGACTCATTTTACGAAGCCAGCATCACTTTGATTCCCAAGCCAGACAGAGACCCAGCAAAAAAAAAGAGAACTACAGGCCAATATCCTTGATAAATAAAGATGCAAAAATCCTCAACAAGATACTTGCAAATCGAATCCAACAGCACATAAAAAGAATTATCCACCATGATCAAGTGGGATTCATTCCTGGGTTTCAGGGCTGGTTCAATATTTGCAAATCAATCAATGTGATACATCACATTAACAAAAGAAAAGATAAAAACCATATGATCCTGTCGATAGATGCAGAAAAAGCATTTGACAAGACACAGCATCCCTTCTTAATAAAGACCCTCGAGAAAGTCAGGATAGAAGGAACTTACTTAAACATAAAGCCATCTATGAGAAGCCCTCAACTAACATCATCCTCAATGGGGAAAAACTGAGAGCTTTCCCCCTGAGATCAGGAACACGACAGGGATGTCCACTCTCACCACAGTTGTTTAACATAATGATGGAAGTCCTAGCATCAGCCATCAGACAACAAAAGGAAATAAAAGGCATCAGAATTGGCAAAGAAGAAGTCAAACTTTCACTTTTCACAGATAACATGATACTCAATATAGAAAACCTGACAGACTCCACAAGAAGCCTGCTAGAACTGATCCATGAATTCAGCAAGGTTGCAGGGTAGAAAATCCAGCCAATTATGATAAGAAGATTTCTACTGTAGAAGTTTTATCCCTTCAGCCATAAGTCTGTCTCTCTATGTTTCAATGTTACAGTAACTGTCCTTTCCTATCTTCTTTTGGATGTGATTCTAGATGTCTCTCTTTTCTTTAGATACTGGGCAGATATGTTGTTTCTAAGCTCTAGGTGATAGTTACCCCCCTACCCCCCCCCAGTCCACAAATTTTATCCCTTAAAACACTCTCTAATCCACCATTATTTTGTTTTATCTTTTTCACTTTCTTTTTATCAGCATTTCTGTGTCGTGTAAGCTTATGATTTGGAAAGACTGCTAGCTGTCTTTAGTGAATCAAAAATCAGAAACAGAGATAGAAATGTTTCAGTGAACCACCATTGCAAAATCACACAGACAAAAAGCACAGTGGTAAACAGTGCTAGGAAAACAATGGACCTAGGTTCAAATATGAGTCACACAAGTGATCAGCTTTGTGACCTTGGATGAGTCATTGAAATTCCTGAGCCTCTGTTTCTTCCTTTATAAATGGTCTTTGTCAGACTATGAAATAAAGCTTCAAGAACCTTTCCAGAAAACAAACAAATGAACAAACCAACCAGAAGGAGAGTCTTCCACTGTAAGTCACCATGACTTGTTCTGTAGTAAATAAGTGATTTGTTCTATGGGAACTGAAAAACCCTGACCACCACAGCCTGGACTTGAGGAGAGGGCTTGGGTCAAGAACTGAATGGAAAATGTCCCACATGGACAACTGGAAGGAAAATTCTGCTGAACAGGGACACTTTTTCTTGGATGTTGACAAAGAGCACAATTAGATCCTCTTTCTTGAGAATGATTATAAGGCAAAAGCAGAGATCAGGAGCAACTGAGTCACAAGAACAGCTGACTTTAGAGTTGATTTGGGGCCACCAGATCAATAGTGATTAATAATTAATATTAATTAATATATCAATATATTAATAACAGTACACTATTTTACATTTATAAATTCTAAGTATCAATTTGTATGTTTACATTTATAATATTATATTACTAATATAGTTAATTAATATTATTCTAATTCCCACAGGGGACCTAGTTCTTCAGTCATTAGGACAGTTATGGTGTCTCCTCATGGATCTTCAAAATAAGCTCTCATCACCTAGGGAAATCCAAGGTTGCCTCTGTTCTTTGCTCTAAAATTGCCCTTCTCCAGGCCCTGGCATGAGAATGGGATTATGTACATAGGTCTCAAGGTAACATAGAAAGTTCTGGGAAAGTCAGGGCACCTGGGTGGCTCAGTCGGTTGAGCATCCGACTTCAGCTTAGGTCATGATCTCGTGGTTTGTGGGTTCGCGCCCCACGTTGGGCTCTGTGCTGACAGCTAGCTCAGAGCTTGGAGTCTGCTTCAGATTCTGTATCTCCCTCTCTCTCTGGCCTTCCCCTGCTCGCTCTGTCTCTCAAAGATTAAAAAAAAAAAAAAGAAAGAAAGTTCTGGGGGAATTAAAGGTAATTTCTTCCAGGTATCAAGCACAAGTTAGGACAATGGTGATCCATAACTGTAGCTATGATTAATACAACTCTTTTTTATATATTTATGACACCTGAGGGAAATTGGAAAGTGTTGGTGAACTTCAGTTTCTTTGCGGGGGTGGGTGGGGGGGAAGCACTTTTTACATTGAACATAAAACACTTCTCTGTTGGAAGAAGGTTAAGTCATCTCCAGGTATCTTCAGAAGCCTCTGACAGGCAGAGGAGACCTGTGCCCATTGAGATTATCCCTCCCCATTCTGCCATTACCTCATCTGTTACTAGTGTGGTCATAATCTGATTGGCCCAATCCATACTAGAAGGGGATGGTTCGAGTTTTCAGCTCAAAACATACCCTCAATAAACATGAAGATTAACCTGGAAGAGGAACTGACTTCCCCAGGAGGCTCTGTGAGAACCAGTCTCCTTCCCTGGCCCCAGCAGACAGAGGACAAGAAGAAAGGAGCCAGTAGAAGGACACCGAGCAGCTCGGTGTGTGGGCAGGATAGAAGCCGGGAGCTAAGAGCTCAGTCACTTTAGAAGAACATCTTTTTCTGAATTGAGAACAGCCTTTGTGGGTGCTGGTTCTGACTCCTTTGCTTGCTTGGCACAATTTGTCCCTGGTGATACGGATGCCAGACTTGAAGCTTGTTGTTATTATAGGAAATTGAGGGTCGGCTTTATTGCATTGCTGGTTTCCAAGAAATAAACCCTTTTTTGGCAACTAAAGACTAGTGCTTCAACCAGAGTCTGGCTTAGGAACACTTGGAAGGCACGCTGCCTTGTTGGTTTGTAACTCCTTGCATGTATTCTAACTTATCGTCTATTCCTTTCATTCTGCATCATCCACTGTCCACCGTACAGACACACAGACCTAGTACACACATCCAGGACAAACTCACAATCTCTCACTCTCTCTCTCTCTGTCTCACTCACACACACACACACACACACACACACACACACACACACACCTCAAAGATTATAGAAATAAATTTCTGATCGACGCACAGATACTCAGGGACAGATGTGCCAAATCTGACACATCTGCTAGTCCCAACAAGTGTAACAATTGTGATATGAGGCACGTTCCTTTCTCTTCGGAATCCAGAGGATTCCTCTAAGGGCCAAACAAAGTCGTCACCTCTTCGGCATGTTGCCCTAGGATGGCATGACAACCCAGGCAGTGCAGAGTCCAGAAGCTGAGGACTTGACTCACTCTTGGCTATAGGCCAACTCTCATCCTAGTACTGACTCATCAAAATGGGACCTGGGGCCAAGATCACCCAACCAACTGGCCACAGATATCCTCCACCTCTTTGACTTTCCTCGGAGTCTATATTTTCTTCAGGATGTGGAGACAGAAGAATCCCTTTACTTCTGATTCAAATTGGGCATAATAGCAGAGCAAATGGTGGTGAGTGAAGTAACATCAGAACACAGAGTACAACTTGTTTTCGAAAACAAATGGCTCTTCCCGGAAGGTACAATCTAATAGGACTGACAGAAATCAAAGTCAAATTCAGGAAAATTGTTTTTTTTAGCAGTCAGCCAGCAGGCTATTTCCCCATAACTAGACTGCAAGGAATTTCGGGGCCCTATCCTCCTATTTCTCTTGGTACTAAAGCTGAGATGCATCAGAGGAGGAAATAAATGGTAAATAACAATAATAGCTTGTTGTTAGCACATGTCACTGTTTTCATATTTCCCCTTCCTGATCTCACAGAATCCTTTTCATCAAGCAGCAAAGAATCCATGGAATTTGTATTCATTTTTCTGTTGAGAATAACGAGGTTCCAAGATTTTCAGTGATTTGTTCAAGGTCAAAGAAATAGTAAGGACTATATACAAGACTCAGTCTTGTTGATTATTCAGTTATGCATGCAAGTTTGCATATATGTTTCATTTATTACACTTTGTGCCAAGAGACTTTATAGTGAATAAAACCATCAGAATCCCTTGCTTTCACTGGGCTCACAACTTAGCAAGTAGAGAGGACAGGCAACTGAGCAGATAATGACACAAAGGACAGATTACAGAGGTGAGATGAGAACATTAGGATCCCAAAATTTAGTCTAGAGGTGGGGATGGGTAGGAGGAAAATAGGTTGTCACAGTGTCTGAGCTGAGATCAGAAAAATCAGAGGGAATTATTGTGTCAGGAATTGGAAGTTAAAGTGCAGAAGAGAGTATTTCCACGCCGGGGAGAACAGGAAGTACGTCAGATTATGGCAGGTTGGGGGACCAGAAGGGAACCTGGTTTGAACTTGGGAACTTATTTAGTTAAAGCTAAATAAGGGATGAAGTGAATGATTGGAGATGTGGCACAGGAGGTAGTAAACAGAGGCCAGAAAGTGCACATCTCATGAGTGCCTTCCCAAAATGACTTTGGGTTATGTTTTAAGATAATGGAAACCAGCTGAAGGTTTTCCTAGAGTGTAACAGGTTGCAGAATGGCTTAGAGAAGATGAAAATCAGAGGCTGCAAAGTCCAGTTGGAACGTGCTGAGGAACTCCATGATTTGGATGTAGACAATGGGGATTTGAGAGAACTGAATGGATTCCTATGACATAAAAAAATTCGATCCAACACGATTTGTGGAGTGATTGAATTTAGTGGGTTGGAATAAAAGAGATGGCGTCAAGATGACTCAGGTATTTGTGGGGTTGTGTGGATGATGAAGTGGTTGCCTTACTATTTTCTTTACCCATTCAGTGTTTGTGGACTATCATGGCTTCTCTTTTTGATTACTCATGATCCCCACCCCAGCGGCATGATGGCCAGGGTCACCAGGACATGGATCCAGTCAACTTTAAGTTGTTTGGTGATTGGATTTAATAATGGAATACACAGAAGAAATGTACTTTCCTTGGAATAGGCTTTTGGTATACACGGAGGAGATTCTGATCTCCATGTAAAAGTATTAAAGTCCCTTTCCGTGTTGATGTAAGAACACCATTAATCCAGGCAACTGAGAGGCTGTTCTGAATCCTTGGCCTTGACTCAAAATAGATTTTTTTTGAAATATCAGAGCTAAGGAGGACTCCAAAACTCATCTGGTCACATCCATTCATGCAAATAGAGAGACAGGCCTACACAGGTGAAGTAGATTTCTCAGGGTCACATGAAAAGTCAATGAAACAATCACCACTGAAATGCAGTTTTTCAAATTCTAGACTACTGTTGTTCTTTAATTAACACCATATTTATTATGTCTCCTATGTACTAAATATTATAATCAGTGTTTACTGTACACTCTCTAAAAGGTAAGGATTGTTTTTACCAATCATATTGCAAAAGAGAAAACTGAGGTTTGAAAATCTAAGAAATCTGAGAGCACAATGCTGTACCAGCCTTTAGTGGAACTCACAACTCTAAATTCCCTGCTCATTCCACTGGATCAGATTGTGCTTCATACTTAAGGAAAGGTCTCTAATGAAAAGGACAGCAGATTAGAGCCCTGCTCAAGGTACTAGGTTCCTATGATGCCAAGGAGATACAATTAACCCTTTCCTCTCAACCTTCTGACCTGGAAACCTGACCACCCCTCAGAAGTTGCTGGTGACCTGGGTATTTCTGACAAATGTAAAATTCCAAACGTTTCCACTGAGGACTTATGTCCTTCCCAGGCTCTACTGAGTAATGTGAAGACACAGCATGAGTCTAAATTGCCTGCTTTTTTAATTATTATGAGAACCAGGTGTAATTTATTTTAATCTTTTCAGTTTATAACCTTGCCTTTTGGATCTTTATTGGAGAAAACCTTTTTCTTAAGAGGAAAGGTTATTTGAGCAGGAGTTTCTCTGTTTTTTTTCCCTATAGTCCTGCCTAACTGCAGTTTCCAATTTGAGAGTGGATTGGCTACACCTCTGAATGTTTGAGCAATGTTGTGTGGCAGGCCAGCCACATGAGTTCCCGAGAGGGTTACAGCCATTTTTGGCACCGCTTAATTCTGTGACGTATTAGGGCTTCCTCTCAGTGGCCATTACATTAGGAAAAAATTTACAGCTCATGATCAACAGCTGTTCCTCTAAATAAAACAATGTCGTTTATTCTTTTCCTTTTAGCATGCCAGAGTCCCATGCTGTGTGAGACCAAGACTTGCACTTGGCATCCTATGGAAACTGCTTAATCCTTGGAAACACATGGGAAATTCAGTTACTTGTTCACTTGTTCATTTATGTGTTTGCTCATCTGTTCCCCATCCCACTTATGCTTGCACTCACTCACTCCATCATTTGCTTGTTCTTTGCTGATTCTTTTTAAAAGTTGTGGTGCAAATACTTCTGTGTAGAGAAAATTTGCCATTTTAAAATTTTCAAGTGTACAATTCAGTGGCATCAATTTCTTTCACATCAGTGTGTAACCATCATTAGGATCTATTTCTAAAGTGTTTTTGTCACCTCCAATTAGAAACTCTGCAATCAGGGGAACCTGGATGGCTTAGTCGGCGTCTGACTTTCGCTTAGGTCATGATCTCACGGTTCGTGGGTTCAAGCCCCGCGTCGGGCTCTGTGCTGACTGCCAGCTCAGAGCCTGGAGCCTGTTTCAGTCTGTGACTCCTTCTCTCTCTGACCCTCCCCTGCTCACGCTGTCTCTCTCTCTCTCTCTCCTAGAAATAAATAAAAATAAATAAATAAATAGAAAAGAAACTCTGCAATCATTATCTTTTCTTATTCTTTATGATGTTAGTCAACAAATATATATGAGCAAACTAATTTGGCCATAGTTCTGTTCGAGGTATTGTGGGAGGATATAAATTGAAACCTTCATAAAGATTTGATGTGAAGGAATTAAGACTTCAATGAGGACACATGGCCTTCCCAGAATCCGTAGACTTCACGACCTTCAGAGCTGCTGTCTTGCTGACCTGGGCTTCGGCTCACATTCCAGAGCAGCCAGGACAAAGTGTAAACTCACAAATCTGGTTTGGTCCTTCAGTTGGGTCTTTAATGCCTCCCTATCCTGAGCTTCCCACACTGTATTTTTCCCTTTGTAATTTGGTCGAATAGAGAAAGGGACAAATTATCAATAACTCATTGATAACTGAAGTGCTCCCATCATCAACAGTAACAAAAACAACAGTGAAACCACCAGCACTACCAGATCCTACCCTTACAAAACCCCAGCACCCAGGCTACTTTTAACACCTCTGATTCTTAGTAAAACATCTTTGTAATCACCTTCATGAATGAAGGTTCGTAAACTTCGTAAGCTGAAAATCAGTCTCAGAAGCTTGGACACCAAGTACGTCATTGTGGGTCCCCAACAGAATCATGGCAAAAAGATGAGGAGAAAAAAGGGCTTCCGGAGAGTGGCTTTATGAAGGTTGTAGTCATTCTAAGGGAAGTATAGGAAATTCTTCTGAAGTCACAGGGAAATCATCACTCAAGACAAAGGGAAGACAGTATATTCAAAGGTTATGATGCTGGTTTTAGAAGCAAACAAATGACTGATTCACATCCTAGCTCTGCTACTAACTACATTCCTAGATGTGGCTAATCACATGACATCTCTAAGCTTCCATTTCTCCATCTGTAAAAGTCAGAGTGGTGGTCATTGATGAGCTGTTGTAAACGGATAGCATAGTGAATGCGGAGCAAAGTAATCGTGATTCATATTTGTTTAAATGCTTTCCACGTATGAGACGTTATTCCAAGCACTTCATCTGTGTTGATTTGTTTATCATAGTGACACCAAGAGGTGGGTATCAACATCATCCCATTTTTCACATGAGGGAGCGTGCTGCAGAGAGTCGAAATAATTGCCAAGGACCACTCGGCTAATAACTGAAAGAACTGAATTCTGACTCCAGAGTCTTAGTCACACACATTACCGAGAAGATTTAGCAAATACAAAAGAAGTTAGTAATATTCGAATAGGAAGTTACAATTCATGAAATGATCATGATCCTTAGATTTCATGCTAGTTTCACTCCTCTAACCTCACTGTAATCTTACCTTGTTTCTTCTTTAGATTCCTGCAAACCGATTTCCCCTCCCTGGCTTCCAATCTGTCCTCCCCATTGTAAACTTTAGGAAGGATAAAGGCAATCAGGCTGTTCCACTTTTCAGATTTCTTCAATGCCTCCTCATAATGTCCAAACATCTGATCATGCCACTCAGGGCTTTTAAGATTCGGTGGTAACAATTCCTTGAACCTCTGCTTCAAAGCTGGTTCACCATCAGGCCAAATTGAAGTGCTCTGGCCCCTTCCCATTTCTAGGGATGCTCATATGTCTGTCTGAAATGATTTCCTCCCTCTTACCTGATTCAACAACCCACTCATTCTTCAAAAGACAGGTGGAGTGTCTTTTCTCCTTTGTTGTCATCTGTGACCTTCCGTAAGTCATACATCTATATGCATACCTCAGTTTACCGGGCTTCACTTTACTGCACCAGACAGGAACTGAGTTTCTATGCGTGCGTGTTTTGTTATTGTTGTTGTTCTGTTGCTTTTAGTTTTTTGTTTTTGTTTTTTTGGTGTGGTTTTTGTTGTTCTTGTTGTTTTTTACAAATTGGAGATTTGTGAAAACCCGGCATCAAGCAAGCCTTTCAGCGCCGTGTCCCCCCACCCCCCAACAGCACTTGCTCCTTTTATGCATCAGTGTCATATATTGGTAATTCTCACAATATTTCACACTTTTCCTTTAGTACTTGTTATGGTGATGTGTGATCAGTGATAACCAATTGCTGAAAGCTCAGATGATGGTTAGCCTTTTCTTAGCAATAAAGTATTTTTAAATTAAAGGTATGTACATTGTTGTTTTAGACATAATGCTATTGCACACTTTGTAGACTACAGTACAGTGTGAACATAACTTTTATATGCACCAAGTAACCAAAAGTTCCCTTGACTTGCTTTATTGGGATACTTGCTTTACTGAGGTGTTCTGGAAACTGAATCCCCCATGTCCCTGAGGTTTGCCAAACATGTGTGTCTTGTCTTCCAGAAATGTATTCTGTACATTTCTCTAACAGGATACTTAGCTATACTCAGATGCAATTATCTGTTTATAAATCTGATTTCCCTTCTAACCTACAAGCCCTTTAGAATAAAGCTTCTTTGTATCTTTTTGGTTGTCAGCAATTACAAAGGGACTCAAATTGCCTTAAAAAAATAACCAAAACATGTATTTAACTGAAAAGTCCAGACAGACAAATGGCTTCAGGTATAGCTGGTTATAAATTTTCTTACAGTGTAATCAAAATTAGATTCTTAATTTTTTCTCTCCAGTTCCCACCTCCACTTGCCCTTTTTCACATACAGTTTTCAGATGGCTCTTTTCTCATACATATAAAATAAATTCCAATAACTTCTAGGCTTAGATCCAGGACTCTCAGGAAAAAATATCGCTTCTTATCATCAATTTTAATTGGGTTGTGCTTTCAATCTATGAGGCTAGAAGTATATACTAATTGGCCTAAACTTAAGTTACATGGTCCAGTTTTCAGCAAAATGTGGATTCCCTCCAGAACCATTGAGATAGGAGAGGGATTGCAGTGATTCCCCAGAATAAAATTATAATATGGTTACTGGAAGGGTAAATTTGTATTAAGCAGCATGTACACGCATGTGCATGCACATGCCACAGACACACGAAATATAATTTGCTTAACTCTTCTGTCAGTCATGCTCAATAAATGACAATGGAATAAGGTGTGTGTGTGTGTGTGTGTGTGCGTGTGTGTGTGTGTGTGTATGTGTATCTGTCTACCTGTGTGTATGTTTATGTACAGAGAACGGAGAGAAAAGTAGAGACCAGTATGCTATTTTTTCCCTAGTAAGAAGATACTACATCAGTCAGATTGTGCTGTTATCCTTTTTCACTCATGGTTGGGCACTAAATGAATAGTTCTAGATATGCTAATTAAATATACTATTTTTCTCCATGCTGAGGAATATGTGAAGCCTGCTTTCTTTTTTCAAATCCAATGTATTATACCATATGATTCTCCTCATGAGTCTTTGGAACTTGAGGTTATTATAATTTCATAAAAAATGAATAATTAAATGTTAACTTTTTGGGAAGGATTTAATCTTTGGTTTCCATTTCTTTCCATCACCCCATCTCACATTTACCACATTTCATATTTCAAAACTTTTTAAAATACTTTATTGTCAAGTTGGTTTACATATAACACCCAGTGCTCATCCCAACAAGTGCCCTCCCCCATGCCCATCACCCCCCTTCCCCTCTCCCCCACCCCCAACAGCCCTCGTTTTGTTCTCAGCATTCAAGAGACTCTCACGGTTTGCCTCCCTCCCTCTCCCCAACTATTTTTCCCCTTCTTCTCCCGCTTCGTCCTCTGTTAACTTCCTCCTAATCCTCCTATACGTGCAAACATATGGTATCTGTCCTTCTCTGCCTGACTTATTTCGCTCAGCATAACACCCTCAAGATCCATCCATGTTGCTACACATGGCCAGATTTCATTCTTTCTCATTGCCATGTAGTATTCCATTCAAAACTTCTTGCTTAACTAATATCTATTAGATACCCTTAATAGCAGTCTATACATACATCTTTGACTCTTATCTAATCATCCTGATTCTTTGAAATAGACAATCTAATTCATTCATTCATTCATTCAACCCCACACATTTTTAGAATAATATGCACTGCTAGTCACCAGAGGAGCAGCTGCAAACTTGATACATTTCTTTGCTACAAAGTGATAGAAACAAGAGAAAAACTAATTTCACAACATCCCAACTATGCCTTGTATATTAAATATTAACCTCTGAGTCACAAGTTATTGTATAAGAAAAAAGTAAGAGTTAGCAAGGGTGTGTATTCCATACACAGCTTAACACAGACCACCCACCCACCCCTACACAGATATCCCTTTAAGGATAGGTGGGATTTCACATGGTGAAGTAGGCAGAGAATGTCACGAACAAGGGCAAAAGTCTGGCAGGATAGGATATATTCAGGGAACTCTGAACTTATCTTTCTCTTAAGGAGGCTAGTAAATACGAGGGTGGAAAATTGGTCTATGTACAAAAGGCAAAACTATGAAAGACCTTGAAGACTGTGCTAAGAGGTTCATATGGAACTCTGGATTCGGAGGCATCATGAAGGTTTTTACAGAGGTGAGTGGCACGATCTACTTTGTATTCTAAGAAAAGAGCAAGAGGCAAAGGGCACAATGGGTTAAGATGTGGATTGGAAGATGGAGAGCTGATAGATGTTAGACAGGTAGCTTATATACGTATATAAATATATGCGATTTCTCACTTTTTCTTCTACGCCACTAAAAGTAGTAATAACTGATTAACATAACGAAATGTTAAAATGTTAGAAGGTTTTAAGTAATCATCACTAATGATCATCTAGGTGTAGATTTTTGATCCTGAAGTGGCTCTAATCTGTTTATCTATTCCTCTATATCCAAAAATGTTATCATGTAAATATCTGGTAGTAAGCAACGTGATTTTTAGTAATCACATATACACATTCCAATTTATGGTTGTGGATACAGTACATCTTAACATCTGATAGAAAAATATGACTGAAGCATCAACCAGTGATTGCACAGATATTAGCTTCAGAAGGCAGGCTAACTAATGCCATGGTTATCAGGCTCGTAGAGAGTGACATAGGAGTTTGGCAAAATTATAAATGAGAGGCCTAAGGGTCTGAAGTTTGGGAAACGATGATCCAGTCTAGCCTACCTAAATTTTGCTTCTTTTTTTTTTTTTAATATTTTTTTTAATGTTTTTTTATTTATTTCTAGGAGAGAGAGAGACAGACAGCATGAACAGGGGAGGGTCAGAGAGAGAGGGAGTCACAGACTGAAACAGGCTCCAGGCTCCGAGCTGGCAGTCAGCACAGAGCCCGACGCGGGGCTCGAACCCACGAACTGTGAGATCATGACCTGAGCGAAAGTTGGACGCTTAACTGACTAAGCCACCCAGGCGCCCCTAAATTTTGCTTCTTTATCTTGCCTCATGATACAGTGAGAAGTTAAGCTATAATTGGAGAAAGGGGTGGCTTCCAGCTTCAAAGCTAATATTCTTGAGACATCCTGTGTCCTTCACATCCCCAAAGGCAAGGGAATCAAGAGCAAAAATGAACTATTGGGACCTCATCAAGATAAAAAGCTTCTACACAGCAAAGGAAACAATCTATAAAACTAATAGGCAACTGACAGAATGGGAAAAGATAGTTGCAAGTGACGTATCAGATAAAGGGCTAGTATCCAAAATCTGTAAGGAACTCACCAAATTCCACACCCGAAAAACAAATAATCCAGTGAAGAAATGGGCAGAAGACATGAATAGATACTTCTCCAAAGAGGACATCCAGATGGCCAACAGACACTTGAAACGATGCTCAGCATCCTTCCTCATCAGGGAAATACAAATCAAAACCACACTGAGATACCACCTCACACCAGTCAGAGTGGCTAAAATAAACAAATCAGGAGACTCTAGATGCTGGCAAGGATGTGGAGAAACAGGCATGCTCCTACACTGCTAGGATTTTACCCAAGGGATACAGGAGTGCTGATGCATAGGAGCACATGTACCCCAATGTTCATAGCAGCACTCTCCACAATAGCCAAAACATGGAAAGAACATAAGTGTCCATCAACTGATGAATGGATCAAGAAGGTGTGGTTTATCTATACAATGGAATGCTACATGGCAATGAGGAACAATTCAATCTGGCCATTTGTAGCAACATGGATGGAACTAGAGGGTGTGATGCTGAGTGACATAAGTCAGGCAGAGAAGGACAGATACCGTATGTTTGCACATATAGATGGATTGGAGGAAGCTAACGGAGGACCATGAGGGAGAAGAAGGAGAAAAATAGTTGCGGAGAGGGAGGGAAGCAAACCATGAGAGACCCTTGAATGCTGAGAACAAAATGAGGGCTGATGGGGGTGGGGAGAGGGGAAGGGGGGTGATGGGCATGGGGGAGGGCACTTGTGGAGATGAGTCTGGGTGTTATGTGTAAACCAACTTGACAATAAACTACTTAAAAAAAAAAGAAAGAAACATCCTGTGTCCTTCAAATACTTCATTTAACAGCTGAGGAGAGGGAGCACCAGAACAGGGAAGCCAAAATTGCCCCAGAGTATTAATACAGAAAGACCCAAGGAGACCCTGGAAAGTGTGCACTGGTTTCTCCTTCTCAGAAGACTTTCTTTAAATAGATAGATGACAAGTCATCTCTGTAATAGAATCAAAGGGTTAATTGTAATAGATTCACTGAACTCCCATCCAAATGCCTAAGTCTTTCATATGTGTTGGTATTGAACAATGTAAACATTTCAAAGAGGTTTTAATTTATTTTCTTTTTTTACCCCATTATGGTGTTTTTGAACCTCTTTTTGTAGCTTGTATATTCTGTTTCCTACCAACGTCTAAAAAATTCAGTTCTTTGTATTTCAGGAACCTTACTCTTAATCTTATTTTTATGTATTCTATGGCTTGGGATAGGCTTTGAACCCATGTGCTGTTCAAGCTATATCCATTGCTTTGAATGAATGGGTATTCATTCATTCATTCATTCATTTATTCAACAAATATTTCTTCAATTCCTGTTATATGCTACATGTAGTCTAGCCTGTCTCTAGTTCACCAGCAATTTTAAATCAATGCAGTCCACATAAATGAGTTCTCACAGTGAAAAGACACATATTGAGGGCTAGAAAAATCGACTAACTCCATAGTTAGAATAATAAATATCAAAATGTGGATAATATGGGAGTGTCTTATTTTGTGTTTTTCCCCCCTTTAGGATTCCATAATAAACACCTATTACTTTTATAAGGAGGAGAAACAGGTTTTATTGAAAATAAATTCTCTGGTTTAATTTAGAACTGTTTGGCATTCATCTTACAAAGTTAACATCCTTCTCCCTCCACCTTCCCCTGAAAACCGTCCTTTTGGCCAAAAGACCTCAAGGTCATGGACACAATTTTGTTCTTTTTATGTGTACTTCTCATTTTATTCCAAGACAGGAAAAAAATTCATTCTTTTAAAAGAGCATTTCATTCTTAAATATAAGAGCCTACTGCCATAGAAAGAGCCATTAGTCAGAAAGACCAGAGTTCAAAGTCATCTCTCCCTTCACAAGTAATAACTTGGGCAAAGTTACTGAGTCCATTCCAGTCCTGATTTCCTTATGAGTATATATGGGGTCAATAGTTCCTTCATGACGGTTTGTAGAGGAAATTAAATGAGATAAAGGATGATCCAATGCCTGCCACATACTAGGAGTATTCCAGAAAATAAGGCCCTTCCACTCTACTTCCACATTGGTATTGGAAACCAAGGCCCAGATAAGTTAAGATGTTCTGTTAAGGTCAGTGGTTGAATCAGGCTTGAGCCTGTACCTTCTATTACCAGTGTTGCCCTCTGTCATTTACGTCACACTGATTTCCTAATGCAAGTCAGATATTAGAAGCATCACAAATGGCATTTCCACTTACTCTATGACTCATGGTTCATGCTTGTAGGCAGTTTAAATAGCATCAAAGTACTTATTTATTAACATTCATTTCTTCGATAATTAATGATCTGTAATTATGTAATATGCATTTATTGTGGAGAGTTATATTTAACTGATAAGTCTAACATCCTCCTACTGAGGAACAGATGGGGTTTCTCAGCCTATATTGTAGATGATGGACTTACCTTCTACCTGGGACTGAGCAAAAAGGCAATTTCAGTTCTGTTAAACAATGATGTAAAATGTCTCTGGCTCTATCTACAAGAGAGTTTGTAGGTATTTCCAGGAAGTTAGTCATAGCACTTGATTACGGTAAGTGTATCTCAAAAGGACAACTACTTCCATCTTGGAACTTCGTGTTTACATCAACATTCTGGAATCTGTCCAAGCAAGGGGTTTGCTTTTCTTTGGCTCAGCATCTTGATTGCAGAAAAGGGGATTCCCAATCTCTTATATCAAACTTAACTTGTATTGTGTGAGCAATGAGTACAGGGACTAGAAAAGCATTTGAGAAAGAGATGACTAGAAAGAATTATAAATAAACCTATGAGTATATGGAGAGAAGGATTTAAATTCCCAGCCATTTGGAAAATGTATCTTGTGTTACTGTAGATGCATGAATGAAGACAAAACATAAAACGTTGTTTTGTAATCCAGACAGGATTTACTTGTAACCAGTGCTGAATTATCACTGCATTTTGCTGGTCACAAGTCAACTCTTCCTTCTCCATCTGAGAATAGCATTTTATTTGGGATGATAGCAGAGTGTTTTGAAATGAAGAGATTCATATCACTTTTAGACACCTTCAATTTGGCCAGTACGCTTTGTTTACCTGGACCTCAGTTTCTCCAACTTTTAAAAAGTAGACTGTGCTATTTTACAAAGCATTGAGATGCTGTGAAGATCAACTAAGACAATTAAGACGTGTAAAAGAAGTTGTGAACAGCAGCTATTATTATTATCACTATCTTTAATCACCCCTTTAGGTCACTTTGTAATAGAATGCTTCATAATGAAATCCATTATGTGAGTCTCAGACTCCTTACTGGAGTTTAAGGTTTAAGTTTCAGAATGGGGTTTACTCATCTTTGGATCCTGCATCTTCTACTGCAGTTTGTGGGGACTTCCTCTGTCTCTTTCCTTTCCAGATGCACATTCTACTTAAGGGATTTGTCTCTCCTTCCCTTCTTGGTAGAGATGTATATCAGGATGGCTGAGTGGGTATTTAGAAAGGGCTTGGGCTCACTCTTCACCAGGACTCTGCAATTTTAATTTTAGCCGCAAGTGTTGATGGAAAAGGTCACAGAGTTCAGGCAACTCTTCAGTGGAAATGAAACTGGAGAAGGGCATGAGGCCAAAAATAAGGTCCTTTCTAAGTAGCGTTTGGGGACATGGACTTCAGCACTTCAAGTACCCACTATTCCTTCCTTTGCTCTAGACTCTTCACCGCCCCATACTCAAGCCCTCATAGAGGCCTGAGGGTCTGCTATAGGATAGCGGAGTTACCTTTTCCTAACACCAAGCTCAGAAGAAAGGAATGCATCTCAAATAGCATGGTTTGCTCAGTAACTGCTCATGGACCTCATAGTCCTTAGGACTCTCTATTTGCAACTGACATACTTCAGGAAGCCAGCTGTTGGTAGCAAAGAAACAATGAATTCTTTGTAGGGGAACTTGTATCTAGTAATTGGACCATCTCTAGAATGCTTCCTTGTCCCTGTGAAGAAAGAGTATTAGACTGGAGGAAGGAATAAAGGCTACGTCTTCTTAGGTATAGTTCCAGAAACACTTGGGAATTCATTTTTTGAAATGACAGAGACTGTCCTATCTGTCTCATTTTAAACAATATACTTCCTGCTTATAATAATTGCTGGCCTGTTTCAGCTTGCAGCTTAAATATTTACAAGTATGATTGACATGAAGATTTATGATGCTGCAAATCCTTTTTATTTTCTTGTCTTCCATGTCAAGGAGTATCCAAGAATCAGAATCTCCACCATGAATATTCCAAACAACCTCGATATGATTGCATGAATTAGTAGTTTAATTTAGAACCATGACTCCAGTACATTTGCAATTTGGTAATACTTTTTTCACTTATATTTTTCATGCACAGTGCTGTGAATTTATGTGCTTGCCTGTTGCATTTATTGTAATTAGAACAATTGCATATGCCATTACCCTCAACCAATGACTTGACCACTCTGTTCTAGTAGGTGCTCAGTTAAAGTTGTGATGGAAAACTAAATGAACGTCTACAATTCCTAACATAAGCCAAGGCATCCTATGTTCTAACTCGACCTTGACCCCCACTTTTATCTTCTCTCCTTTCTCTGACCCCCACTCCTCTATTGATACTGAACTTTTGCTTATAGTTTTTTCCACAAAGTATTTCATGCCTCCTAACTTCCTTGGTATTTTCTTTTCATTTTGTCCACTTATTGATCTGAAACTCCAGCTCCTCTTCAGAGTTCAGTAGACATCCTGTCAATAGAAAGTCTCTCTGATAGTCCCCTCCCACTGCTGTATTATTAAACATCCCTCTTAATTAAGCATTATTTCATACCACCCTGAACAAATCTACAACATAGCATATTTCAAGTGATATTGGAATATCTTTTTTTCATGTCTGTGTTTCTCACTATGAACTCCTAAAGAAGAATCCACGTATTAAGCCTTGAATTGCATCCCACCTCCCAAAAGATATGTTGAAGTCCTAACAGTGTTACCTGTGAAGGTGACCTATTTGGAAGTAGCAATCTTAATTTGCAATTAAGATGTAAGTTAAGATGAAGTCATACTGAAGTAAAGCAGGTGTAAATCCAATATGGCGGGTGTCCTTACGAGAGGAGAAGAGACACACAGGTAGAAGAATGTCATGTGACAATGGAGGCAGAGATTGGAGAGATACAACCACAAGCCAAGGAATATCAGAGGCTTCTAACGACCACCAGAAGGTAGGAGGAGGCAAGGAAGCATTCTGCCCTAAAGCCTCCAGAGAGGAAAGCCATCCAGACATCTTGATTTCAGCACCCAGAGCTGTGAGAGAATAAATTTCTTTCTAAGTCAGTTTCTGGTTTCTGGTACTTTGTTACAGCAGCCTAGGAAACCAACAGAGCTTGTCTTACTTAATTTCATATTTAAAGTATCAACATAATTCTTGCCACTTAGGAGACAGTCAAATGGGTGTTTAATTACCATTTAAACAAAGCTGAAAACACCTAGAATGTTCCACTGCTTTTCCTACTCCTTATTCAGCGGTCACCCCACGACCACCCAGACAGAAGGCCTGTGTAAACTGCTCTCACTCTTGGGAAACATTCTCTTGTCAACTCAGGCCTTACGCCTCTGGATTCTTAAACAATTTCACTATTTATAATGATCTTAATCGGTGGACTCCCCCCAAGATTTTATACACTTAAAGGTTTGGAGGAAACTCTGTCTTGGTTATTTAGTTTCATGTATGTATAAATCATTTCACATTCTGTGGCGCCTGGGTGGCTCAGTTGGTTAAGCGTCTGACTTCGGCTCAGGTCATGATCTTGTGGTTCGTGGGTTTGAACCCCACATCAGGCTCTGTCCTGACAGCTTAGAGCCTGGAGCCTGCTTCAGATTCTGTGTATGGGTCTCTCTCTGTCTCTCTGTCTCTCTCTCCCCCTCCCCCACTCATCCTCTGTCTTTCTCTCTCAGTAAACAAATAAACATTAAAACATTTTTAAAAATCATTTCACATTCTGTGTATAATATAACTACTTCCTGTATGGTCCACATTTTCAAATGGTAGTGAGAAAAATAAGGCTCGGATTGATGACATAACTCACCCAAGACATCAGGATAGGAAGTGACAGAGTTGGGATTTGAACCCAGGCTTGTGTGATTTCAGATTGTGCTTTCCATTTTTGTCTTTTAGTAAGACCTTGGAGTGGTAATCACCGACCAAAGTCTTCCATTGCCCATACTGTCACCGAAGAATAAATCTGACACTCTTGACCATGAACAGGAGCTGAGCATACAGCTATGTGGGACAAAAAGACTCTGCCAACCTAGAGAGGTGGAAACCAGAGCCAGCAGCAAACACACAGCGTCCTCTTATAATCTCCTATGATGAAGTCCAGTGCCTCCCCGTTTCCCATGGGAAGGGTCACTTTGATCCAACTGCCCAAAATAGCAATTTAACTTTGAGCAAGTGCAGGTTGGATTTCACTTTAAATGGTAGCATACAAGGATGATACTAAAGGAATCACCAGTATATTGCCTTCCTCCTATTTCTAATCATTATAGTCTGATTACTCCTTCCCAACATATGCAGGAGGCATATGATTAGAGAGGAAGACCTTCTTTATGAAAAGCTAGAATTCCAAAGCTGTAAGGAAAATAAACAACCATTATCAATTTCTGTCCTTCTGAAGACCATGTGCTAGAAAACATTCTGTAAACTTCTAAGAGCTACATCAAGAGCTATTGTCATTGCTTTAGAAATATATACATGGCATTTCTTACTGTTTTTATATACCAATAGTGGTCCTTTCTCATTATCTTAATTCAGTTTTTAAGATCTGTTTTTATTGTGCCACTATTAATTTTGTTAAAATAGTCTTAGTTTATGCTGCTATCACAAAATCCCATAGACACAGTGGCTCAAACCACAGACACATATTTTTTCACAATTCTGGAGGCTGGAAATCCAAGAACAAGATGCCAACAGATTTCGTTCCTGGGAAAATACTTCCCTGGTTTACAGACAGCCCTCTTCTCACTGTATCCTCACATGGGAGAGAGTGAGAAATAAGTACTCGTCCTTCTTCTTTTGCTCATAAGGACACCAATTCCATCATGTGAGTTCTGCGCTCATGACCTCAATTAAACCTAATTACCTCCCAAAGGTTGCACCCCAAATACCATCACATTGAGGGTCGGGGCTTCTGTGTATGAGTGGGGGTGGTGGTATACAAACATTCAGTTCCTACAAATAATACATGATTTGAAACAATGATGTTTGTTCACCTAATAAAATCATAACTATTCTATAAATTAAATAGCAGAAAATGCAGAATGCTTAATTCTGAGTATTGATAAGGACATGAATGATTGTTCTGTTGTTAGGAAAAGCCTAAATATGTTTTTGAAATCAATGTAGTGAGAATCCTAAGTTTTATTCCTGTTCCCAGCACTTACCAACTGTGTGACTTTGAATAAGTTACTTAACTTCTTTGAAGGGGATGGCCAAATCTTGAACAATTTGCACGTCAACATAAATGATGATATTAAAGGATTATACCTCATTCAATAAAACATGAATCCACATGTCCTCATGATTCGTAAATGAATAAATAAATGGAGAGGCAAGAAGTCTCTATATTATAATAATGTTATACATGTAGATGAGATGATGGAGTTGATCATTTGTCAATCATTGTAGAAGACTTGACTTCTAAAGGATGGAAATGGGATGTGAAATTGGAATTTGCCCAAAGAATTGCCTCAAAGAGTTTCCTCCCAAGGTACTTATTAATTGCAAAGGTGAGAGAAGTAACTAGAGCAGAGCAAATTGGCTGAGGCCAAATGATTACATTTCCTACCACCAGTAATGGGAAAAATGATGTGATGTGCCACTGGGTGGGGGACAATGAGAACACAGATTTCCTGCTCTGACATTCTCATCTCAAATGCTTAACCTGAGTCCAATCACAGGCAAACATTGGACAAACCAAAGTGGAGAGGTATTTACAAATAGTTGGTCCTTAATCCTTAAAAAGTGTCAAGTTCAGGGGTGCCTGGGTGGCTTAGTTGGTTAAGCGTCCGACTTTCGCTTAGGTCATGATCTCGCGGTTCGTGGGTTCGAGCCCCGCGTCGGGCTCTGTGCTGACTGCCAGCTCAGAGCCTGGAGCCTGTTTCAGTCTGTGACTCCCTCTCTCTCTGACCCTCCCCTGCTCATGCTGTCTTTCTCTCTCCTAGAAATAAATAAAACATTAAAAAAAAAGTGTCAAGTTCATGAAAGTTGAGATAAGACTGAGAAATGGATCCAGGTTAAAGGATATCAGAGAAACACAGCAACTGTGTAGTAACATGTGATATTGGATTTGATCCTTTTGTCGCAAAGATTATTGGAACCATTGGTAAAACTTCAAGAGAGTTTCTGGGTAAGAAGAGATACAACAATTCTATGCATTTGTCTTACAATTTTTTTTAGCTTTGAAATTGTTTCCAATAAAAATTAAAAGAAAAAATTAGAAAACGATAAAACAATTTGAATTCTGGAAATAACTCCATGTTGTGATAGGAGGAAAACAAGTTCTAAACAAGATTTTGAATAGAACATTAGATTTGATATGAATTTGGAGAGACTCTGGTTACCATTGTTATTTTTCAGAATAGAGGAGGATATTTTTGTTCTTGATAGATTAATGCTAGCGCTTGGAAAAAAACATCTCAAAAACTCAAAATGGCCTATTGCTTTGATCTTTTAAATCGTGGTGTTATTCAGAGGAAGCTGGAAAGCAAATGAAATTTTATTTGATCACGCACATGGTACATTTAATTACAGGCATTATTTAGGGGATACATGAAAGCATTCTGTTGGTATCTTTTGTTTCTTCCATGATAAGAACAAGGGAATTGTTTTCTGTATGGAGGAATGGATATATTTTTTTCCAGGGGATAATGCAATTTAGAGGCTCTGTGTGTTTTAAGTGTTTCTCAGGGCTGATTAAAGCCTTGCATTTGGATCAGAAAACTAATGCTCATCTTTGTAATGAATATCCTTTCATTTCATGAAAGAGGGACTTCTTAAGTAGAAGTTACAGTCATGACAGGATCACACAAAGGCAAGTGGCAGTATGCCTATGACTGGCAAAAAGTTAACAGGAAAAAGGTTGGCATTTAGAGTTTGAGGGACATTTCCAGACTTACTGATAATTAGATATTCTTGTGCTTTACCTACCAAATTAAATATTCTTTTTTGAAATGTGCATGTATTAATCTCCATTTTTATCCCAGGTACCTAGAGCAGCTTCAGTGAATAACTGAATAACGAATTGAAAAGTTGATAAGTGAATAACAATGGATGATTGAAATGAATGATTATCTTCCCTTGATAATATCTGACATCTTCAACTTTCTAGAACAGAAGTCAACAAACTACCAGTGGTGGGCCAAATCTGGCTTGCCACCAACCTTCGTAAGAAAAGTTTTATTTGAAATACAACCATGCCCTCCTGTTCATGCATTGTCTATGGCTGCTTTTATGTTGTGATAACAGAGTACCTACAACACAGACTGCATGAGCCACAATGTTTACTATCTGGCTCTTTACAGATAAGTGTTTGCTGCCTCTGTTCTAGAGACTGATCAAGGGCTTAGAGTTTAAATGATGATAAAGCCCAAGACAGAGAACCTGATGGGGTTTACTTTCAGGGTACGATTCAGAACAATAACTTCAGCTTCTCAGAGCCTCTTGAAGACAAGTCATAAGTAATAATCTTCCTGCTTCCTCTTCATCTTTTGCATTTGAAAAACAGAATCCTCTCTGGGTGTTTCAACATAAGGAATTTGAAACAGATAACTGTTTATAAAGGTGCTAGAAGGATTAGAGAAACAAAAGTAAGAAGGTGACAGGTTAATAACTACAGGAAACTACTAAGACTACCTTTAATTCTGCAGGAGAAAAAGATAAGATAAACATTGTTACTAGATGTGGATGCTGTTGGAATCTAGCTGCCAGAAGAGGGGTCCAGACCACACACATGCTGGCCAGCACACTTGCTGCTGCTGCTGGAGGTGCCACTAAAAGATGGGAAAGACATGCTCTTTCCTTCCTCCCACTGTCCAGACTCCCATTAGTGCCTCCTCATGGCATAAATATCAAGAAGTCAGTAGGCAATGGTGTCTGGCAGATGTAGTTGATAGACCGCTAGTCTCAGGAGTAGAGAGGATGGATAGGAATAATGTCCATGGGGTTGAGGGACAACAGACACCATCTGCCAAAGGCTCATGACATTTGACCAACGTGGTCATTAAGTTCACATTTCCATAAGAAGATCCTCGCAAGTAATGGTGGTGACCATGGTAAGAAAAGTTGCCAAAAAATATGCAATGAGAGGAAGCACTGTATGTAAAGTCAAGGAATTGAGAAACAGTGTGCTAAGTGAGCTTCGTCTACTTTTGCTTAAAAACACAGTGGAAAGAGAGGAGCACTGCTTGTGGAAGTTGGAGATCTAACAATGAATGGAGGAAAACCATAAAGAACCCTATGCCTACTATAAAAAGTGGCAATGTAAACAAGATATTAATATCATTCTGAGATTTTACCAAGTTTTATTCATTCTGGGCATGATATTCTTCATTGGAAGAGTCAGATTCCAGACACCTAGGCCAAACATTTATAAAAGGGACCAGAGGGAAGTTTCCATTTTTAAGATGATTTGGATTGGTTAGCCATAGCTGTTTATAGATCTGAGTTGTAAAGGGTTCTGAGCACACTCTAGATTCATAGGAAAGAGTGCCATGATTGATTTATGATGCCTGTCACCAGTATAGGAGTGAGACAATATGTCATAGGTTTGTGGCCATGATTTATAGTAATACATGTATCTGAGGATAGTCTTTAATTTAGGAATTTCCCCCAAAAGCAAATGAGTTGTTGAGAATGAGTGCTACAATCAGGTAAGTCTTCATTATATAGTTTCTTAGGATGAAGAATAATATAACAGGTCCACAATAGACTCTCATATTCCTCTCCAGTTGTTCTTAATTAAAAGGAAATCGTGCTACCAAACCAGAAACAACTAAAATGTCCCTCGCTAGGTAAATGGTTGAACAAATTGTGGTGCATCCATACCATGGAATATTACTCAGCAATAAATAGGAATGAACTACTGATAGCTACAAGGGCTTGAATGGATCACAAGGTCATCATGCTATGTGAAAAAAGCCAACCTCAAAGGTCACATTGTTCCCTATTTATTTGATTCCATTTAGCTAGTATTCTAGAAATGATAAAATTATAGAGCTAGAAAACAGATTAGTGGTTTCTGAGGGTTGGGGATGGTGGAAAGAAATGTGTGTAACTATAAAGGGATAAATAAGTGTGGCTAAGGGACTGGATTTTTGGGTGGCTCTACTCAGGTGTGCCTCTGTAGAGTACATGTTACCTTGGTCCTACAGCATCCTACCTTAGCTACATATGCTACTTTAGGATACTTTTATTTTTTTTAGGATACTTCTTAAAAACTCTTTGTGTATTAGTCTCTTCAACAAATGGTGTTGGGAAAACTGGACAGCTACATGCAAAAGAATGAAACTGGGCCACTTTCCTATGCCATATGCACAAATGTACTCAAAAAGGATTAAGGACATTAATGTGAAAACGGAAACCAAAAGAATCCTAAAGGAGAGCATGGGCAGTAATTTCTCTGTCATTGGTCATAGCACCATCTTTCTGGATGTCTTTTTTTTTTAATGTTTTATTTATTTCTAGGAGAAAGAGAGAGACAGCGTGAGCAGGGGAGGGTCACAGAGAGAGGGAGTCACAGACTGAAACAGGCTCCAGGCTCTGAACTGGCAGTCAGCACATAGCCGGACGCGGGGCTCGAATCCACGAACCGCGAGATCATGACCTAAGTGAAAGTCGGATGCTTAACTGACTAAGCCACCCAGGCGCCCCTCTGGATATGTCTTTTGAGGCAAGGGAAACAAAAGCAAAAATAAACTACTGGGACTACCTCAAAGTAAAAATCTTTTGCAGAGCAAAGGAAATAATCAACAAAACTAAAAGACAACATATTGAATGGGAGAGGCTATTTGCAAATGACATACCTGATAAAGGGTTAGCATACAAAATACATGAAGAATTCATGCAACTCAACACCAACAGAAACAGATAATCCAATTAAAAATGAGCAGATGACATGGACATACATTTCTCCAAAGAAGACATCCAGATGTCCAACAGACATATGAAAAGATGTGGAGATGCAAATCAAAAACACAGTGAGATATCACCTCACACCTGGAGAATGGCTAAAATAAAAAACCAAAGAACGAACAGGTGTTTGCAAAGATGTGGGGAAAAAGGAACACACGTGCTCTGTTGGTGGGAATGCAAACTGGTGCAGCCACAGTGGAAGACAGTATGGAGTGTCCTTAAGAGTTAAAATAGAACCACCATATGATCCAGTAATCACACTACTGAGTATTACCCCCAAACAACAAAACACTAATTCAAAGGAATACGTATAACCCTGTTTATAGCAGCGTTATCTACATTAGCCAAATTGTGGAAGAAGCCCAAGTGTCCATCAATAGATGAATGGATAAAGAAGATGTGGTACACCTATACAATGGAATATTATTCAGCGATAGAAAAGAATAAACTTTTCCCATTTGCAACAACATGGACATACTCAGAAAGTATTATGCTAAGTGAAAGAAGTCAGAGAAAGACAAATACCATATGATCTCTCTCGTATGAGGAATTTAAGAAAGAAAAGACATGAACAAAGGGGGAAAAAAGAGACAAACCAAGAAGCAGACTTTTAACTGTAAAGAGCAAATTGATGGTTATCAGAAAGCGAGGTGAGTGGGAGGAGAGGGTGAAACAGGTGATGGGGATTAAGGAAGACAGTTGTCATGATAAGCGCCAGGTGACCTATGGAAGTGCTGAATCCCTACACCTGAAACTAACATCACACTGGATGTTAACTACATTGGAATTAAAAATAAAACTTAATAAACATATATACAAAAAAAGAAAAGCATGACTCAAGAGCAAGACCAATAGGTTTGGGAGTTCCCAGATGTGTTGGTCTAACCTTTGATTTGACTTCTGAGCAAGTTACTTAACCTCTTGTTCTTAACAATTCTCCTCTACCTCTTGTAAAGACAATTCTTTGTGTCTTAATTCCGCATTAACTTCAGTCCGTAGAACCACATGGGGAATTTCAAATACACTTTTACTTTTGTAGACAGTAACTTGATTTTTATATCGCTTCAACTTCATATACAGCGGTAGATGGGAAAACAAACTGAATCAAATCAGAGCGTCCCCTCAGCTTTCCCCAGAGGTGGAGTTTAGCCTACCAGAGACGATTCAGGGACTCACATATGATGATCTTGTTTGACATTTAGTGAGCTCTCCACTGCTTTCATCTTGTGTATACCACCTCTTTATGTCTCGGGTATACACTGTGGAATGACTGATTCTGTATCATGCCAGGGTGTCCAGACTTTCTAGGCAGCTATCAAGGGCCCTTTCCCTTCTTCTGAGTTCTTCATACCACCCTGGAGCTTGGACTGATGAGCAAAGCACCAGTCCTCTCAGCTCTGCTTCCATAAACCTCTCTTGGTCTTTGATCTATTTCAAAGAAGTGGTCAAGAAAGATGCAGAACCTCTGGGATCCATTGACCTCCGCATACTCATTAGTGACCCCCAATCCCTCCGATCTGTGGAAGCTGGGGTGTAGTGACTGTCTGGGTGAGGTGAGGGTAAGGTATAAAGGCGAGGAGAACCTGTGATTAAAAAATATTTTCTCTCGGGGCACCTGGGTGGCTTAGTCGGTTAAGCGCCCGACATTCGCTTAGGTCATGATCTCGCGGTTTGTGGGTTCGAGCCCCTCGTCGGGCTCTGTGCTGACTGCCGGCTCAGAGCCTGGAGCCTGTTTCTGAGTCTGTGACTCCCTCTCTCTCTGACCCTCCCCTGCTCACGCTGTCTCTCTCTCTCTCTCTCCTAGAAATAAATTTAAAAAAAATATTAAAAAAAAATTTTCCTCTCTACTTACTTCTGAAGCTACTCCAAAATAGCCCATCATTACTGACCCCTTATATGTTAATGCAGGAATTGATGTAAAAACCTGCAAGTCTGATGTGTATTTTTTTCAGATCTCCCAGAGGATGGGTTCTTCTTTAGGAAATGGGGGTTTGCTTCCTTATTTCCTTCTTCGGTTTTCCTTCCACACACACAAAAAAGGACATAAGTGACTGAATGACCTGGGGGCTCCACATTCTGTAGATGAGGAAGCAAAGAAACCAACAGGAGCCTGAATTCACATAGCTGATTCCTAGCAGAGCCAATCAAGATCCAAAGCTTTTGCTTATGAGATCAGGGTACTTACCTCCAGAGCTGTGCTTGTCCAAATGCAGTGAGCAGGAAAGAAATGGGGGCAAATGACTTGAACTCATATTTCACAAAAGAAGATCTACAAATAGCCAGAAATACACCATTAGCCATGAGGTTAGTTAATTAATTAATTTCTGTGGAGAAATGCAAATAAAACTCACCGTGTTATGCCACTCCATACTCATTGGTATGGCAAAAATGAGGACCGTTATTACAAATTGTTGGCAATGTGGAGCAACTAGAACTCCCATGCATTGGCAGTATCATGTAAATTTAAATATAAATTTACTATATAATTCATCAATTCTACTGCTACATATTTATAAAAGAAAAAAATCAATGCTTACAGAAAAGTAATATAAGAATGTTTATAACACCTTACTCATAACAGCCCCCAACTTGAAACAATCCTTATGTCTGTGACCGGGACAATGGATAAAAAGTTTGGTATATTCATACTCCAGAATATTCATCAAATGAACAAACTACTGATGCCTCTAACACCAGTGCTGAATTGCAAAAATATGATGAGCAAAGCTTGCCACACACACACACACACACACACACACACACACACACATTTACACACATAAATACATTCTATATAATTCCATTCATGTGAATCCCCGAAACAGGGAAATACAACTTTTGGTGGTGGAAATCAAAAAGTGGTTACCTCTGGGCAGTCATGGGGATCTAGGAAGGGTTAGGAGGGAATTTTCTCAGGTGATGAGAATGTTCTGTGTTTTGTTTTTGGTGGTCATGGCCAGGTGTGCTCAGTTGAGTCCAACGAGTTAATCTCTCAGCAAACTCAACATCTAAGATACATACATTTTATTTTGTGTGAACTATATATACTATAGTAAACATATCAGCAGTAAGTAACATAGTAATGCTGTCAACAAAACCAAGATCCTGAAGTAAACCAAGAGAGGCTTACAAATGTGGCTTCTTTAACTTGGCCAATCAGAGATTCTCACCAGGTTAAGTCTGGGCAGAGACCAGAAATCCACCTGTTACTTCACCTCCACAAGATGGCTCTGACGCAGGTGTTCAGAGGACCACTCTTTGAACAATACTACCCACTTTGCTGCTGAGATGTATTTTTAATACTACTTTGAGCGAATTCCCTTTGATTGACAATTTTCCACTTCCATAATATTTGAACTTTGTATTTCAGCATTGATAACTGTTTACAACAATCCTGTCCTGGGGCTCCTGGGGGTGGCTTAGTCAGCTAAGGTCTGACTCTTGATTTCAGCTGAGGTCATGATCTCATGGTTCGTGAGATTGAGCCTTGAGTTGGGCTGTGCTGACCGTGCAGAGGATATTTGGGATTCTCTCTCTCAAAATAAATGAATAAACATTAACAAAAAATAAAATAAAATAACCCAATCCTGTAGTCTGACTACCCGGATTGGTTGCTCTCTCCAATTTGGTAGGTTTGATTATGTGAACTCTCATAAAATATTTAAATCTCATAATGAAAACACTGATGGGAATGCAACTTCCCTTTGGGGCAGATATTTGCTTTTGGCCAGAAACCTATGTTCTTGTCCTATACATGTCATTTTTCTCATGCTTTTGCTCTTTAGCTGGATAGCAAAAATGAGAAAATATTACCTCGCAGGCACCATGCCTGCCAAAGAATGTGGCCCATAAGAGATGCTGGATAAATGGAGTTGGCTTGAATTGGAATGAATAGTTCAGGAAAAAGAAATAAAGTAGTACTTTGAGAGAGCATGAGCTTAAAAAGATTTCAAATGAATGAAGGCACTTGAGATTTTCCTTTTATACCATGGATTATGTCTGGTACATGGTAGCTACTTTGTTTTCTCATAAAATCCTCATATTTTGTTGATAAAGCAGATATATTGTATCCCTATTTTACAGATGGGGACAGGGGCTTGAAGTGGTTTAGTGGCCAAGATCAGAGAATTATTTAAACAATATTGCATTGGTCAGATTGTTCAAGTATGTGAAGCAAAAGCAAACAACCAAAACTATTTCAGATGCTTATACCAACAAGCGTTTTCATTTTGTTTGTTGTTTATTTATTTATTTATTGTGCTGGTTCATCCTTGGTTCTGTGTTACATCTTCAAGCTGAGGACCAAGGCTGAAAGAGGATTTAAACAAAACATGGAAGAGGTCACAAGTCAACCACACAGAAGTTCTTAAGTCTCTGCTAAGACATCACACCTGCTCTTCTCCCATCCCATCGGCATGGATGAAATACCCAACCTCCTTACAGGGGATGGAAGAGTGAACACTCAGGGTTCTGTACTGAATGTCTGTGTCCTTCCAAAATTTATGTGTTGAAACCTAGTGCGATAGTATTAGGAGGTGGGGGCTTTGGATGGTAATTAAGTCATGAGGATGGAATCCTGATAAATGGGATTAGTGCCCATACAAAAGAGACCCCAGAGAGTTCTCTTGCCTCCTTATCTGCCATGTGAGGGCACAAGGAGAAAATGGTGGTCTGCAGCCCTGAAGAGGCTCCTCACCGGAATCTGACCGTGCTGGCAACCTGATCTCACATTTCTAGCTCAAAGAAGTGGGAGGAATCAATTTCTTTTGATTGGAAGCCACTCAATCTCTGATACTCTGTTATAGCATCCTGAACTGACAGAGGTACTCAGGGAAAACAAAATACAATGTACCAACAATGGAAACTGGCAAAGCCACAATTCAAATTCAGATTTGTTAACTATGAAAGTCCTTCCTCCTTCCACCAAGATCATTCATTCCCTTACTCATTCACTAATTCTTTAATTGAGTTTTTTGGTGTGCAATTAGTAGCATGTAGGGGGCCAGAAAGATTGGATTTGGATTCAGAAAAATAAAACCGATTCTGAATCCCATCTCCTTTATTTTTTAGTAATGGAATAAGTAGAATCATATTGCACCTCAAATGGAGGTGAAGTTGTAAGCATTTATCCTGAAAATAATGACATGAGTATCAATTTCACTTGTGCAAATGTGAGCTCATGTATTTCAAGCCTGGTCCACATGGATCCCTGGGGGTTTTTAGGATTATGTGGATTAAGAATATGTTATCTAAATCCTTTGGACACTGATTTTATTTTGATACCTAAATCCATTAAACTATCTACTAGAGCTATGATTTCTTGTCAAAACCAAAATAGGATAAAAGATAGATTTCAAAGTTTTTAGAATGCAGGACAAAAATTTACAAAGCAGTGTGAAAATATACTTCATATTATAGCCTTGCTTTCATTGTTTTCTTATTGCAAGTTCTTCAGCTAGGACTGCTTCCTTTTTACCATATTTGCAAAGTATTCATGTAGGTATAATACTGGAAATGTAATATGATTTCTTAATATTATTTCACTCAATTTAAAATATTATGGGCATTAAGGAATCTACTCCTGAAATCACTGTTGCACTATATGCTAACTAACTTGGATGTAGATTTAAAAAAAAAAACAAATTAAATTGGGGCGCCTGGGTGGCTTAGTCGGTTAAGCGTCCGGCTTTCGCTTAGGTCACAATCTCGCGGTTCGTGGGTTCGAGCCCCGCGTCGGGCTCTGTGCTGACTGCCAGCTCAGAGCCTGGAGCCTGTTTCAGTCTGTGACTTCCTCTCTCTCTGGCCCGCCCCTGCTCACGCTGTCTCTCTCTCTCTCTCTCCTAGAAATAAATAAAAAATATTTAAAAACAAAAAAAAAAAAACAAATTAAAAAATAAAAATAAAATATCATGGGAAAACTGAGAGAAGCCAAACATGTAACAACATCATAGACCTACACTTCTCCCATCTTCTGGTCCACAAAAAAGACAGGGCAAATATCTGGTGAGCCTGCAAAAATTATTTAAGAGAGTGTTGGCTTGTGATCTAGAGTTCTGAAAACTGGGCATCCAGGAATATGCCTGAGAAGGATGGTAGGGACCTGAGAACACTTTGTTGAGGGCTAGCATGATCTGAGGACCAGTGTTTTGTAGTGTTTTTTTTGGGGGGGGGGTAAGAGACAGAGTCCAAGTGGGGGAGGGGCAGAGAGAGGAGAAACAAAATCCCAAGCAGGCTCCAGGCTCTGAGCTGTCAGCACAGAGCCTGATGGGGTGCTTGAACTCACAAGTTGTGAGATCCTGATCTGAGCCAAAATCTGACACTTAACTGACTGAGCCAACCAAGCACCCCTAGGACCAGTTTTTTAGAGGCGTGTCCTCCTAAATTCAAGAGCTGAAGGAGCCACCGACTGGTGATGATGGCTCAGGTTGTCCTTGGGTCTGATTCATTTAATCTGAAAATTTTTATTGAGTGCCTATTATGTGTTATTTATTATTTCTAGGCTCTGTGAATGTAACACTATGTAAGATAAGAATCAGAACTTGTAGATTCTAGCGCTGGGGCAAAGCCTCTGCCGGGCACCAGTATTCCCTTGTGACTTTGGAGTTCTCTAATTCATTGTACATGAAACACGGCAGTATGCAGCAACAATGACTGCACAGCCTTCCCCTCCTTCATCAATAACAGCAAAGGGCTAACAGTAGTTCTATGAGGCTGTGGTAAGATGTTGCTATTTAAAATTTTTTTTTAGTTTATTTATTTTGAGAGAGAGTGAGTGGACAGAGAGGGAGAGAGAAAGAGCCTCCCAAGCAGAGCCCAATGTGGGGCTCAAACTCACAAACTTCAAGATGGTGACCCGAGCTGAAATCAAGAGTCGGATGCTCAACCAACTGAACCACCCAGGCACCCGGGATGTTGCTATTTAAATCCTACCTGTGACTTCATAAATCTGACCATACTACTCTCCTGTTGAGATTCCTGCTGATAGCAACTCCACGCCCTGGTGTTCAGGACTCTGCAGAGACTGTCCTTTGACCAAACTCACTTTGTGCCACTAAGCATGCTCCAGACACATTAGTCTTTTTCCAGTTACTTCAATCGACCAAACGTTTTCATGTCTCAGGACCTTTGCCCATGTACTTTTCTCTACCTGGAATGCTCTTTCCTCTACTCCACACCTGGGTGACTTCTATTCATCCCATCAAGTTGACCTTACATGCCACTTTGTCAAAGCTGTATTCTTGACATGGGATCCCCTTCCTCCAATCAGTTATTTTATTGTAGTGGCCTTTAATATCTTCTTCATTGTACCCTATCGGTAACAGGCTTGAACAAAGGTCTTTTCATGGAACACTGGCTCCTGAGTCTATTACCGAAAATTCCATATTAAAGAAAATCCAACTTTGGGTCACCATCAGTGACTTCACCATCGGCACTGTCATCATTTAATGACCAAAGCTAACATTACCCATAATTTTCTGTGTGCCAGAAACTGGGCCACATACATTAAATAGATTATTTCATTTAATCCCACAGTGATCTTATAAGGTGTTATCATTACTCCCATTTTAAAGACAGAAAAACAGAGGCTCAGAGAGTTTCATTAAATTGTTCAGTGCCTTAAAGCTAGTAGGGGATGCTGCAAGGACCTGAAATCATGATTCTGATGTCAGTGCCCATGTTCTTTACCATATCTTCTTTAAGACAAGTCATTGCAGCAGTCATGATGGAGACTCTAGGGTCCAGGTCTAGACTTGTGGTTGAAGTCCAAGCCCTTCCAGACAAGGAGATTGGGGGCTATGGATTTATATCCCACCCTTCTTTGCTTTGGCTCAGTCACTGGAGAAGACTTTGGTCTACAGGAGGATCAAGGCAGAGACTGACATTGTCAGGGGGCAATAGGTAAATATTCCCGAAGATGAGGAATGCCTTGCCTCCAAAGCATTCCATTTTATCCTCTTACACTTCCAATCCTTGAGAAATTATTCCTTAGAAAGAATCCAAATCTATCTTCCTGTATATTGTAGCGATTGGCCATGAGTAGTGATTTTCCTCAGATTTCAAGACAATGATTCTATTTCTTAATCTGGCTTGAAGCTCCCATTGATGAAGAGAGAATCCCTTTCTTATTCCAATAATATTAATGATATCTGACTAGCTTTCCAATTGTTCAAAGCCCTTTGCCCTGTTTTTTTTTTTATTTTTTTTATTTTTTATTTTTTAATTTGGTCTTCAAGGCAACTCCTTGACAGGGCAGGTATTATTATAAGCACTTTCTAGATGAGAATACTGAAGACTCAAGATGCTTGATGGCTAGTACAAGTTAGTACAGCTAGGAGCGGCAGAATTAAGGCTAGCTCTCACTCCAAAATCACCCAGACCCTCCAAAGTGATCATTTCAAGGCTATTTCACCCTTATCTTATCTCTCTGGTTGCTTATTGATACCTGCTGAGATATGCCCTGAATCTGATGTGACAGAGAGTCATTCGGGCTAAGGAGGGTGAGATTCTTCTCATCTGTGTGCCACTTACTATATATAAAACTGGCCTGGTTAGGCTGACAGGGCCATGGTCATAATTTCTCAGGAAAATGACAGGCTAATGGAAAAAAGGTCATAAATATCATCAAATACAAGTCTGACATTTACCGAGGACAATTGTTTCATCATAAAAGTCTCAGGCTTTTTGGAGCCTTTCAATTAAGACCCCACAGGACATCCTGCCTCCTCACCAAGGAGGAGGAAAGGAAAGAAAAATAAAGTGTGTATATGTGTGTGGCGGTGGGGGTGGGGTGGGGTGGGGAGAAGAGACGGCAGATGAGAAGAGGAAGACCAAAGGGGACGTGCCTGTGGTTTCAGGAGTAAATTGAGCTCCTAATTCTTTGTGGCCAGTAGCAGGATTAAGAGTTCAAAAGGGCAGGTCATACAAGGGCACGGGGTCAGCCCGGGTCTTGCAGGGATATGACCCAGGAAATGCTGGCAGGCTGGGCCCCCATACCTTCCCCAGCAGGCCTCCAATTAGGATTTAATGGCCAAATGTGGAATGCATTAGGAGCCTGAGCAGAAAGTCTGTGTTCAAAGGAGCCGGATCTTTTTGGCTAAGTAGAAAAACATTCCTCTATGGTCAGTTTCCTCTTGAACCTTGCTAATTCTGGGGTCTCACTGGCAGTAGGGCTTTACAAAGATCATGTGCAAGTGGCCTAGGCATAACCCTCCCACCCCGTTTTCCTTGAAGATAACACAAAGAATCAGCAGAACAGACCAGCTCTATTTGGTATTTAGGGCAATGTGGAGATCAGGAAGAATTGCCTGGCCCAGGATTCTTTGTCTTTATAGATCTTGTAGACGTACATCTAACTGAAGGCGCATAGATACAAAATGCGTATGGTCAGATGATACGGACAGATGTGAGACAGTTAAAATATATGTGTACCTTTACATGTGTGTGCCTGCTGTATCTGTCTGTTTCCTATCTATCTCTCTTTCTTTCTTAAAGTTTATCACTGTGCCCTGCTTCGTCCCAGAAAGCAAGTCAAGTGACTGCCCAGGGTATTTTGTATGTGTGTGTGCAAAAGGGAGAAATATGTAATAGACACATGTGCTTATGCATATATGCAAATCTGTGTATACCTCTGAAGGTGACAGACTACATGGATTAGAGAAAATATGTTAGTGTCTGTGAGTATGTGTCTGTAAGTAAAGCTAACGTGGTGGGCAAAATATTAGCTGTGTGCCCATGAGTATGTGCACTTGCACGTTTTGAAAGTGGATGCACGTATACCAGTGGATGTCTCTGCAATGATATATATTTTGCTTTGCATTCCATTGCTTTGCAGTGATACATTGCACTACGTCCGTCTACATGTAATGTCTTTGTTGAAAATGTATGTGGATGGTATCTGTGGCATTTCTGAAGTCTGTGTATTTGTGTGCAAGATTGCAACAAGGGGCGAGTGCCTACGTAACCCTGGGTGTGAGACTGCGTATAATGGATGAATACGTGTAAGTCACAGCTGGGTGACTACATGAATATTTGCATGTATTCCTGGGTCTGAATTGAGGCAGGGTCTGAACTGAGGCTGAGACTGTGGCCGGTTTGGGAAACGTGAGACTGTGGGTGATTCTGTGCAGTGCGTTAAAGAGCATGCCTATGTCTTGTTAACCACCTAACCTGCAAGGTGTGAAGGTAAGTACTTTAAACTTCAGCTTAGAAGGGAAGCTGCTTCTGTTCTGGTCCGGCCCAGCTTCTCTTTTGGAGTTTGAATAAATGTCACAAGAAAATATGCCCCATTTCCTCCTGGCACTAGTATATGGTGCACACACACACACACACATGTGCACGTACACACATGCTACATGCTATACACACTCTTTGGTTTAAAGCAAGTGACCAAATGAGTATTATCTTGAGTGTTTTAATGCTATCATGTTAGCTTTGAATTTAGGGTGAACTTGGTCTTGACTTTAGCGCTGCAATTCCCACATCCTGGGAAACCCTCCAGTCCTGTACAAACTGGGTCATTTGGTCCCTCTACCTGCATTAGTTGGTGACAGATAATAGAATTGGGAAGTTGTTGATAGAAATAGAATAGAGACCCTTCCTGGGGAAGTAGCACAGACCTATTGTCTCGTCTCTCTTCACAGAGGAAAAAAAAAAGTGCCCTGCATTCTACCCAATAGCTCTGTTTTCACAAGTGAAGTACTTGCTTCAAGCACAGAGTAGAGGTTAAAAGCATGGAAATTTGCCGCCGCTGGCTCTGTTTTGGAATTACACTGTGCCCTTTACAAGACATGTGACAGTGGCTAATTTACTTAGACTTCCTGAGCATAGGTTCCTCATCTGCAAAGTGAATGTAGTAACTACTTCACAAGGTTATTTCATGGATTAAATGAAGCCATATAGATGTAAAGCACTTAAGTTACTACCCATGTGGTATAAATTCTACAGATAGTGCACATCATTATCATTTACCCATTCTTACAATATATTCATTGAGCAGTGACATATACAAGGTGTCTGCAAGAGGCTAAAAACAGAAATATGCCCAAACATGGTCCCTTCCCTAAGAGGTCTTCAGGTTACTGAAGTTTATCAGCAAAAATGAGTAAGAACAGCTTTCTCTTTGTAATTGTGATAAGCTGAAAAATCAAGAAATAGCTGTATTTATAATACACATACTTGCACTACACATATTTGTTACATATATTACATATATACTATATATACACATATATGTGTATGTATTGTATATATGCATTCATATGTACTACATATACATATATGAGCAATATATAATATATACCTTCCATTACACATAGTAATATAATATACACACATATTTTATCTATCTATCTAGCAAAAGGTGGTAGTTATGTGCTCCTAGCAATTTTAACAAATCTTCGTCATCTTCCAAAAGCAACAGCTGTTCGTGAGATCTCTCTGTGGGCCTGGCAGTGGGCTAAATGCCAGCGGACACTACCCGAGCAGAGCAACCCTTCCATGGAAAGATTACCTCCAAAGAATGAGGAAGGACAGATGGCCACAGATTGTTCTGGAACATAAACCCAAGTGTCAGACATGTAGGGGGAGGCTGGAGGGAAATGGCGGGGGGGCTTGCAGCCGGTGCAGCCAGAATAATGCTTCACTCATGAGGCAAGAAGCCAGGCAAGCGATGTTCCTAAGGAGCTCTGCACCTTGAGCCTGGAGCCTCACTCGGCATTAGGCACTGAGAATAGAGACAATGGGGTCCCTACTGTCAAAGTGGTCACAGCAACTTCGGGGAGACAGCAGTTCACACAAGCAATTATAACATGAAGCGATGTGTGCTCTAATTAAGGTAGAGAAAGGTGGACAAAACTCTTGCAGGTTGTGAACAGCTTGGCAGAGTAGAGAAGGTAACAACTTGAGTCTTCTTAGAGGATGGATTCTCCAGGAAGAAAATTGGTGGTCGGAGAGCTGTGTGTGAGGGGTTCTATAGTAGACCCTCTAGAGAGTGGGAGTATTGGGAACAACCATGGAGATTTGGAAAGGAGGAGATATTCCAGGACACAGAGAGAAGATCCAGGACACGAGGCACCCCTTCCCAGACCGGACAGTTCCAGAACACCAGCCCTACTCATGTGTGTTTCCCCAGAGCCATGCACTGACCCTAAAGGTGCTTCATAAATATGAGTTTAGTGAATGAAAAAGTTAACACCAAGCAAGGGAAGTTATGAGCGGCTGTAATTGTCCTGCTGAGGAGTTTGCGCTTTGTCCTGGAGGTGCTGGGAAACATTAAAGAATTTTGACGAGGAAAACTCTGTGATTCCAATTTATACTTCAGAAATGTCCCTGTGGCCTCAGCAGGGCCGCGGTGGGCTGTCAGAGACACGGGAGGCAAAACCTGGGGCAGGGAATCCAGTTAGGAGGCCTCTGACGTCATCCTGAGGCCGTACCCTGGAGACCTGAAGGGGGACAGAGGCAGGGACCATGCAAAAGAGCCACTGATCGGCGTTGCTCTACAGAAGTGAGCCTTGACAACCACTATTTCGTCAGATCTCCATTCATATATGAATATTATTCCCATTCCCTCCAACTTCAGAGCACAATTTGAGATCTTTGAAAGAAACATCAGGCTTCTGAGCACATTTGATTCAGTCACAGGATCACACCAAGGGTGCCCCAGGCCAGGCGGAGTAGGATCTTAGAGGAGAAAAGAAAACAAAATAAAACACAGGCTTTCACTGTGGCATCTGCGGGTTCTGGTCTCAGTTCCTAGCTCCTCCACTTGGTAGCAGCCTGGTTCTGGGAGTGTCCATTTATCCCAGTTTTCTGTTATACGAAGCCGGGAGTCATCTCAGCGTCGTGGTGTTGTGGGGATTTGCTGAGGAAAATAAATGTGGGAGTCCCACTAGAATCTTTGAACAGCCGTGCAAACACATGAACTTATTATGCAGAGACTCTGGCCACAGGTCGACTTCAGTGAAAACCAAAAGGCTGCCTTGATTTTCGGATTCTTAGTCAAATGGAGAGGTATTCTCTTTAAACTTTTATCCTCAGGACTCCTGAATTCTCTCCTGCCTTTAGTTTTTAAAAGCATCCAGCCTGATGCTTTAGAAAAGAAGGGGCATTAAGTCAGAAGTCTGAGGGCCTGGCTTCTCCACGCAAGAGCTCACCAGGCTGTCTGAAAGGGGTCTCTCTCGGTACCCTTAAGATAACAGCCCAGGAGCATACAGTCTATAAAATACCCTGAGTCCAAACCTCCTGTTTAGTGTTCCTCTCTTGTGTGAGACTCTACATGAGATTTTTTTTATTTGCATGAGCTTTATTTTAATTAACATTTTGTAATCCCTCTGCCCCCGTTTGTCTTAGATTATCCAAGCACTGGCTCTCTGTCACCACACTGTGCCCAGGGAGCACTAAGGTCTCCTCTGAAGTCAGCAGATATATGTCTTTGAGTAACAAGAGAGTCAAGTGATGGCAAACATAAGGGACATAGTGTGGATCCATAAAATGTCTTAAACTCTGTTGAAAATAGAAAGGCTTTGTCCAGAGTTTTGGGTTTTGGTTTAATCATGAGTAGGTGTTGCAAAGGCATGATGTGAAGCAGCCTACTTGCTGTCATTGGCAGAGGTGGAGAACCACAGACTCAGTGTCACAGAAATGTATTGCTGGAGTGAGACTGTGGAATCATCCAATATGACTATTCATGAAGTGTCTACTTTCAACACATACTAATAGAAAACTTCCTGTTCATTCCAAGTACTTTACCAAGTACTTTACCAAGTACTAGGCCCTTGATAATGAAGGCCTGATCCCCAGTCTTCAAGAGGGGGGACAGACAAGTTTGCTCATTTCTTCATTCATTTCTTCATTCAACAAATGACACTTACTACATAACAGGCATTGTGCAGGATTACAAGGCTAAACTAATAAAATGTGGACTCTCTATGTTCATGGAGCTATCAGTCAAATGGGTGAGATGAACATTCTAGACTATTAACACAAAAGAATAGACCTCTAAAGTGACAAACTATGGTAAATCTATGAAGGAAACAGGGACCTGCACCTAGTCTTAGGCATCTGGGTAAGTCAATAGGGAATAACATTTGAACTAAGATATGAAGAATGAGTGAAAGCCAACTAGGCGAGAAGATCAGGAAAGGTGTTCCAGGCAGAGAGGACACACAGGGTAAGGGCTGTGGAGTCAGGAGGAAGTGAGGGGAGGCTGGTGTGGCTGGAGCTCAGGGGTTAAGAAGCGAGTAGAGTGGAGGAAGCCTGGAAAATTCTTAGAAGGCATACTAAGAATTTCATTAGCTATCTTAGGACTGGTGGGAAGCATCTTAAGCATGACAAGTAAGGAAGTAGGTGATCATATTTGCAATCTGAGATGATAACTCGTCCACAGTAGAGAGAATAGATCAGAGAGGGCAAAGGAGAAAACATTTCCTTAGTGCAGGAGGGTTTTGATGTGGTTCAAGCCAGAGGTGACAATGGTTGGACCAGGGCAGAGACTATGGTTAGAGGACAGAAATGACCCAACTATTAAGAATGAATCTAGCATAAAATGAGAGGTGCTACTGCTAGGAATTTACCCAAGGGATACAGAAATGCTGAGGCATAGGAGCACATGTACCCCAATGTTCATAGCAGCACTCTCCACAATAGCTAAAACCTGGAAAGAGCCTAAGTGTCCATCAACAGATGAATGGATCAAGAAGATGTGGTTTATCTATACCATGGAATACTACATGGCAATGAGAAACAATGAAATCTGGCCATGTGTAGCAACATGGATGGACCTTGAGGGTGTTATGCTGAGCGAAATGAGTCAGGCAGAGAAGGACAAATATCATATGTGTGCACGTATAGGAGGATTAGGAGGAGCTTAACAGAGGACCAAGGAGGAGAAGAAGGGCGGAAATGGGGGAAAGGGAGAGAGGCAAACCATGAGAGACTCTTGAATGCTGACAAAAACTGAGGACTGATGGATGTGGGGGGAGGAGGGATGGGCATGGAGGAGGACACTTGTGGGGATGAGCACTGGGTGTTATGTGGAAACTAATTTGACAATAAACTATTTGTAAAAAAAGAAAAAAAAAGAGAGGTGCTACAGTAAAGGTGAATACCTTGTTCTCAAAGTGCACCAAGAGAGTGGTTTTCAGATGAGGAATAGGAAGGTCACAAAGCAGTGATTTGCCTGAGGTCATCCAGGCAGTGGGTGGTGAAGGTCAGCTTTTTGTGTGCTTCCCAAAGCCTCTGGGAAACTGAACCACAACTCTGCTGTTCACTCTCCTTCTAGCATCAGCCCTTGCATGAAGCGTTTCCTGCCTTCTTTGGCTCGAATTATCTACTTCTCAAGGCCCTTGAGAAAGTGGCACAGAAAGCCCTGACCTGCAGAATCTAACACACATCTTTGTTTCAACTCCTGGGTCCATCTGGGCCTCGGGCAAGATCTCTTGAAAATAAAATCAACTCAGTCATGGGATCCACCCATGTGAATACCAAGGGGTTGAAAGAAACCTCTCCTGTCTCACAATAGAAAGCAAGAACTGAGAAACTAATTTCAATGTGCACTAAAACCTCCTTCAACCATTATGCAAAATGCACTGCTATGGCTAGGCACCAGGCAATGCACTTGGGTGTGCATTTTCATTGACTCTTATTAAGTGACTGTGCACTGTAGGCATTATTGGCCTTCATTTTTTTTTCAGAAGGCAAAAGTGAGCATTTCTCTTTTTTTTTTCCATTAGGTCATAAAATCCATGAAGACATGGATTTGATCCATGTGTTCATCCCAGTGAAATATTGTCCATAGCACAAAATAGATGCCTAGTCCATAGTTTTGAATAAATGAATGAGAATAGGCCAATTAAACCAACTACTTAAGACTGTAGAACTTTAAAGAGGGGGTAGGAAGGGACTTTCTGGGACTCTCATGCCCAGGTCAGTTTGACCCCAAACTCCATAGTCCTTCCATTATACTATATTACTTCATTTGGGAACAGGGAGAGATGCGATTAGAATGTCTGGCCCTAACCCTCCTCAGTTTACTGAGATGAAATTGAGACCAGGAGAGAAGTGACTTTTTGAAGGTATCCCAGGGCACTCATACCAGATCTGAAAATTCCAGTCTCCTGGCTCCAGTTTCTTTGTACTTTCTCCCACCCATTCTCTTAGCACAGATGGAGAAGGCTGGGTAGTACAAAGACCAAGGGCAATAGTCCCAAAGTCAAACTCAACCTGTAATCCAAGCATCTCTCTTTGAAGTCTATGATCTCAGACAAAATGCCTCTGAAGATGTAAGTATCTAATCTGTACAATGGGGCTCATTAATGAGACTTTATATGAAATAAACGTGTTTGAAGATTCTATGACACAATCCACCCAACATGTTCAGGATAATGTCTCATCTATAGAAAGCACTCAATAAATGTTAGCAGTCTTTCATTTATAATTAAAGTGCTATAATTGCTTTTCTGAACCTTGGTTTTCCCATGTGCAAAATGAGATAATAATAGTACCTGCCTGACAATTGTTTTCCTGAAGATTAAATCACATGATAGTACTCAAAATGACACCTGGCACATAGTAGGCACTAAACGAAAGTAAACTATTTTTATGACTATTATTATTATTAATTCTATGTCTGCTGGCATTGCAACAACTGACACTTTAGACTGAGTGAGCAATGCACTGAGTGACCTTTTCTATGGAGTCTTCTTTCTCTTCCAGAGGGAATGCTGGGAATGGATGGGACACTATTGGCTTCTTCCCACTCCAGATCTCCACCAGCCCAAGTAACTTCAAATCCTCCTTGGGAGGGGTCGGAAGAAAGCATATTCTCACAGTCCTCAGATCAGATAGTGCAAGGACCTGGCATATCCCCCTTGGTATCTTTTACATTTTGCTTATTATGAGGTTTTCTTTCCTTATATTTTTTCCCTTCTCCTGATGATTTAAGCTCATTTTGAAAACAACAGCCTGCTCAGCAGCATCCAAGGCCTTGTTTCAGTCCTGTGACTGGAGATTTATAAGGGGAAACAAAAGCCTCAAGTGTCTTCTGACAGTCATCTTAGCATAAGAATAATCATAGCTACTGTTTCTGAAATGCCCTGTGGGTATGGGGCAAATTACTTACTATGATGGTGGTTAATTTTATGTGTCAACTTGAGTGGGCCTTGAGGTGTCCAGATATTTGGCCAAACATCATTCTGTTGTTTTCCTGGGAGGGTGTTTTGGGATGAGATTAACCTTTAAAGTGGTAGACTAAATAAAGTAGGTCATTCTCCCTAATGTGGGTGGGCATCATTCACCTGAATGAGCGGCAAAAAGATGACCCTCCCCCGAGTTAGAGGGGATTTGCCCTTCCTGATTGTCTTTGAACTAGGATATTGGCTTTGTCCCCATTCCAAGATTCTAACTGAAATATTGGCTCTTCCTGGGTCTTGAAACTGTTGACCTTCAGAAAGGAACTCACCATCAGCGTTCCTGGGTCTCCATGTTGCCAACTCACCCTGCAGATCTTGGGATATGCCAGACTCTGTAATCATGTGAGCCAATTCCTTATAACACACACACACACACACACACACACACACACACACACACACACACACACCTGTTGGTGCTGTTACTTTGGACAATAGTGACCAACACATTTAGTATTTTATATCCTTAACACAACCCTGTGAGGTAGGTAGCATCCTTCCCATTTCGAGTTGAGGCCAGGATGGCTTTTTCTTGGTCACATGAATAGTAAGTGGTAGGATCATAATGGACGTCTTAGTCTGACTCCAAGTTCTCTGTGGTACCTGTGACATACTGCCTCTCAAACAGAAGGGGAATACTCAAAATTGACATGATCATTAAAAATAGGAAACATGGATAAACTTCGACAAATTGAAAGGATTGGAGGTTTGATAACTACATGTTGTATGGTGTCCTGAACTGGACGCCGAACACAAAGGCGACATTAAAGGAAAAACTAGAGAGGGTCACCACTTAATACAGCAAGCAACTCTTGATCATGGGGTCATGAGGTCAGGCCCCACATTGGGCAAATAGCCTACTTAAAAAAAAAAAAAAAGGAAAAACTAGTGAAATTCAAATAAATTCTTGAGTTTGGTAAGAGTACTGCACCAGTTTTGTTTTCTCAGTGTTGACAAACATATCACAGTAAGTTGTTAAAAATGGGGAAAACTGGATGAGAGGAATATGGAAAACTTCATAACATCTTTTTAAGTTTTCTATAAGTTTAAAAGCATTCTAAAACTGAAAGTTTATATTTAAAAAAGGACGTCAAAGAGGATCCTGGGTGGCTCAGTCCGTTGAGCATCCAACTTCGGCTCAGGTCATGATCTCAAGGTTTATGGGTTCAAGCCCTGTGTCAGGGGCCTGCTACAGATTCTGTGTCTCCTTCTCTCTCTCTCCCCCTCCCCCACTTGCATTCTCTCTCTCTCTCTCAAAATAATAAATAAACATTAAAAAAAAGGACATCATGTTGGAATATGAGAATAGTAAGATACTGTGCTATAGGGATTTCACTTATATATATCAATATCAATGTATATGTATTTATATGTATATGTATTATTAAGTACATAGTAAATATAAATGCTATATGTGCATATATTTTTGAAAGGTTGAATTATTTTATTTTATTATATTTTTTTAAAGTTTATTTATTTATTTTGAGAAAGAGAGAGTGACAGCATGGGAGGGACAGAGAGCAGGAGAGAGAGAGAGAATCCCAAGCAGGCTCCACACTGTCAGTGCAGAGCCCAACATGGGGCTCAAACCCACAAATCACAAGATCATGACCTGAGCTGAAATCAAGAGTCAGAGGCTCAACAGACTGAGCCACCCAAGTGCCTCTTGAATTATTTTATTTTACGGAGTAGGAAATCGAAATACAGTTCTGACATATATAACTGAATTTTTTATCTGAGCTGAGATTTCAGAGTATGACTGTGTGATTCTCAAGCTGTGTTCTTTCTTCGCAAAGTGCCCGGACTATCAACAAGGAGCAGGAGAAGTCCTTGTAGTAATAATGGTTAGACACTTAATTCTTAGCCTTTGTTTCCCCTGTTCTTGTTATTAATCTAGAGAACTAGGGAGAAGAGCTGTCTGCCCAGAAGAGTCAATATCTGTGGTCCTTAACATTCAGTTAATCCAAGGAAGTATGAGTGATTTTGCCTGTAAAGTACAGAGTACATGTCTCTTTAATCAGATCTGCCTCTTAATGTCCTAATGGGCAGACTATCTGGGATCATTAATGTCTGTGATGTATTTAATGTTCATGTTAGCGAAGGCCAAATGTGAGTGCATTTTTAACAAACCCAATCAACAAATATAATCATATCCACTCTAGAAATGTCCAAGCCATTATCCTGTTAAGAAACCATAAAACAGAATGTCATGCCTTATAGAGTCAGAACATAGAAATCTGGTCTGCCGCCTCTTCAGCAGAGAGAGGGTTGTTTACTTAGGTTCAGAACTAACAATGCAACATTCTCTCATCAAAACGAGTAGCAAAATTAAAAAAAAAAAGCCATCTCTACTTTTGGAAGAATTGAAATATAATTGTCCCAAATTATATTGGGGGGATGAGGGAAATCCATAATGTGAAAACTTGTTCTTTAAAGAGGGAGTATCTAAAAGGGAAGAGGAAGTTTCCAGGAGGGAGTTTAAGGCTGATGACAGCTTTGCCAAATACCCCAAGGCAAAGGCTGGCAGCCTATTTTACAGTAGCAATTCTTTCAGAGATTAAGGTGATTTCTACTGAGAGTGACTGTCTTCATTTATGAATCACACAAAGAATACTTATACCCATTCACGAAGTGAAAGCCAGTGTGGGAGACAAAGCTAAAGTTTCTGGACCATATTGATGGTTTAAGGACAAGATATATTTGGCTCTTTGAAGTCAGAATTCCCCAGAAAATATTGGCTATGACATCATTCCACTGGGCATGGCCCACTGACAACATCGATAATAGAGGGCCCAATCCCTAATCATAAAGCAAAATCCAAATGGCTCTGGAAACTGAAAATATTTTTGTAATCTGATGCACACTCATTTGATGACTAAATTTGACCTGAATTAACTTGAGGCTATTTATAATATTTCTTACTCTCATTTAGAGTGAATCTTCATGAATTTTACTGTAGAAAAATGAATATATTTAGTTACAGAGAGCTACCTTAGATCCCTCTGGTATCTCTCTGGGGTATTTAACACACACACACACACACACACACACACACACACACACACACTATTTGAATTACATTATCTCCCTAAAAATTCAAAATATCTGAATTCAAAATAGTTCAGACCCTATGGGCCTCAGAGAAGGAATTATGGCCATGAAGCAACATCTGTTTGTATACGCTCATAAGGTATATGCTCAAGAAATGGTTGATATTTTCTTAGTGTGTACATGATCTTGTTTAAGACTCATAGCCAGCCATTTGAAGTACTTAGTTATTTAGTCCCACTTGTGAATTGGAAACTGGGGCTTAGAACTAATAAATCCCTTATCCTAAAAAGAGATTCTTAGTTCCTACGCTATGCTCTTTACCAGTATCTTCTAAATGGCATAGATGCCATTTAAAGGCACTATATGAAACGCAACCTGAGAAATACATTTCCTTCTTTTCTCTTCCCCTGAATTGTTGGTCATTACCTATATCAGTTTTCTTCAGCTGCAGCTACTGAAGGTCTGCAACCAGAAGACAATTATTTAAAAACTAAATCTGGAGTGCAGGGCTTAGATGCAGGCAGTGGAAAACTGACTATCTGGGGGCAGATGGTGGCGAGAAGCCCCTGATTTGTAGCACCCTCCAGTTTCAGGGTATAAATTCTCCGACCATGGTCAATTTTAAGCCACCCTGTATTAACAACTGGCTCACAAAATTTCTCAATATTTAACCGTCGGCTGTTAAGCTGATACAAGCTAGCTAGCTCCAGCTTACCACTGGGACCAGATTACTCTTCAGAAATCTAAGGTGACTTCAAGAAAGACTCTTCTCTCTTGAAAGCACCTAGAGTATCCAAGGAAACTTTTTCTCCAGTCCCTATGTGTTTACTGAAAATTCTTATGGGGAGTAAACTTGTTCTGCAACTCAAGGACCATTAAATGGGGACCCACTGTACATTAGGCCCTAGGAAGAGCATTGAGGTTGAAAAGATGAGCAGATTACATGGTTCCAACCCTCAAACTTTTTACATACTTGTAAGCAAGATAGCCAAGTAAGATGATTGTGATACAATGTGAGGGTTGGACTTTGATCAACATCTGTTTACCTGCCTTCTGTTTGTTCCTTTCCTCAACCGCATAAGACATCTTGGCTTCTCACATGTTATCGAAATAAATCCCACTGGAAATCCAACACTATCTAACTCTTGTCTGATGACCAATAAGGAGACTGTCCTTAACTCTCACAGTAACCTATAACTTCCCTGGCCATGCCATTGGACAGACTGTATCAACCTGCATGCACCTGGGGCATTATGATTTAATTCCTCCTGGGAGAAAAGAACAGTCCTACTATCAGATGAGTTCTCTTAGTACTGGCTCTGCTATTCCTAGATGAATTATCCCATCTATCTGCCCTCTGGGGAAATTTCAGCAAGGCCAGGAATACATACACATTGCCTTTCTCCTTTCCTTCCATTTAACCAGTAAGAATTTACTGAGTACCTATCATGTGCTAGATACCCTGCGAGGCTCTTGAGACACAAAGATGAAAATTATTGTGCCTGCGCCTAAAGGAACAAACATTTCGGTCTGGAAGATAGATGGTAAGCAAACAATTGCAAAAAGGGGCTGTAAGGGCCTTAATGGAGGGAGGTATTGCCCAGATCGGGGCTTATAACAGCAGTGTTTAAGGGGACACTGAAACTTCAAAAAATAAGAGACGTTCGACCTGGATTTTGAATGAGGAGACATAGCCCTCCACGTGAATGATGGTGGGGATAGCATGGAGAAGTATGACAATCCATGCAGCGGGAAGGATGGGTACAAGGGCCAGGGAAGCCTGTAAGCTCAGAGGAGCACAGACTGAGTTCTGTGTAAAGAGACAGGTATAAGAACAGGAAAACAATGTTTTCTGTTTTAGAAATCTGTAGTGTATATATATATATATCTGTATATCTGTATATATCTGTGTATATATCTGTATGTATGTATTATATATATATATATCACTCAGACCTGGTGAACTCGGGGCATATTTGTAGCTTTGGCAACTGGCATGCTGCCAGGTACAGAATATTCAATGATTACTGAATAGAATAAATTACTATTAAAAATAGAGGTATAGGGTGTCTGGGTGGCTCAGTCGGTTGAACATCCAACTTCAGTTTACATCATGATCTCATGAGTTCATGATTCAAGTCCTGCATGTGGCTTGCTGCTGTCAGTGCAGAGCTCACTTCAGATCCTCTGTCTCCGTCTCTCTCTCTGCCCCTCCCTCATTTGCACATACTCTGTCTCAAAAATAAACATTAGAAAATAAATAAAATAAAAAGAGATTTATTTATACATTCTAATAAACCAGGTAAATTTTTAAAAAGTAAATAGAATATGTAAAATCACTCAATGCCAGGGGCACCTGGGTGGCTCAGTCAGTTAAGTGTTCAACTTTGGCTCAGGTCATGATCTCATGGTTTGTGAGTTTGAGCCCCACATCAGCATCTATGCTGACAGCTCAGAGCCTGGAGCCTGCTTCAGATTCTGTGTCTCCCTCTCTCTCTGCCCCTCCTCTGCTCACGCTGTGCTTCCGCCTCCCCCCCAAAAAACAAATAAACATTTAAAAAATGCTAAATCACTCAGTGCCAGACAGAAAACCTCTGGATACTTCTGTAAGGAAAAGTATTCAGTTCTGTGATCAACTGTATGCCTGGAGCTTGAAAATTATAGTTTAGATTCCCACATTCCTTATTTGAGCAGAAATTGTTCTATTTCCTGGGACAATCTTGATGAATTTGTGGAAAATTTTGTGATCTCTTTGAAGAGAAAAACAAATCTAAACAGAGAAAACCGTCTTGCTAATATGCACTAAATTCAGAAAAGCCACTAAAACTTGAGTGTGAAGACGTACCATTTTTCCTGAGATAATCCCAATCCATGGCTGTTACTTCTCCTGGTTTAAGATATCAGTAGCACCACCTTTCCCAATTAGAAATGTCATGTATCGAATACTAAGTTCTTTGCTGAAATTCTTTTTTTTTAAATATTTTATTTATTTTTGAGAGAGATAGAGACAGCATGAGCAAGGGAGGGGCAGAGAGAGAGAGAGGCACAGAATCTGAAACAGGCTCCAGGCTCTGAGCTGTCAGCACAGAGCCCGATGCGGGGCTCAAACTCAGGAACTGCGAGATCATGACCTGAGCCGAAGTCGGACGCTCAACCCATTGAGCCACCCAAGTGCCCCTCTTTGCTGAAATTCTGACTGATAAATCATTTAAAAGAAATGTGGTATGCACAGATCAACGTAGAAGGATGCTCCTCTTGGAGCATAAATGTCCAGCAATGCAGGATGGGCTGGATTAATAATGGGTATCCCCACATGGAATAGTGTATCACTATTAAAAATAATGATGTGGATCTTTATTGACCTACATGGAAAGATGCACACGATATATTGTTGGACATTAAGAAAGGCAGGTCTCATGGTAGTACATTTTATTATTTTCTTCTTCTAAAAGAGAGAGATGGTAGGGGGGAGAGGTTTGAAGGCAGTTACAGCTGTATTTAAACCTCTGCTCCATTTCATGGCTGCAGTGACCAACCCAGGTCATTTAGTCTTTCTGACCATCGGATTCCTTTGCAGTAAAATGAGCTAAGAATAATAGTCACCTCTTGACACTGTTATGATGAAATGGTGTACTTTAATGCATTTTGACACAGTGGTTCTCAAACAGGGGTGGTTTGGACCCCCAGGAAACTTCACATCTGATGAGCTGCAGGAAAGCCCCATAACCAAGGATTCTCTGGTATCTAATAAGACTAGTGTTTCTAATAAGCTAATAGTGATGTTCTTTCCATGATAGGATTCAATGTGTCTGTCTCTTCGTATGTGTTTTCATTGTATTTACCTTTAGTTTGTATTATTGTCTGTGTTGAATACAGACTGCTTGGGTAATAGAAAATAAATAAAAATAACATTTCAACACCAGTTTTCAATATCGATATTTTAAATGACAACAACCATGAATAGGTCAAACAGAAGCCCCTTGAAGTCAGAGGTGAAATCTCATCTACATAGGGCAAGCCTAGCATATAATAATAGGCTTATTATTTGATAGCGGCTGCTCACGTGAATTCATATACACAAAGCAATAGTGCTAAGAAAGGGAAAGAAAGCTAGCTTGTATGACTAGATGAATTTTTGTTAGCACTCTAACAAATGGTGATAGACTAATTTGGAATCAGTACCTTAAAAATATGTAAATTACACTGCTAATGTCCTGTCTGGAAACAGTTGGTCCACAAGACATTTGTCTCCTATGATGCACTGTCACTGACTGCCACCCCCATGTACCAAATAATCACACACATAATTTTTAAAGGCTGAAAAGTTCAAATGTCTCCACAAAATAAACATCTTGAAGGTATAGAGTGTTTTCTGTGTATTTATATCCCTTATTCTACAGTGTTTATTCCTCTCTCTGGTTCAACAATGTTGTTTCATATCCCTGCTGAATCATCTGTCCCAAAATATGAAAAAAGAGCTCTTATCTCGGTGAGTCCTTGAGTTATGGTGTTAACTTGTGAAAAGTTAGGTGAAATTGAACACTTCTGAAGCTCCAAGTCCTTCTTTGTAAACTGGGGATTAAAACATTTATTTCATAGGGTTGCTCTGACAATCAACTGGAACAGTGTCTTAGAAGTGTTATATAGGGGCGCCTGGGTGGCTCAGTTGGTTGAGCGTCATGGCAGGCTCTGTGCTGATAGCTCAGAGCCTGGAGCCTGCTTTGGATTCTGTTTTACCCTCTCTCTCTGCTCCTCCCCTGCTCACACTTTGTCTCTCTCACTCTAAAAAATAAATAAAAATTTTTTAAAAAGTGTTCTACAAAGTGCAGGGCACTCAGTGAGTGTAGTAGCTGTTATCTTTTGTGTTTCCAAAAGAGGACCATTTTGCGAAACACCACAGGTGCACTGAGAATCAAGCTCTCTTATAGTCATGTACATGGGCGGAATCGTGACCGCATGTTCTCTGAAAGATGCTGTGGTGTCATGGGTCTACAGACCCCAAACAGCAAAGCCAATTTTAAATGTAATGGTCAACTTGGTGTCAAGGTGAAGCTCTTCTTATAAGCTATCTTTCCAAACTCCTCATGCTCCTTTCCATCTGTATTCCAGAGATTATTTTTTTCTACTTCTCCTCATGCATCATTGGCAGCCATACTTTGGATAATGCTGGGATACTTTGTGGTCCTGAGGAATCTCTTCCTGCCTGATTTCATAAGATCTATCAAGCAAACCCTTCATGGTTCTATCATTGAATAATCAATCAAATAAAAAACAATTGATCTGCTGCAAGCATGTCAGCAACATATTGATCGTCTCATTGAACTCTGCTCAAATGCAACAAAGCTGAGGAAACTCATCGCTGCGTTGAGAAATGGGCAAATGAAGGACCCTGTGCAGAACTTTTCCCTTTCTCTTTCTTAATCATTGCTGTTATTTTATAAATTGATTTTAAGGCTGTTAACATATGAATCTGTATCACCGTGTCATGATGGAAAGAACTGGGTCAAGGTTTCCTTTTGGCCACTTGTCTGTGTGAACATAAACATGCTTCTTTACCTCTAGCGGTCCATAAAACAGGAATCATACTGAGTGTTTCCATGGAAAAGCTCTATGTGATCATGTGGAAGCCAACATAAAGCATAATTAAGAGCAAGTGTTTTGGAGTCAGTGACATTGATATGGATCCTAACTGTGCAATGTCATTGCTATAAGATCTTGGGCAATTGTCTTAACTTGTTTTTATCTTAGTTTCCTTACCTATAAAATATCTCGGTAACAATTGGTTTTATTATTCCTGCCTTTTGAAATCCCTCTTATTATCCCTTCTTTTTTATGTTTTCCAGGGTTACCTTTTCCATTTTATTTCATACATGCTGAGCAGCTACACTGCATTAAGCAGGCAAAGCTGGTTGTCCACCAAAACCCAAACTCCAAGACTAACCCATTTATAAAACCCCCAGTGTTAGCTGGGTGTATGGTTTCCAAACTACAGACTGAATTTCTAGGTCCCTTCTATAGATAGATGTAGTAATGTAAGTGCTACCCAATGGAGTGGAAGAAGTCATATGGGTAGTTCCCAAGTATTTGTAAGACAAAGAGGTATGTTCTTTTCTGCACGCTTCTTCCTTCAGGATATTTTGTGACTATTTATGTGAGCATTTTGGCTGGAGCTGAACCATGAGCTTGAAGAGAAAGTTGAAAACCTTGATCTAGAAGTTGGAAAATGAGCGTGGAGGGTGGCAGTGTAGAAAGAAGAATTCTGGGACTTTGATAATTAAAGACTCACCACAGAAGTCCTGGACCCTCTATCAAGATTTATAGCTGAGAATGAGAAACACAGTCATGCTTTATTAAATTCACTGCTAATTGGGGTTGAGGAAAAATCACGTGATATACCGATAGGTATCACCTTGGTACCATGAATCAAGTTATTTCCATAGTTTTGGCTGGGAAAATGCTCAGGGTTAATAAATAGCTGGGATAATAATCTATTTGCCTGGGTACAGGACTATCCTTACCCATCTTCCTTTAAATCTACTGAATGAGTAAATAAATAAATACAGATTAGAAAAAAATCCAGTAAGTGAACTTACTGTCCTCCAGCTTAGTTTATTTCAGAACAATTTTAATTCAACTCTTCTCCCAGGAGTCTCTGGGAATTCAGAATGTGTCACGTATGTTTCAGCAATACTTCAGCAACACAGAGTGTGAGAAAAAATGCAGCACTGAGGATCAAGAGACCGGGACGCTGCCCTGCTCCTTCCTGAATGAACCATGGGACTTTGAGAATTCTTTTTCTGAGCTTTAGTTGGTATCTCTGAACTATGTACATCATAACACCAACACTTGTGTAACATGAAAGGTTGTTTATAGGGTAGTAGGTATGCCAGGATCTTGAAAACTTAAAACTTGGAATATTTGCAAGGTATTATTATAACTAGTTCCATTGATGGTTGATGTTGACTCAGAGGTTCCGAGGATGAGAACCACCAAAGGGTGTTTCGGAAACTAAAAGTCTGTCGATATGCCAGTTGGCAGTGCATTTTACAGGGATTGAGAATATGCATTTATGCACTTGGGTCTGCCATTCACACCTGCCCCAACCCAATCCCTGCCCTCTGAGGAGACACAAGCCTGTTATTCATCATAGTCTTCTCATGCCACCAAGAATGTACCGCTGCTCCAGCCCATTGAAACAGGCGGCTGGTTGGCAAAGCCATCAGACACCTGTTGAGGCTGAGTCATTCCTAGTCACAGGATGTGCCTCACTGCCTGGGTGTAGAGTGTTCAGTTAAGGATGAGAGCCCTGGCTAGCCCAATCTGGTGCAGCTGATGCTCTCATTCATTGGCAGCTTTTAGGGGAAACCAGAGAGCCATGGTCTAATTTCACTTGCTCCTCATCTTCTCTTTTGACAGATGGGTGTTCGCAGTAGACTGGTCATGCACATTCATTCAGGCTCAGGAGCCTTACAAGGAATTATCTTGGGCTTGAAGGAAATCAACTGTCTCATGGAAATTAAAGTGAGGAGTGGATACGGTGCCTCCTCGGGTCCCTGACACTTTCTTCCTGAATATTCAGCTTTGCTCATGCAGCTCGCAAGTAAAGGTCCAGGCCATGATGTCTGTTCCAGAGCCAGTAGGCTTTCTAGACAAAAATTGGTTCCTTAGTCCATCAACTCTTGATCCCAACTGGCACTTTTGTATGTGTTAAATTAATTCATGAGTATTAGAGTTTTTATAGGAAACCACTGGTCATCAGTCCTGGACTTTCTGGGACAGTCTAAATAATTAAGCCCTTGTCACATCTGCCTCTCCAGAATTTCTGTCTAGAGAGAGTTTGGGAGTTACAACACACCTGCAAGAGGAGAGCAGTAAGTTTGTCAATTAGTTTCCTATGGGTTTTACATAATAGTGAGAAAGAGACATCTCCAAGAGTGGTCCTTACTTTATTACTGACATTGCCTCTCTCTCTACAGATGTCAAATTTACTGAAATACAAAAATAAAATAAGAGTAAATAAAATTAGCTTTGTTACTGACAAAGCAAGGTTAGAGGATGCAGTAACAGCTTGGAGCGGTGTACAAAATAAACCTTCCTCCTCCTTTCCTGCTGAATTAGACGCGGCAACCCAGTCCCAGACACAGTAGTGGGACATGCAGGGTTTTGCTCACAGAACTGCAGCCTGAGTCGGGCAGCTTGCCTCAGCAGGGGAAGGTCTGGCCTGTGGGCAGGCAGGACTCATAGAAGAGATCCAAAAACAATCACAAAGTGACTCTTTTCAGAACCTCTAATGTCTTGAATGGAGGGGAATACATCAGAGATAAAGAGAAAGGCAGAAGTTCTTGATTCAATATTTGGGAGAAGGCAGAGGCTCCTGTTTTACAAGGCCAGTGGTAATGCTGGGCAAGAAAGAATATGGCTATTCCTACAGTGGCCAGGCTTAAATCAAATGGCTGCCATAGTATGGGGTGAGTGGGAAAAACCTTGGATTTAGACTAGATGGAACTAAATTTAAACCCAACGTCTATCACTTACTAGCCTTGAAGTAATCTGTTTACCTTTGTGTGACTTGATCTCTTTCCAATATAAAGAGGGGGCAGAGATTCCAAAATGTCCTTCAGAGGGAGTGGGGTGAGACGCTGTGTGGTTGAAGCGATGGCTCTGGAGCCTAAAGGACATACATTTGTTTAGTTCTGGGTCCTATCTTTCCTGAACACCTAATTTTATATTTACAAAATAGGATTAATATCTTCTAGCTTGTAGGGTTACTTTGGTGAGAGTATATGTGAAGAATTTAATACATAATAAATGCTAAATAAATAATTGTCGATTAAAAAACAAAGAATTGCTGTTCGACTTTAGTAAGTCATTGCCAAATTATGGAGATATTATGATTTATAGTAAGAAATATAGATTTGTCTTGGTCTTTGTGGCACAGAGCTCCTAAAACTCTTAGAATTTAAGTGATGGGGGTGGTAAAGGTGTCTTTTGTCATGCTAATGAGGTGACTTTTGGAAGCCCCTGGGTAACCATAGGAAGAGGGCTGGTCACCCCGTGAACCAACCATGTAATTAGAGAGTTGGAATATTCAATCTTATCCCCCGACCTCCAGGAAGTAGAGGTTGAATTAATCACCAACAGCCCATCACTTAACCAGTCGTGACTATGAACAAAACCTCTATAAAAACTCTAGAGGACAGGGTTTCAAGATCTTCCAGGTTAGTGGTGCAGATTTGGGTGCTAGGGAGCACCAGAGAAGGCACAGAAGCTCCACATCCTTTACCCATAACTTGCCTTGTACCTCTCTTACATCTGGCTGTTCCTGAGTTATATCCTTTTACAATAAGCCAGTGATCTGGTAAGTAAAATATTTCATTGCATTCTGTGAGCCTCTCTAGCACATTAGCTAAACCCAAGGAGAGGGTGGTGGAAACTTCTGATTCCTAACCAGTCTATCCAAAGCACAGGTAGCAACCTGGGCCTGCAATGGGCATCTGAGCAGAGGGCAGTCTTGTGGGACTGAGCCCTCACCTGTGGAGTCTGATGCTACCTCTGGGTAGGAAGTGTCAGAATTGAGTTGAATTCTCAGACACCCTGAGAATTGCTTGTTGGCGTGAGGAAACTACCTGACCCACCCCCAACACATACATTGGAGTTGAGTCCAGAAACCTCAAAGAGAGAACTTACATATTATGAAAAATGCTATTAATAAGATAAGGGAGGGTTTGCTCATCCAGTTATTTGTAAGGCTGTAAGTGTAACAATGCCTTTTTCTCCAGCTATCATTGTCTACATTTACCATTCACAGTAGCATGATGTCTACCAAATTTTAAGATTAAACTGAATTATCACAAGAAATATCTGAGCATGACATACAAAGGCTTCTTCTAGTCCCAAAGGAGTCATACCCTTGATCAGTTAAAAGTGATAGAATCTAGGGGGCATCTGTGGGGTTCAGTTGGTTAAGTGTCCGACTCTTGCTCTTGGCTCAGGTCATGATCTCATGGTTTGTGAGTTCGAGTCCTGTGTCCGGATCCCAGCTGACAGCATGGAGCCTGCTTGGGAGTCTCTCTCTCCTGATCTCTCTGCCCCTCCTCTACTCATGTTTATGCTCTCTCTCTCTCTCAAAATAAATAAACTTTAAAAATGTTTAAAAGATTAAAAAACAGTGATGGAGGCTTCTTGAGGAATCTGTCCCTTGTTCCTCTCAAACTCACTCCCCTCACACGAGACTTGGGTTCACACCTATGAGGTGAAGGGGATGATTGAAGAAACATGTGATTTTTATATTTTAAAAGAGAACACTCATGGGGCTCCTGGGTGGCTCAGTCGGTTAAACGTCTGACTCTGGGTTTCAGTTCAGGTCATGATCTCACAGTTGGTGAGATGTAGCCCTGTGTTGGGCTCTGTGATGACAGTGTGAAGCCTGCCTAGGATTCTCTCTGTTCTCTGTCCCTTCCCTGCTTGTTCATGTGCAAGCATTCTCTCTCTCACTCTCTCTCTCTTTCTCGCTCTCACTCTCGCACTTGCTCTCTCTCAAAAATAAACAAACTTAAAAAAACAAAAGAGAACACTCATGAGAATTATCTATGTATCAAACATTAAAAGCAGAGATGGTTAGTGAAAAGTACTGGGCTCCCAAATACTGCATGTTCTCAGCTCCAAAGACCCTCTAGTCCACGGGAAGCTTGATAAACACCAACCATCATATTATTCAAAAGGGTAGTTTATGCCCAAGTGAATGAGTCCATCCAGGAGATAGTAATCCTTACTTTAGTAGAGACATTCAGGTATGTGTAAGACATATAGATCACCATGTCTGAAAATAAAATATAGACCCCCCTGTATAAAAATGGCATAAAAACTAGAATGCTGACTCAGAAAAGTCTATAGTTTCTAAATTATTATGTAACATATATTTTAGGTGAAGCCAAAGTCTGAATAAAACTTAAAATATAAACTCTATATAGGCAGAATTATACCTACTTAGTAGAGGTAATGGTATATGAAAGGCCTTAAAATATTTGTTGAATGAATGGATAAATCAATGATATGATGAATCGATAATTATAAGGTAGAACCAATGACATTATTTTCTTTCTTAATGACAGGTTCTACTTTGATAAACTTCTCTATCCCTGTGGGTTTCAATAGTATGTCAATGATTTCCAATCCCTCTACAGAATTCTGGACATCTGTATATAATTATTTATCTGAAATTTCCAAAGGATGTCTGGTGTGAATCTCAAAGTTAACATGGCCAAAAGAGAACTCTGTGCCCTGGTCCCCTTCTTCAAGATATTCTTCCATCTATCTATTCCTGTTGTCCGTTGCTGCATAAAATAAAATAGACCTCTTTGTATAAATATGGTATGAAATAGTCCCAAGCATAAATAACAACCTTGAGATTTGGTGTCTTAAGACACCAGCAACTTTTTTTTTTTTTAACACATTTACAATTTGGGAAGGGATTGACAAGAATGGCTTATCTCTGCTTCATGCATCATCAGGTGGGCAGCTGGACTAAAGGCTGAATGGTCCATTTCCAAGATGGCTCACTCACATTTGGCCAGCAAGTTGGTACTAGCTGCTAAGCTTAGCTGGTGCTGAGGGCCAGGGACTTTGGTTCCTCTCCAAGTGGGTTTTTCCATGTGGTCTATGCTTCTTCACCATATGGTGGCTGGGTTCGTAGGGGGATTATCCTAAGAGAGAACCAGGCAGAAGCTGTGTCACCTTTTATATTCTCTTCTCAGGAATCATATAGCATCATTTCTATAATGTCATTCCATATATCAGCTAAGGAAGTCACAGAAACCTGACAGAAACCATAGACTGTACCTGGGGTAGTATAGAGTTTCTAAACAAGCATTGAAATATTGTTGCAGCCATTTTTGGAAAATGTACCATGCTGTATCTTCACATATAAGACAAGGATACTGTTATTCTTCTAGTCAGTTGCTCAGGCCAAAAATCAAAATATTATCTGGGATATGTCTCTATTTTTTTCCACATTCACATTCACATTCACTTAATTAGAGGATCTTGTCAACTCAAAACATACTACACACCTGAAGTTGTCTTTATCTTTAGGACAATCATCCTCATCCAAGCTGCATTATCTCCCTCCCAGATGGTTTTAGCAGACTCCTAACTGATTACCACCTTCCCTTTTTCTGCCATTCCATTCCCCATACAGCAGCCAGGGTAATAATTTTTAAACATAATTCAGATCATATCCCTCCCTGCTTACAAAATCTCCAATGATGAAGTGCATCACAGCCTAGTGATAAGAGGAACAATTCACCAGGAAGATATAAAAATTTTAAATGTCAATGAATCTGATATCATAAGCACAAAATATGAAAAGCAAAAACTGACAAAATTGATTTGATTATTCTACACTCATGAAGGGAAATTTTTTTCATAGCTCTCATAGTAACTTATAGATCAGGCAGAGGAAAGGTATTAACGGCATATCCTTATAGCTGGATGGGCTATCTCATCTGAATTGTTAAGTTTATGCATATTTTTATGCATATTGAAAAGGTTGGGAAACACTGCCTTAGACTATCTTTCAGGTTAGTACGACACATACCAGAATGTCATTGCAGCAGTGTTTAGGATAGGGAACATTTCAAAATGATCAATATATCCATTGGCAGTAGAATCAAAAAAATTTCTACATCTACACAATGGATTGTATATGTGTATCAACATGGATAAATCTCACACATACAGTACTGAGAAAAAAAACAGTTGCAGGGAATATGCAATATGAAGTTATGTATGCAAATGTTAAACATCTGCCAAACAGTATTGTAATTATTCAAGGATTCTTGCATATGCCCTAAAAAACATAAAGAAAAACATGTCAATGAAAGCCACCAAATTCAGGTCAGGGATTAAGTCTTGGAAGGATGGAAGGGAAGAAGTGAGGAAGAGAAGTACAATAATGGGGTCATGAGGGAAACAAAGTGGATTTAGGTTGTGTGTGTGTGTGTGTGTGTGTGTGTGTGTGTTTCATTTCTTAAGGGCTATTGATGCATGGTTCTCATTATATTATTCATTGAACATTTTTGTTCATATAAAAAATAAAAAAGAAAGCAAGAAAGTTTTAGCTGAGAGCCTATAAAAGCACATGTGCGCACATGCACACAGCCCACAAACACACAAGACCACCCATGAACACATCTCCAGTAGCTCCCCATTGAGTCTCTTATTTCAGAGCACACATATGACCTCTGGACACGTATCAGACCCAACATCATACCACTGTCTCCATCTGTCTCCATGCCAGCATGTTCAGATTCTCTCACAGACCAAGTTCATTCTTGCCTTTTGAACTTGCTTTCTCCCCTGATAACGGTCTGCCTGATTCCTTACCATTTCTCCAAACTCAGGTAAATGTCACCTATTCAAACAGTCTCCTTGGATTCCCAAGCTAAAGTAGTCACTGCCATTCTTATCACTTCACCTTGGTTTACTTCTCCTCATAAGCTATATATTTATTGAAAGTGTTTCACTTATTATAGGATTGTTTCTTACTTGAACTTCCTTGTCTAGAACTTGGGATCAGTGAGAACAGGGACCTTACCTGTTCATTTCCAGCTGGTTTTCCAGTACCTGGAAGAGGTCTCATCCATTGAAAGCAAACCATAAATGAATGTTGAACTGCTAACTGAATAAAAGAAGGGTAGATAACCATTGGAAAAAGATACAACCTATTAATATTATGTTGTTATACTGGGAAAATTGAAATATCATTTTATTTTAAATGAAAAAAAGTTTAAATTCTGGTTGACTAGAGGTCTTACAAAAGCACTTTACTTCTGTGCATTTTTATATGTAAATTATAGAAGGCACTCAAGCATGGCCATTCCAGTCCCCAGCTGAGATAGGTGCACATTGTGATCTCATGGTAGAAACCCTTATTAGAAAACTATCTCATGTTCAGACCACCCACCCACTTTGTCTTTAGGGAATATGCTTCTGATTATGTGTATTGGTTAAAGCTTAATAGAGAAAACTTTTATGTAAAATAAGGAGGTTTTATCTTCAGGAAGGATTCCATGCAGGTCTTCCTTGACGTATGACAATAAACCAATGTTAGAAGTAAAAAATGTGAGTAATATCTCTAACCTACTGAACATCATAGCTTAGCTTCATTCACCTTAAATGTGCCCAGAACACTTACATTGCCAACAGTTGGATACACTCATCTAACATGAAGCCCATCTATAATAAAATGTTGAATATCTCATGTAATTGATTGAATACTGTACTGAAAGTGACAAATGGCTTTATGGGTACAGAATGGTTGTCAATGTATGGGTTGTGGACCCTCATGGTTGCTGGCAGGAGCTGTGGCTTCTGCCTACACTCAGCACTACGAAAGAGGACCATACTAACTATTGCTAGCCCCGGAGATCAAAATTCAAAATTCAGAGTATGGTTTCTACTGAATACATATTGCTTTTGCACCACTATTAAGCTGAAAACCATCATAAGTCAGGGATCATCTCTACGGTAAAATTTGGGGTCCTTGATTTCTACAAAAACACAGACAAAAGGAATGTGTATTCCAACTGTATTCCTCTGCCTTCAAGCTATACCTGCAGCCTAACCCGCGAAGGAAGACAGTTAATTGCACCTTTGAAACTGTATTGAAGAGCAGTTGATGATCCCTCATTCTAGCAGACTGTAAGCCACTGTACTATGGTCACTTTTAATTAAGTAAGTTCTCTCTAAGAGCTACCCTCAGTCTCTCAAGTTAGTGTGGCAATGGCCTCTATGAACAAACTTCCTGTGGTTAGTGATAGGTCTGCCTGTTTGTAGCCATGTGACCTTAACCAAGTTCCTTAATCTCCCTGTGCAAAATGGAGATGATAATGCTAGTATCCGCATCACCAAAATGTTGTGTAGATTAAAAAAAACTCCTGTACACAAAACACTTAGATCAGTGCCCAAAGCATAGCAAACACCGTGTAAGTGTCAGCAATAAATATCCTTACTCTATTAACTTTGGGACATTGGCTTTGACTTTTGTGATAACAAGTAAAGATGTAGACACCTTCACTCTTAGTTCATATAAGATTCTAAATAACTTGACTAAATCTCTTCTGGTGTCTGTTATATCTCAAGTGCAATACTGTGATTTATAACAAATATGTATTTGGTCAGTCAGTGACCAAAATATATTTCTCATATATATTTGGTCTTTGTCTATAGTTCCTGTCTCACCTCTCCTAAAACTGCTTGGAATTTTCTGTGTGGAGAGCAGAAAAGCATCTTTTGTTATGTTAATGAAGTGACTTTCAGAAAGCCTTTAGGTAACCTAGGCATAGGCTGCTGGTTGCCAGGAGAACCAATCTGTGATCAAAGACCTAGAATTTTCAGTCCTTCCCCCCCAACAGGGCAGAGAGGCTGGAGATTGAGTTCAATTACCAGTGGCCAATCCTTTAATCAATCATGCCTATGTAACAAAGCCTCCATAAAACCCCAAAGGACTGGGTTCAGAAAGGTTCCGGATTGGTGGACACAGGGAGTTTGGGGGCGGGTGGGGCATGTGGAGAGGAACAGAAGCTCCATGCTTTTGGACCTTTCCTTTTTTCTTTTTAATGTTTATTTATTTTTGAGAGACAGAGAGTGAGCAGGGGACGGGCAGAGAGAGAGGGAGACACAGAATCGGAAGCAGGCTCCAGGCTCTGAGCTGTCAGCACAGAGCCTGATGTGGGGCTCAAACTCACCAACTGCGAGATCATGACCTGAGCTGAAGTTGGACACTTAACTGACTGAACCATCTGGGTGCCCCGCCCTTGGACCTTTCCTTGTGCACCTCTTCCATCTGGCTGTTAACTGAGTTATATCCTGTTATAATAAACTGGTAATCTAGTGAATAAATGGGTTTCCTGACTTCTGTGAGCCGATCTAGCAAATTAATTGAAGAGAAGATGATGGAAACTTCTGGTTTATAGCGAGTTGGGCAGAAGTACAGGTAACAGCCTGGGCTTGTCACTGGCATCTGAAGTTTGGGTGGAGAGACAATCTGGTAGGACTGAACACTTAAGCATGGAGGCGGATGTGATTTCTGGGTAGATAGTGTCAGAATTGAGTTGAATGGTAGGAATCCCCCAAATTGCCCATCACCACATTGAAACTGGGTACAGAGCCCCAAAAGACCAGGCTCATTTTTTCATGATAGCAACAACATTATTAGAGTACTAATTTTGATTGCATAGTTTGTGGTAAGCAACTCCTTTTGTAATTTTCCAGTGCACTTTCAATGACTTTGATTAGGGTGGCTAGGGGCACTCCAAATTTGGCCCTGAACTACCTCTCTACTTTTAGCCCTCCTTGCTTCTCCCTTTATACCTCATGCCATTCAACTGTCCTTGGAAAATAGCGTTGGCAGATCATGGAAATTCCCCAAGAAGGTTGTACTGAATTGAATTCAAATGCTAAAATAATTGTGATATAAGTCCAATCATTTCTGGATTTTCCAGTTAGTGATTGTTTCCACATCTTTAATCATTTTGTCTCATCTCTGAATCTTTACTAAACTTTGACTTTAATTCTAAGCCATTTTTTATCTCTAAAGCAAGATATGATTGGCAGTGAGAAGAGTAGAGAAATTCCTTATAGCTCTTGTCTTGTTACTGTGAATCTACAACTTTTTGAGGTCTTAATTATTTACTCACACAATAAACGGTGCACATTTATCATGTGCCACCCTTAAGATGCACCAATTTGCAAAGACCAATCTCTCCTTATGGATTTCAAAATCTAATGGGAGAGAGAGACACAGCAGATATATGAAGAAGAGAGGGAAAGAGAATTTTAATTTACAAAAATGAGTGCTATGATACAAATAAACATAGTGGGTGTATAGGTAAAATTCAGAAGTTTGGAGGAGGGGCAACCCATCCCACTTTGGGTTAAAATAGGAGTAACGTGCCATATAAGACACATGGCTTCTCAGTAGAGAGGATTCCTCAAGGATTTGGGTGAAGGTGGTCCACACCAACAAAGGTAACATTTCAGACAAGATGAGTTATGTGTGAGAAGGCAACTCATTTGGAATGTGGGATTGTTGTGGACCGCTCATTCTGTTTTCCATTTTCCCAAAGGAAAATGACAGTAACTCATCCACCATGGAGAAGTAACATTCTGAAAGTTTATCTGGTCCAAAAGCCTAGATTAACAAATGAGCCACAGAGAGTCTCAGAGAAGGAAACTCATTTGTTCATCAGAATATGTCCACTCTGTTCCTAAACCCAGTCTCTTAAATAGAAGCCATTTAACTTCCTGCATCATACGCCATCCAGAAAGATGATTTTGTGTCCTTTCTTTCCAGGGATAACTGTTGGACCTACCTTAGAAGGCTGGAAACTGAAGTGGATTACCTTATCTGATATGCCTGTGTAATTAGGTCCTTCAGTCTAATAAGATGTTCTTAATCTGGATTTCCTCTTTATGTATTTATCCCAGAGGATCCAGACAACATCCAAGTCATGGTCCTTTTCAAATTTTTCCATTTTATCACCAACCAATACCTGGTCTTGGGACTCAAGATTCTTTGGGTATGTTAATAGAAATTTCAGATTATTTCATGTAACATATTTTAATGAGAACCTGGTGTGTGTCAGGCAAGTGTTTGTTGTGTAGCAAGAGATAAAGATCAAGTTGGCCCCAAAAGAGGGAACAAACATACTGTTCTTGTAGGGTGTTGCCATTTGATTTTGTTTAAAATCAAACAAAGGGTCCTTTCAGACAATGGATGGACTAAGAGCATCCGATGACTCAAAAGGTGAGGAGGGCACTTACTGGGATGAACACTGAGTGTTGTATGGAAACCAATTTGTCAATACATTATATTAGTAAAACCCAAAAAACAAAAGGTGGGAATCGGAGTGAGGACATCTTTTTTAAAAGCCCAGCCATTCTATGGATAAAGTTATGGCATCTCAAAGTTTTATTTACTGTCCCTGAACATTCATTTTTCTAGCTGGAATATTAATACCTACTTTTGGGTTGTTATGTGAATGTAATGAGATTACATATTTCTCTCAGGTCAGGTTCCCTAGAAGCAGAGCTTAAGACAGGGATTCCTCTACATGTGATTGATGGGAGGAGTACTCTTAGGATGAGCTGCTAAGGGAATGAGGAAAGCACCTTAGAGGAGGAGGGAGCTATACATGCAATAGCTATGTAGCCTAATCCTTTGGGGAGAACAAGAACACAGATTGTACCACAGAATCTGTCCTGACTTGAGAGAAGTGGTGGTTGTGGGAGAGGTCATGGTGCATCATGACCCCAGGATCCCCAAGGAGAAATGGCTTCATTAGCCCAATGAGAATCCTTTAGAGAATGTTGAAGGTGAAAGTCATGAGCTGAAACACCCATGACAGCTGGGGGTTGAGTACATCGACCCAAGAAGTAAAAAAGATCTCAGGGTACCTAGGTATGGCACCAATATCATTTGTGATGACAACTTTACAATGGAGACAGCAAAGGAAACGGGTGACTACAAAACAATGAACTAGATAGACGTAGCATAGAAGTGGGGGGTTTTCAGTGCTGTCTGCCCACCCTAGGTGAAGAGAGGCTTTTTGGAGGACAATGCAGTCCAATGCAGCTTCAAAAGATAAGCAGGAGGTAGCAAGGCAAAACCACATGTCAAATGTGGTCCTTAAAGGATTTGGCCAAGACCATCATCCAACAGACTTCTTGTCTCAGAGACCTATCTGATGAAAAGACAGAGGTTTCTGCTGGAAAAACCAATAAATTACCTTCTGAGTGTCTTCAGCACAACAAACCAAGATTTGATGCAGTGAATCCAGGGTGAAATTCACTTCTTCCCAGGCAGTCATCCACTCTATTCACGTTAATACTCTTCCAGCAGGGTCTAAGAAGAGCACACTGCAAATGCATAGATTGATATCAGCATGTGCTGGGAACCACTCCAAGCTAAGCCTTCAGCACTTTGCAGAGATGTATATGAGGCACAAAACAAAAGATATAGATCGGCTTGACCCTGGATGAAGGAACAAACATACTATTCTTGTGGGGGTGTTGCCATTTGATTTTGTTCAGGGGCTTCTCAGGCAAATGGATGGACAGAAAGTATCTGATGATTCAGAAGGTGGGAATCACAGTGAGGCCATCTTTTTAAAACCCCAGCTATTCTATGGATGAAGTTATGACACTTTAAAAATGAGAGCAAAAGGAAGAGAGATTAACTTCAATCTTCGACGCTTCCGACTAGAGAAAAGGCATTGATTCATCCATGAGATTGCTAATAGCAGGTGTGTCTTGTGTGATTTATGCCAACAAACAAAATTGTTTGGGCTGTAATCCTTTTCCATCTGTTCCATAACAGGGAGAGGAAACAGGAGAGGTCGTGAATAATTCTAGAACTTCCAAGATCTTTGTCACCCCAGAATATGAAAACCCCACTTCCCCCTTACTGACTTGGTGATCTCTTGAAGACAGAGGGGCTTTTGCGAGGAGGCAGTTTACTACCCAGATATGGAGTTTTTCTCATTTCTTGTGATCTGTGCTGTGAGGCATCCCAGACTTGAAAAGGAGCAGGGAAATTAAGCATTTCTCTTACAGGGGACATAATGAAAAATCACTTTGTTTCTCCTTTCCTCTGCTTGCATGGAATGGTGCCCAGGATTTCTCCTGAAGGAAGCCTCCTGTACAAGCCTGATCAGAAGCCTGGGGAAGAATAGCACCGGAGGACTGGAACAGAGAGAACAATAGGTTCTGCACATCCACTCAATAGGCATTTTTTGAGTGCATGTTATTTGCCAGGCATAGTGCTTTTTGATGAGGCTGAACTAATGAGCTTATTCTGGAACTTGGGAAGGGAAAAGTCCATTAAAAAAGGTATTTTGACTATGCAAACTGGAGCCACCGTTAGCTAAGAAGGAACTTCTAGGAGATGAGGTCTTCTTGATGAGAAAGACCAACAAAGCCGGAAGGAAGATTCACAGAACCAAGGTGAGAGCCTTTCCTCTGCTTGTCATCTGCCAGTGGACATAAACTGGCTATTTTTCCCACCTTCTCTTTCCATTGGTTTCTTCCCTTGGAGAATGGGGATAATGATACCTGTGTTTCCAACCCCACAAGGTTGCTGTGAATATTACATTAGATAATTTTGAAAGTACTGCATAAATGTTAATTTTTCTTTTATTTTATTACTGTTACTATACAAAACAAAACATAAAACTAGGAGATGGGGCGTGTGGGTGGCTCAGTCAGGTAAACATCTGACTCTTGATTTTGGCTGAGGTCATGATCTCATGGTCCGTGAGTTCAAGCCCTGCATCCAGCACTGTGCTAACAACATGTAGCCTGCCAGGGATTCTCTCTCTTCTCTCTCTGCCCCTCCCCGACTCATGCACTCTTTTCCCCTCTGTCTCTCTCTCAAAATAAATAAACTTTAAAAAAAAACATAGGAGACATATATATTCTGAGTGCTACTTAATACTTCAGTGGGTATGTTACTTTGAAATGAGTTTCTGGGGTGATATTTGAGCTGGTCCTTGATGAAGAGGTAGGCTTTCAGCAGGTAAAGGTATGAGATAAAGGTACGAGATAAATGTTTCATAGTTCCAATGAAAGAAAAAATATATATTAGTTTCCTCAGTCTGCCTTTAAAAAGTACTTCAACATGAATGGGGTAAATATTAATTTATTTTCTCACAGTTCAGGAGGTTGTAAGTCCAAAATAAAGGTATCAGCCAAACCATGCTGTCTCTGAAGCTTCTAGAGAAAGATCCACCCTTAACTCTTTCCAGTTTCTGGTGGTTGCTGGCAATCCTTGGTAGTCTTCGGCATATAGATCCATCTCTACAATCTCTGCCTCCATCATCACGTGGTGTTTTCTCTGGGTGTCTGCGTCCAAATTTCCCTCATCTTTTAAGAGCCCCAGTCATTGGATTAGGAAACTTCCTAATCCAGTACAACCTCATCTTAAATTGATTCCATCTGCAAAGACTCTATTTCCAAATTAGGTCAAAATCTCAGATATAGGGGGTTAGGATTTGAATGTATTTTTTGATGGGTGGGACACAATTCGACTCACAACATTATGTGAACAGAATTCAGAAGAGGGAGTACAAGATGAATTCAGAGAGGCAGTGAATAAATTGTCATGAGCACACAGAAAGTGCGATGATGAGCAGAGAACAACAATGTCAGAGCTGAACTATCAATAAATAAGCCTCCCAGGGTAGGAGCTGCGGGTTCAAGATGAATAAGACCACATGCTTGGATTAGAGACATTTTAGGTAGCATGTAATATCTTCCTGTGCAGAGATAACCACACTGTAGGTGGTAAGTGCTTTCATGGATGGTGATGGGTAGGATAGAGATGCTCTGGTAATGTAGATTATGCCCCTGCGCTCTGTTTTATTCATGTCCAGAACCTAGTCTAGTTTCTGATATAGAGTGGGCAGCAAATACTGTAGAATAAATGAATGAACACCTACTTTTATAGATAAAGAAACCAATTGTGAGAGAGTAACTTGTTGAAGGAAACAGCAATGATGATCATAAGGTTGGATCTTTGGCTACAAAACCCACAATCTATTGACTACTTCACTGCCTCTTCAAGATCTTCTTAACTCAGAATAGTTTATTGGTCCAGCCATTGTTGCCTGTTTTCCACCATACATTAAAATCAGATAATATGTGGCACCTTGTCTTCCTCAGACCACGAGGCAAGGTTATTCATTAAGCATGCCAGTTGACAGAGCAGTGGCCTTGATCTGGCTCCACTCCCTCTAATGACATGCTCACTTTCTCCCACAGATGTTAGGCAGAGCCTAGAGGACACAGTGACATTTGGCATCTGCAAAAGGCCATTGTAATTCCTCTGTCACAGACATTTCTGTTCATCCTTTTAATATCCACTTAAAATAATGCCACATCCTGACCCTCTGCCATTGGAGATAAACAGTGTTCAGCAAGATAGGTTTGCCTCCAGGCGTTCATTACTGAGTTGGGAGATAAAATGGAATTCCGTTTCATTAGATAATAGAATCTCTGGATCACAGAAAACTCAAAGTTCATCTGATTTTATCCCTTATAAACAGTGCTTGAAGCACCACTCTCTCCCATTACTTCTGAACACACAACACACACACACACACACATACACACACACACACACACAGAGTTATTTGCAAGACTTTTCCAAATACTTAGCCCACAGACATAACCACACACAAAATCTTAGCCTTACACCTCTGAAGACAAGAATAGAACTTTCTTTGACCTAACAAAAGTATTTTTATAAGAAGAGAAATGTCATATTTAAAAGTAATTCACTCTAAACCAAAGAGTAAAAGTAATGTATTATGTGGCATTTATGCAGTTTTTAGTTGATAACTACAATTTTAATTTGTTATTGTTTTTCATACCTGCCTATTACAGCAATCAGAGTTGTAAATGGTAGAAGCCACTATCCAACCTCCCTACTGGCAACAGCTAACATCACCATCTTGTTAATAGTGACCGGAGGAGCATTTATACCAAAAGTTTGGGCTGAGCAATGGCTATCTTGAATGGTCGTCTCCAGCTCTGCAGAAAGCAGGAAGCTGGCCAAAGAAATTGATTGGCATTAGTTGGGGGCAGGGCTTACAAAGCCCTATTTCACCTTGCCCACGAGAGCACAAGACTTTGCTCTCCCTTTCTTGGCTCCAGTCCAGAGCCAGACCTTGCAGTCTGTAGAAGCAAGGGCAAAGGACAGACCCTGCTTGAAGAGACCATGATGGACACAGGGCCAGGCTGAGACTTCCTCTTCAGCTAGCACATGCACTGCTCATGTTGGGATATTATGCTAAATCAGTTAAAATGATAAATAATTTGCTACTGAAGTGAGAGGTAAGGGATAGTCGCTTTGTTTTCAACAAGCCCCCAAGGAAGGGACACAAAGGTTTGGATACAAAGGCCAGATGAAGACACTAGGAGGAAGTCGTGTGTGACATGCTTTGCTCATAAATAACAGATAATGAAGAACATTGAATTTTCACCTGGTCCCCAGAGCTGTGAAGAGTCAGTAAACACTTCTGAGTAAAGGAATGACACACTGAGATCTGTGTCTTAAAAATCTTGTCTGACAGCAGTGTAGAATGTATGTGGGAAGTGAGCAATACTGGACACAAGTTCATGGAGGAATCCAGTAAGGCGGCAACAGCACAGAGACATCAGATGCAGTTTAAATATATTATAGGAGTAGAGTTCACTAACTGAGGGCAGGGATGTGGTTACTGAGAAGGAGATAGGATGAGCTCCAGTTTCTAATTAGACAATTGGAATGGACAATCATGTCTTTTTAGGAAGGAAGGCACCCAAGAAGAGAAGCATATTTATATAATTGGTTTGATTAGGAATGTGTTTTATTTTAGATGTCTGTGGGACTTCTAGAAATAAATGTTAAGGTCACAATGGATTTGAAATAGAAATATGTGGTTGCCAGAAGGATCACAATGGTCAAACCATATATATGGATGAGGTCTCCCTTATTAACTTGGAAAACAGAGGTCAGAACACTTCTAAAGGGTAATCAGAGGAAGAGCATTATCAACCAGGGAGACTGAAATAGGCAGATTTAGCCAGATTTAGCAGAAGCAGCAGGAAAAGTAAGATAAAACAAACAGACAAACAAAGCCAAACATAGCATGTTTTAGATGTACAGAGTAAAAGAGACAAATCAAGAAGTAGATGGTCATTAGTTCCAAATGGTAACAGCATCAAATAAGATTTTAAAAGCACAAGAAGTTACAGTTGAGAAACACTAATCCCAAACTACTCCTTCCCTAGTGAATCCTGTCTTAGTTTGTGACAGCTTTATTTAACACTGAGCTCATGCCCAAAACCAAGAAGCCATCCCTGACTCCTCTATTTCACTCGTATCTATTATACAATCAATTAGAAAATTTCGTTTTCTTGGGGTGCCTGGGTGGCCCCATGGGTTAAATGTCTGACTCTTGACTTTGGCTCCGGTCATGATCTCACTGTGAAATTGAGCCCCAAGTTTGGCTCTGCACTTGAGAGTGTGGAGCCTTCTTGGGATTCTCTTTCTCTCTCACACACAAAAAAGTATACACCTTAAAAAAAAAATCTTGTTTTCTCAAGCTTCAATACCTAAGCATCATTCAGCCACCTCTCACTGCCCTTGCTACTGAGCCCTGGCCAGGCCCCTGTGGTCTCTCTTCTAGAACACAGTAGTCACCTCCTGGCTGGTCTGGCCTTCCCTTATGGCTCCACTACAGTCTGTTTCAGTCCTTGAAGATGTACATTTGCATATATGACACCTTTTCTCAAAAGTCCCAACAGGTTTCCAGCACTGTTAGAGTCAGCAACCCTGTTCTTACTGGGCCTGACAAGACTCTGCAGTTTACACCTGGCCCGTTGTTCCCTCCATCCTCCTTCCCCTCTCTCTCTCTCTCTCTCTGTCACCCATGACAGCTTTCCTCCTTGACACCCCACTCACCCTCTGCACCAGAACTTGTGCACTTGTGTGTTCCTGTGGTCAGTGGTACTTCCCTCCCATGCCCAAAGGGTCCAATCCCACACTTTGTTCAGGTCTTGCTCAGTTGCCTTGTCATTACAGGGACTTCTTTCTCCAAACTCCAAAAAAGACCTTGAGTCTTCTGCTGATCCTTCTCTCTCATATATGTGTGTGTGTGTGTGTGTGTGTGTGTGTGTGTGTATACACACATATATATATGTATGTATATAAAGAGAGAGAGACAGATTTATTTTATTTATTTTTGAGAGACAGAGAGAGAATCCAAGCAAGTTCTGCACTGCCAGTACAGAGCCCAACGTGGGGCTCAAATTGACAAACTATGGGATCATGACCTGAGTCGAAATCAAGAGTCAGATGCTTAACTGACTGAGACACTCAGGTTTCCCTGAAGGCTTACTTTTTATACATTTCACACAACTGGGATATCAGCTTATGAGGACAGGAACGTTATCCATTTTGTTCACTGATGAAACTCCATTACCAAGAACATGCTTGGCCATTATTGACACAGAACAAATGCTTGGTGAATGAATACTGCACTGTGAAATATATACACAGTCTTGAGAGTGTGCCTTCAGTCTAAGGTAAAGTTTTCTTTCTTGATGGTAAGAATGTCCCCACCAGTTACAGGCTTATATCCTTCTTTTTCAGGAAATGTAATAGGAAAAAAAAATATGTCTTTCCCCCCATTTATTGCTACTGAAGTCTCATGTTTGAGTACCATTAAAGAGCTTGGGTCATTTAGTCCTGAAATAATCTCTGTGGTCAAAAGATGGAAATGACCGATTGGCTAGACTGACTCCTGTTTCCACCGCTGGAGTTTGGTTGCTCAATCCTCAAGGCACACGGGCTAAGGATGGCAGTGCTCTGTGCCTACCAAAAGAAAATTGGGGTGCTCTACCAAGGGAAAACCAGGATTTATGAGGTCTGAAACTGAAACAACCTAAGAAAATGAGTCTAAACTGCACACACAATATTTATTGTGGGATACTATATGTGGCCTGTATGCATAACGGGCCAGAAAATTTGAAATTATAGCCTCATGGCCAGCCTGCCTTGGGGAAAGAAGAGTAAAAAAGGAAAGCAAATGGATGTCCTCTCAAGGAGAATGAGAGAGAAGCGAACATATGGACAGAGGGGCACAGGAGAGAAAGATGTGATAAGAGCTGAGTAGAATGCCCGCCAATTAGACTTGACAAAGCTCCCCTCTCCTCAGCTGAACACATTTCCTGCTCAATGCAGGAATTTGCAGCAGATTTTCAGCCAGGGAGAGAGGAATGTGGAATTTGGTCTTAAGCTTGCTGTTCTTACCATTGTCTGAGCTAGCTCTGAAGAGACTTGTGGAAAGAACAGCTGTGTGTCCCTAGTACAGCTAATCCTTTTGGAAAAAAAAAAGTTACATAACATAAATGTGTTTAGCTTGATTCCCTTCTCTCTCGCAATTTAAAACATCCTACAGAAAACCAAGTTTGGGTGGGGTGTGAATAGTCATGAGCGAGGGCCGTGCATAAATCCAGTTCGTCAATACAACGGAAGACGGGGCTCTTCCTTGCTGTGGGGGCTTCTGCTACCTCTCTGGGGCCGATGGGCTGGATCGTGTCCACAGCAACACAAATGGACTCAGTGCTCTGAGTCTGGTCAGTTCACAAAGTGTTGGGTGAGTGTACTTGTGTAAAATCTTCCAGTGTCATCAAGAACCCAAAACAACCTGCAGGCTCAGGTGTAAGCCATTTGGTGGAAACTCTCCTCCTCCCTCAACTACCGTTACTGAAGCTGGCTTCCGGGGTCTGTCTGATCAGCACCTTCTCACTGCTCCTGTCTGTGTCTGTGTATCTGCCCACAGAGGTCAGGCGAGGCCACATAGATGTCCCTCATAGGGAGCTGGGGGAGGGGACAAGGAAAAGATCATGTTTGGGCCAAGTAGGAGGGCTGCCCTGAGGATCTCCTCCTGCAATAATAGCTGGTGACAAATGTCCTCTCCATGTGCCGCATTTGTCTGAGCTCACTGGAATTATGGATCTTAGTGTCGCAGCCTCAGGGAAGAACAGGGCCCAGAGGTCACCTGGGCCAACTTCCTTGTGTAACCAAAGAACAAACTGAAGTGTCATAAGAGTGACCCCAGTGTCTACCACATGCTTGGTGACATGCTCAGTGCTTTCCGTGAAACAGTGCTAAGCCTCAAAACAACCCTCCTTTTTAGTATCAGGCCCCTCACTTTATAGCAAGAAAGCAGCAAACAAATTCTATGTCCAGAAAACTCAAGGAGAATAACAACAGACACAGGAGTCAACCTCTCATCTCTCTAACCCAAACATTACCTATGATTTCCACGGGCAAGATAATATTTCCTGATAATATTTTTATTACTATGGTTTTCATTATTGCTTGTAATTTGTCAGTGCTCCCTATGTGTCAGACACTGTGTTAAATGCAATGTGTGTGTGTGTGTGTGTGTGTGTGTGTGTGTGTGTGTTTACATGAGAAACTGCTGTTTTGAAAAATTTGGTAATTTGTCCAATGCCACTCATCAATCTTTGGTGTTTGAACCCCTTTTTTTTTAATTCCAGTGATTAGTAATTAACTGCTTTCTTTATACGAACTCGTAGGTGAAGTTGACATTCACAATGCTCCCAGGGGCCTGGTGATTTGGACAGCTTGACCCTCCATGCCAGGAGCCTGGCAGCCAGCACTATAGAATTTATGGCCGAGTAGCTAAATGGGGAATGCATCCCCAGAGGACAATTTTACACTTGCCTGATGATCCCAAAGTAGTTCACTGTGAACTGGACCAGCGGGCCCCTAAACCACGCTGCCACAGCTACGTCTCATGCACTTTGCTTACTCCACGGTGTTCAAGTAACCACAACCCTTGGGTGGATGCATCGCAGATCCCAAGAACTGGCTTCCTTTCCACTTTCTTGATTGTTAGCTCTTCTGTGGTGGCCGAAGAACGGACTGCCTCAGCATTTAGATTAGAAAGTGCACATTAGAGCGCCACATTTGCTGGCTGAAGACCACGCAGCTCTGTCGGCTTTGCACTCCGTGTTCATTCAGCTTGGGGCCAGCAGCTCAACAAGGGCACTGTAGGGCTCGCCGGATGACCCTGGCATGAGAAGTGGATGCATAAAACGCCAGAGAGAAACAGGGCACAGTTTAAAGCAAAGAACCTTGGCCAATGCATTTTCAGCAACCTCCCTCAAAAGAGCTGATCTGAGATAAAAATGGCATCCCACTTGAGAAAAGCTTGTGTTGGTCTGGTAAGGGCGAAAGTCCAGACATTCCAGAAGTTTGTGGAAGAAAAACTCGATTTTTAGTTACTTGAGGCTTGGCCTTAAATTCTCATTTCAAAAAGAATCAAAGATGAAAGAACCCTACCCACTAATTTTAGAGCAAACTATTTTATCGCCCCCCTCCAGTGACTCAAACAAGGAAGGGGAGCTAGAAATGAGAAAAGATTCGAGATCTTTACTTTCAAACCAACTAGGCACACAAAACTCGCCATGCCATGCATTCATTCTCCAACATTCAGGATAAAACACTTTATCCTTGATATTACAAAGTAATTTTGCCAACTCATATAATAATGAAGATTCTCCTGGACGTTCCTTGGGTGAATTAATTAATTAATTGAGAGATGGTGTGGCAATCCCCCTCTGTCTTTAGGTGTGTGTTTCTTCACCTGTACAGTTAGAAGATGGAACTTGGAGAACGTAAAAAGAAAGAAGGAACTTTGGAAATCATCGAGCTCCCAATCATTAGAGAGGAAAGATTTCTGACGGTTATACAGTATCTGTACAAGGCCAGATAGCTAGTTAGTGTCAGAAACAGGACTAAAACTTTGGTGTTCTGAACCAAATTGTTTTTGCTTCTATAAATCGTTTTCACAATTCTACAGCATTATTGGAAGAATATATTGAATTAGGTCGCAACCACGAAAGGTTTGAAGATGGGAATTTTGCAACAGTTTGCAGATGGAAGCAATATTTGCCACAAGCCACAACATTAGGAAGGAGATGCTGCCTCGCTCAGCATTTGGGAGGGATGGCTCTGGTAAACCCAGTGACAGCCTCTGGACAGAGAGCCTCAGGCAACCTGTGCAGAAAATGAACCACACCTGACACTGTGGTATTGAGGATGGAAAGAAACACAATCCTACGCAGGCCTCAGGTTTTAACTGCTTTGGATATGAGCTCCCTTTATCTCTGTAGATCCCGGAGTCGAGGGCCTCTGGAGACGACTGGGGAAAAGATGTTTCCAGAGGATTAGACGTGGGAACTGAGAGCCAGAGAGGAAGGTATCTCTTCATTGGTCTTCCCCCGTCTCCCATTATAAAATGGAAATCTGATTGGCAATTCGTAAAAGGTCCCTCAGAGCCTCTTTTGATGCACATACATTGTCCTGATCGCTCCAGCTTCACCTTCTGCCTCTTATCCTTCATGGTGGGCCTACTTCACATCAGACTAGATTTCGTTCTGCTCCTTAAAGCAGTGCTACTGTATCTTGTTCTAAGCTCCTCTCCCTGTCTGAGGAGGTCCTGCTCACTCTGCCTGGAATACTTAGCTTCCATATCTCCCCCTGCACCACCGCCATCATGCAATCACCCACTGGTCACTTCTTCAGGAAAGTCTTAGCACACAGTGGGGTCAGCGTCTCTCCTCTGATACCCCGGGCACTCCTGTGCTTCGCTCCGGAGGAACTTATGACACTGTATTGCTAAAGCAGTTTAACTCACTTTCTCCTCAATAGGCCGTAAACTCTGTGAGCTCAGGAGGCAACACATGTTTCCGTCGACGTTTGCTTCACAGATCTTAGGATAGTTCTTGGTGCAGTACAGGCTCTTGTTAGATAAATGAACAATACCTAACATTTTCTGAATACTTACTATGTGACTATCACGGTTTCAAGGGCTTGAGGATAGTACCATTAATTATTTTATCTAAGTTTACAGAAAATGTCACTATTATCTCCGCTTAATAGAGGAGAAAGGCTAGAGACCTTACAAAATTTGCTTTAAACTACCTGAATAGAAGGTGGGAAGGAAATGGGAAGCATTATACTTGGCCTTGGGCCATGTTCTTACCTGTTTGATTGGCTGATTTCCTTCACAAGCTCTGACTTCCCTGCGATTTGATGAAAAGATAAGAAAGTCCTTTTCCACACCTACTTGCTATTTGTGTGTGAGTAGAAGTTTGGGTGGAGAGTAGAAACAGGCCCCTTTTAGGCATCTTCTCATTGACAGATATGTGCCTGATGTCTCAGCAATCGGCCCACACTTCAGCAGAGAGCTTCTCCCATTCACATTCTGATGATTTCTTTGAAGAACAAAATGCTATCCAGGCAGGCCCAGGGCATCCTTTGGCCAGCAGTTTCCAGGAGTAAACAACAACCTCTGTCTCATTCATGACAGTCCACAGTCCACCCCAAAGAACTCTCCAGGTACTTTTATGATATTTGTCAGAGTCATAATTAGGGTCAAATAAGGGCAGGAGTATTTTATAACAGGGGAGAAAATCAGATTATGTAGGCTTATTTATACATTGGCTTCACTTCCTCAAGGAACCGTTGAAACTTTCTTCCATTCCTTCCTATCTGAGCACTCCCTTCCCATCACCTGGAGCATGATGGTAAAAGTGACCTTCTTAGAAGCCCAGATATACCAGCTTGATGCAGTTATCCCTGAAAAACAACATGGATGCCAAAAGGAAGTAGACTTCATGGACATCACACAAATCTAGCTGAGTGGATATGGTAGCTTCTGTTTTTGCTGTCTCCTCAGCATACTTATTGTGGTACACACGTTGGGAGAATGAGCTAGCTAACAAGAACTTGGAGAAATAGAAGGCTATTTGTTTAATATGTCAAGAAGTCCAGATTAAGGTGGTTCGGGGCGGAAGGGGGTAGATTGACTCATCAATTTTGGACATGTGAAGTTTCTATTTTTTACTCTACCCTCATTTACTAATCTTCATGCTCATAAGAATGATAAATAATGATGATGATAGTAATATTGACACTTTGTAGTACCAACCATGTGATAAGAATTGTTCTAATTGTTTTCACATATTTACTTGTGATTACAAGATGACTTATACTATAGGCCTCACATATGTTCCAGTAAACAAAAAGGTGTGTATGTGTGTGTGTATGAGTGTGTGTATATGTGTGCGTATATGTGTGCGTATGTAAGACTTAGGCAAAAGACAGACCCTTTCTTTTTTTTAAGTTTATTTATTTATTTTGAGAGAGAGAAGGAAAGAATGAGTAGGGGAGGGGCAGAAAGAGAGGGGAAGAGAGAGAATCCCAAGCAGTCTCCATGCTGTGAGTGCAGAGCCTAATTCAGGGCTGCATCCCATGAACTGTGAGATTATGACCTGAGCTGAAATCAAGAGTCATTCTAATACAAATATTTCTAGAATGCCACCCAAAAGAAGTCTGCTTGTCCCTTTGGACAGAGGTATGTCACATGATGATCCTTAGCTGGAAGGCGGCCAAGGAAATAAGAATCATGAATGAAAGTTGGGCCAATGAATGACCAGGTTCTTCCAAATGGGTTTGCCTGTTCACATCCATAATGCCAGTTGATCTTTTCAATGTGCCCATAGTCTAGATACCAAAGGAAACTGCAGAGCAGAAAGCTTTGAGTAATTAGTCATTTAAGTATTCATTTCCAAAGCTGAGAATGAGAACCCATCTACCCTGACCTCAGAAAACATGCTTCCATATTTGCCACTACTATACAAGACTACCTCCCTAGATTGGTTTTAATATTCTTTCCTCCATGAAATTTGAGAACTGAGATGTGCTAGTCACCTTGAAATAGAAGACAGAGTAGAATTACACAGTGGCAACACAGAGTCAGTTTTTTCCCGTAATGGCTTTCCATGAATTGGCTGGATCCAATAAAGGTCCAATAAGGTGAATGCTCAATGCCACTTAACCAGGCATAAGGTCAGGCTGGCACCAGAATTAAGAGTACTGTTCCTGCCACTGCTGAGCAAAGCACAGATTCTCTGGATGGAAAATCATTCTCTGGAAATAGGTTAGAGCTTTTCAACAGTGCATTGCACATATCAGTTCACAAGAGTATCACTCATGCAGCCCAGGATT